>RZGL01000051.1:0-202023 GCA_027886155.1 Fusarium paranaense
AAGGCGCTGAAGATGTAGTCTCATTTGGTGGTGGTACTGATACAGCGGGGAAACCCGGAATGTGTCGTTACTTTTTGAGACCCACTGTACGTACAGGGAATTGCCCAATTGGCCCAAAATGGCTTAGCACCCTTTTCCCCCAACTCATTAGTCTCTTACTTATAGCTATAAGTAAAGGGCTTTTTATTAGCTATATTAATATTGAACTTATTAACTTTAAACCTAGCTATATAAAAGATCTCTTAATGATATAATAAATCTTAAGCCTCTTAAATTAAATAATTTAATATGCAACGTACCCAGGGGGCTGACTAATGATAGGCCGCCCCTCTGTTCAATCACAGAGGGGGCATCACAACCTGTAACTGCGTCACTGCTGTAACCGCCTTGCGCACCGTAATTGCCTCCTTTCTCCACGAATTGAAGTCCGAATGGCTTCAAATTAAAGCTAGACCGTATTTTCAATTGATATTAACTATGCCTCGATTTTCAACCAAAGAAAGCGCTGCTGCGGCGCGTGCGGCGCATGCGTATCTATCCGGGGCATCCACGCCACCGACAACTCGGGCGAACCCCTCCCCAGGCAAATACAGTATCAGTGACACCGCCGCGCTTCACCACGCAAATGCCGCCCTGACGAAGAAATATATATATCTATTGAAAGCTGGGAAACCGCTGCCTTCTGACTCTAAAGGAGGGACTCCGTTTGCCCTGACTGGGCCGGAAGAACGGGCTTTGGTGACTTTTATCCGCTCAGTTGAGAGGAGCGCTTTTGCTGTGTCAGAAGCCTCCATCCGTAACTACGCCAGTTTCCTTCGGGCACACCGATTTGACAACCCACAGCCTCCTGTATCAGTATCGTGGGTACGGAGGTTTAAAAAGCGTCATCCAGAGCTTCAACATAAGTCCCCAAAGGTCCAGGAAGTCACCCGTGCCGCCGCCGAGACAGATATACAACACATCGACAATTGGTTCACGGAATTCGACGCCCTGATGAGCACCCTTGGTATCCAAAAGTGCGATCTTTAGAACTTTGACGAGACCCC
This sequence comes from Fusarium paranaense, assembly GCA_027886155.1. Classification (NCBI taxonomy): domain Eukaryota; kingdom Fungi; phylum Ascomycota; class Sordariomycetes; order Hypocreales; family Nectriaceae; genus Fusarium; species Fusarium paranaense. The sequence continues at coordinate 1,047 of RZGL01000051.1, forward strand.
CTTACAAATTGGGTGGGTAAATGGTAGCCCGAAGCTCTTTTCTACCCGGATGAAACGAAACACACGGACGACTGTCTTTCAACCCGGGAATAAAGAGTCTTTGACGTCTGTTGATGCCGTCAGCGCAGCTGGGAGGTCAATTCCTTCGTTCCTGATACTCACGGCGAAGACGTTATTAGAGAAATATACGCGTGCTGATATTGACGAGCGTGTTGTCCTCACATTCACAGATACGGGTTATAATAACTCTCATCGAGCTATCCAGTGGCTGCAACACTTTAACCGCTGTTCCTTTGCCGCCAGCGAGACCTTCGCCGGATCTTCTATAGAGGAGTGGTTTGGCTACCCAATAACTATCACGAAGTCCCAGTTTGACGAGGAATATGCGTTCAAACCTCGTTACCAAGTCAAGAAGGCTCCGACCTCATACCGGCTCCTGCTGATGGACTCCTTTTCCGCTCATGAGGATCCTGAATTTATATGGTATTGTGGAATGTTCGATATCATCCCGTACCGCCTCCCAAGTCACCTGAGTCATCATCTGCAACCTCTTGACGTTGGCGTCTATCAACACCTTAAAAATGAACAGAAATGCGCTCTCAGGGACTTCATGATAGCCGGCGGTATCCAGATCTCTCGATTCAACTTTCTGAACCAGTGGAATCGTATGTATGCAGCCGCCTTTAAGGCCTGTCATATATACGTTGGCTTTGAGAAGTCAGGCATCTTCCCTATCAACCGAGAAGTCATCCTAGGCCCGCTCCGCCGGCACGCTGAAGAGCGAGAGAAGCCTCTATTCCCAGTGACATTAAATAGGGACAAGGTGACCCCGAGGAGAGTCAAAAAGCAACTCTCTGATCGCTTTGTTCAAAGGTCTATATCCCTCCTTGACACACCAACGCGGAAGGTTATCCGGAACGCTGAAGCGTGTATTGATCTCTCTATTGTGATGCAAAAGTCACATGAGAATGTCATCACGTTACAGAAGGAACGTATACGACTCGAGGGACGCCGCGCACGAAGTCGTCGCCAAATTAAGGGCGTAAAAGATGGTGCTTTTACTGTAGGAGAATTAAAGCGTATGGTTGAAGCACGAGAGCGAGAGCAGCGGAGACTGGACTCTAATAGGCTGACTCGGCAGCAGAATAACGTCCTCCAGAACCTTCGTGTCGATGGCCGGCCGCGCCTCCGTGGCGGCGCGGCCGTGAAAGCGAAGCGGGAAAAGGCCGCCGCAGAAGCCGCCGCGATGGTTTCACAGGAGGCCAATCGCCAGAGAATAATGTCTGAGACGGAAAAGGAGACCTTAGAGAATCGCAGGCGCCTTTGGATTGAGGCTGGCGAGGAAAAACGGGACTTCCAGCATCGAATTTGGGGTCGGCATGTTCTTGAAGCTATTCCCGAGGCCGCCGACTATTTGGCCGGCCTTGACAAGGCTGCTGCCTTGCGAGAGGCGGCAGCCTTGCAAGGTCAGCTAGATAACATACCTGAAGATGTGCTCTCGGTATCATCAGGCGACTTGACGCCGCTGTTGCCCGGCAACGAGGAGGAGGATTGTGACGATATTGAGGTCATCATGAACACACAGATCGAGGGATTCACACAAGCCGCTTTGGCGGCCGGAAGAGGGGATTATTCGCCTGAAAATAGCGATCAAGAAGAGGATCTATCACACCGAGAAGATTGGGGCGGATTCGGCTATGATCGCGTGCCTAATAACTACTCGGATGACGAGAGGGTCGAGGCGTGCATTGTGGTGGCCGGGATGACAATTCCCGTGCCGCCGTCGCGGGCCCGAGACTAGGCATCACACTCACTTACACACAACAATGTGGGAATAGCTCCAAGAAGGTTCAAATTGTCAGAATCAATTGATCAGATAAAGCGCTATCTATTGATTATATTTTTATTGAAATTGGACTTTATTTGGTGGAGAAATGAGGCAAATACGGTGCGCAAGGCGGTTACAGCAGTGACGCAGTTACAGGTTGTGATGCCCCCTCTGTGATGAACAGAGGGGCGGCCTATTATTAGTCAGCCCCCTGGGTACGGATAATCTTGGATAGCTATTGAGTTAGGATTTGAAGCCCAGACGGAATGGATATCTATCAAATTCTGGTTTCGAGCTTCTCCTCACGCCTTTGGATAATCGTCTCAGCTCCTACAGATCGCCTGGTTCCTTGTTCTTACAGACCTCGTCAAAATCTCCATACTTTTCCATCCCAGCACTCACAATCTCTTTAAAAACCTCAAACGGACAGCTGGCACCAGGCCCGCTTTGACAGAGCGGTAGCGGCCGTGGCGCAGTGTTGGCAATGAACCTCACAAACTCATCCTTTCCCGAGTCGTCACCTGGTCTATCGCAAGTCATTTTTTCCATGCCAACATGACCTAGGAAGGGAATAAGATCGGACATCTTCCATGCCCTCACATGGTTGACATGCGAAGTCGGGAATTCATCATAGCCTTCATGTGAGGATGAATTGAAGATGCCAAGTGCTGTGGCGACGAATGGCGGCACTTCACGGTGCGTGAAGAAGAAAAACAAGCGCTGGTCTGAGGGCCAACCTGTTGTTTCGTTATGGTTCGCGTCTGGGTCTTTGTCAATGGCGTCGAAGAGCTGAGATTGTGAATGAAGCCAGGGGAAACCAAGATAGTTGGAGAGAGGGTTGAGCGGTCCGACCATGTATGCGTACTTCATATCCCAGGCATACTCGTACGACAGCCATTCTGCATCAGAGAACAAGTCGCACATTGGTGAACGCCTTCCACGAATGGCCGATTCATAACCACAGATTGACTGGAGGGCAAAGACATCCTTGGGGTCGAGGTCATAGTCGTCAGGGGTGTAGGGGCTAAGACGACGCGAGACTTGTTTGCCGTAGACATTTAAGAATTCGTGTAGTTCCTTGGTACCAGGGTCTTTTGAGAATTCTGAGCAAGCCTTGTGCGGAAGAAGAGCGCGAGTAGCGTTGTTGAGATTCTTCTTGTCGGCGCGGACAAACTCGATGTCTCCAGAATTGGGAAATGCGTCGACAAAGGCCTTGGCAGTATCATAGGTCCTTGCTTTAGTATCTGCCATAACACGCTTGACCGACGATGCCAGGTGCCGGTATCGCTTCATCAGATGTCTCCCAACCTGCTTGGCATCAAGCTTCCCAGCAGGAGTGACATCTTCCAGGCGCTTTTCGTCAATTGGAGAGTACCATTTGTTGAAGAACTTAAGGGGACCTGAGAAGCCCCCACGATGCTTCTCCAACTTGAAGAGAAATGGTTTGATGTAGTCCTCATACTCGGCGTCGTTGGCATAGATTGACGCGTGCCGGATAAGGTAAGAAGCAACGTCGACAGTACATCCCTCTGGGGCAGCGTGTGCGAGCCCGAACCCAACAGCATCGAAATATGGCGATATTCCTGGCAGGTGGAGGAGAGGATCGAATTGGTAGCCTTGAGAATGATCACGAGCCCGAATCGGCTGCTGAAATGCAGATGCAAGGGAAATCGCGGTAGCAACCACAACCAAAAGGCGAGACATGGTGTTTATGGGGGTCAGACTTGAGGATGGAGTCTGTGGTGATCAATTTTACTGGCTCGAACGTGTTTTTATCACTCCCAGGTCTATGACGTATGAAGCGACAGATGCACCCTGAGAGTACTGATCTCGATCTTTGAAACAAGAAATCGCCAAGACTAGCTCTTATAAGCTAGACAAGCGCGCCACAATTTGGGGAAAGGGCTCGGCACAACCGCTCCCGGATATCGCTTGTAAGTATTAAGAAAGGCGGGCTTCCAATTGATCTCTGACAGAAGGGTGCCGCGGAATGGCCGGGTATGCGCAACTTACGGTGGCCTTGGATGAGACTCTACCGAGGATCGCTAGGACCCTTGGGGGACGATAATAGATAAATATCAGTGGCTCGGGACTTTTCAGGGGTTAAACTTGCATCTTTATGTGTTAACCGCACTGAGCATGTCCCCTCCCTATTGGCGGGGAAACATTGAAGGTGTAGAGGGTGACCTGACTGTTCTTAAAGGCCTCTAATATCTAATAATAATTCATAGAAAATAATTTGAAAAGAAATCCTATAATAAAATGAAATATTTATATCATGTTATTTCATATTTCATACCTATTATTATCCCTTTGATAGATAACCTTGGTGGAGGGGAGTATATATGCTCATATGGATACGAATCCACGACCAAATGTGCACAAAGTAATCTCGCTCTCGCGTCAGAAAACTTACTCACCAGCTTTCTTTTTCCATAAATCAAGAACACAATCCCTCCAATTAGTTTTGCATGCTCACCTTATCTTGCTATCAAGCGCGTGTGGCTGCATTAGCTGTGTGACGCACGTTGGCCGCAATCGGATACGAGATGCGGGAGGCCGACCATACCTAGCTATGTGTGCTCAGTACTGTAGAGAGATGCGATCACCAGGATGAAATACATGGCCCTAGGGAAGCGAGCAAGTCTTCTAAATGCCGATAGAGGACGGATTGTCCGGGATGGCCATCGCCCTTCTCTATGATTTGGCGCTCATCGTGAATCGAGACGGGACTCTCAGTGAAACCTGGAGGATGAGGCACCATCACCTTGAGAGTCAGCACTAATTGGTCGACGTGCAACGATTCCCCCTCGCTGATCGTAGGCCCTGCGTCTCTAAGGAGGGCTGGAATGAACACTCATTTGACCAGGCAACCTCGATACTCCACAATCCCGTTGGGCATCGAGAAACTCTACCCAAACGCAGTTGGTGTTGTCTCCTCCTCTTTTGTCTCACACTGTACCGGAGGTCACGGAACTTCGTGTCGTGCTCCAGCGCGTCGCGTCTCAATTCCTCCCTGGAGGTTCAAACCACTTCCAGTCTGTCCTTTCAATAAGCCCAACGTCCAGCACGCGTCTTCTTCTGCTGGAATTCGGCACAGTAAAATGCAATCATGAATTCTGAGCAATCTCCTCTCGTGGAGACTGTGTTCCACCACCTTGTCCTTCCCCCAAAACTTCCGTGCAAATTCGATGGCGATAACGGCGAGCTGGCCGAGAATCTCGGGGAACGATTGCAAGAAGCCTTGTCCGCCTTGCGGCATGTGGGAAACCCCGCGATCTGGGACGCTTTGGATGCGTCTTTGCGGGCTACCAGGGCCCTGGACCAGGGCTTTTTAGGCGGCGACGACCTGCTGGAGGGATTCAGAGCCGTTGCCGAGAGGGAGAGCAAGGCGCCAATTTGGCTTGCTCTCCACGTTGCGCAGCAGAATGCCGCGCTTTTAATTCACCGTGATGTTCCGTAAGTCCTACATGCCCCTACGGGCTACACACTGACGACATTTTGACCTGATTTGATATCTATAGTGGTGAAAACATCATCTTTGAGTCTTTCCAGGTGTCTGCGCCTGTGCGAGATGTTCTCAACGCAAACCATGCCCTCACCTGGGACTTTCCCAGCCGTGCAGTCTTAGTACCGCTTCACGTCTTTAATGACGCATCGTTCCAGCAAAACTTGGCTGACTTTCTCGAGCAATCGAGTTCCGAGGCTTTTGATCAGTTTGCTGCACGAGCATACAAAGGTGGCCAGTCAGTTGTTGAAGCTCGAGATTATCCCGAGCCTGCCCTTGTCAACGATATGCTCATGTCGCTGCTGGAGGGCCTGGGAAAATCTGTCACCGTTCGCCAGGTTCGCAAAAGAGTCCGTGATGACTATGTCCTGGATTCATCTGAAACACCATGGAGGCGCTCCCCGTACTGGCTTGTTCTCCGTGTCACAGTTGGACGACTCCTCTGCGCCATGTCCAAAGATGAGAGGATTGGCCGGGTGTACTACAAGTTCATCATCTGTGTTGTCTTAGCTAATCTACTTGGAGAATGTGTTGAAAATCTGCACCCTGAGATGACACTGATTCTCCAGGCAAAGCTGTGCCGTCGCCTTGCCAAGCTCGAGTCCGAGAAGCAGGCTGCCTCAGATACTCTGCGTCTAGTGTACGAGCATTTTTTCTACGCTACAGGAGCCTTCTTTGAAGGGATCGTTGGCCGTGCAAAGCGGGAGGTTGTTACCCAGTGGGAGAATTACAAGACGAGCATCGTTCGCCCGATTCCTCTCCTTCCAGGACGTGCACCAACGAACGATCTGTCTCTCAGATTGCCCAACAGCGGTGCAATTCTGCTTGATCTTCTCTCACAGGGATCTGGAATTACGAACCGCGGAGTGCGACTTGATCTCCCATCTCTGCAAGAAGGCACAATCTCGCAGGTCAACCAGCTCACAGCTCGGTACACCTCACTCATTCACCGCGAGGACGTCTTCAAAAGGCCAATCAAGTCATCTTCACATGCTTCACAGCAAGCATGCATCGAGTTATCGACGATGATCAACAATTATCTAAAGAAGGCCGAGAACACATACAGAGACAGCCCCCTCTTGATGAGCCAATACCTCCTAAGATTGTTTAAACTTTGGGTGGACATGGACCAAGCAGCCGTTGCCGCATGTCCTCTTCTCGAAGACTACCACCCTGTCTTTATCCCGCACGCATTAGATGTCCTTTGCCTAATGACCATGGAAGAGATGGAACAACTTGCTCGTGTCCAGGAGTATATTGCGGCCCGCGTGAAAGCTCACACCAAGCGTGGTAGAACAATCTTCAGCAACCCAAGATGTGAGCCGGCATTTGCATATCAGTTTGTTTACAACACCTCAGCTGGGCTTCCCATGGTGGACCTAGTCGATAAGATCGACAAAACTTCAGAAGAGTGTAGAAAGTCCAAGGAATCAGAGCTGGAAGACCTGACCGAGCGGTACCGCGAACTTACACAGGAGATCCAGGATGTATCCTGCACTTGCACTCGACTTCCTCGTGGGAGAAGGGAAACAAAGGGCTGCCAAAGATGCAAGAAACTGCGAGCTCGGAAAGCCCTCAAGATTATGATCCACGAGGATTTTCTCCCGTCCGACGAGACAGACGAGGGCAACGCCCACTGTGCTGCCATTGTGTATGAACTGCTCATCCCCAAATACCTCGCAGGTTATCGACAAGCAACGTGGAACTTGTACCTGCTGGGAAGCCCACCGACCTTGACCCAATCGCCCAATCCTATGCTCGTTCTAAACAAGTTCGACAAACTCAACCACTTTACACCCAAGCGCCCGGCCGATAAGTATTCCATCACACTGGCGTCGCGGAAAAAGCTGTTTTCACAGACTCATTACCGCAAGATGAAGCTCCCAAAGCAACCACACGAGATACTGCGGTCGTTTGGAGCAGAATTCTCTTACTACGACGAAGCGTCTGGGTTCTGGGCGGACGAGCTCCCCGAAACGCCATGGTTCCAGCATCTTCTTGGTCCTTGGCTTCCAGAGGGCGTTCCTGATCCATATGAGAATTGCGATCAGTCCAAAGAGGAGGTGTATCATCCAACATCGTCCGACATAATTGCCAACGAAATCGACTGTCCCCAGGACATGTCCATACACGAGTTCTCTGCTTATCAAAGGCTCGTTTCTGGACGAGGTCGACGGTGGCTGGCCATGCTCATCGAGCTGTCTTCTAGCAACATCAATTTCAGCAGTGAGATTACCACGACTCTCTTCACACGCCTCGCCCTACAAGCTGGCCCTGCCATCTTAGAGGGCGGGACTTTGAGGGAGGCGCACATCGTCTTCCATGAACAACCCTTCTGCAAGACACTACATGATCGGCTTTCCTCCTGGTTGGCTTTTCTAGAATCCAATTGTCGAGAAGTTCACTGCATGGGCACGATTGTCACTCTCAGTCTGCGGCTATATCACCTATGTCTACCAGGCTTCAAGGAGAAGGCACTTGACTTGTTGGTAAGAATTCGACACATCACCTCCAACTGGATCGTGCAGTTGCGCAACGAGGTCCGAGTGACCCCAGAAGGTGAAACCGCTCGCAAGTCTTCAGATTACGCCTTTCGAGCTGCCTTGCTCTGTCGTCAGACATTCTCGATATACGCCGACTCTCAGGGCGCACATGCAGCTCTGAGTAGCGAGGATGTGCAATGTTTCTTCCGAGCTTCTATTGCCCTTCAAGAGCACCTCTTGCTTAGTGTGGACGAGTTGAGCCCTGCTCTGAAGTGTCTTCTCGTTCAAGATCTATACACTTCCTATCGCATGCGGGTCATGATCAAGGGCTGGGTCCAAAAGAGCCCTCATTGCTTAGAGAACGCCATCAATGAGACGTGGAGTGATACCGGGGGCTTCGAGAAGAGGGCCTACTCTAACTGGACGTTCATCTCCTCAAAAGCCTATTCTTGGTGGGCTACAGCGCGGGTCGAGGGGACCAAGTGGACAGCCCCCCAAGTGATACACTACCACATGATCCAAGGCCACCTCACTGTGGACGGAAAGCCACTTGGTCGACTCCCTCTCGAGATGAGAGAGGATGAAGCCATCAAGGAGCTCTTTGGCGGGCAGCACTTGCTGACGCGTCCGTCCAACCTCCTGGAGCATCAGCTGGTCAATGAGGTCGAGGGGCACCAGATTCACTTCGGCTCTAGGAACGGAAAGGTCGTTATTCAGGCTATCTTTCGAGGATCTCTGCTGGAGCACGTTCCGCGGACAGTGTTCAAAGGCATTTTGGGCTATGATCTTCCCTCAGGTCTCGTGGACGACTGTGTACACTGGCTCAACCTGCAAACCGGGAAAGTCGAGATGCGCCGTAAACCCCGGATATGGGTCCCTAAGCCATCCAACTGGATCCTTGATGTCCATAACCGCCAGGCTGTTAGAGGTGTAGGGCGCCGGACCAAGCATGGCCCGAGCTTGGGCACTTATCTGGTCGAGCCTCGATCTGAGGTTGGGCAAAGGATCTATCACATCTTTCAGGGGTTTGAAGATGCTGAGAAGCTGACCATCTACCAGCCATCCGGTGCTGGGTCTTTATCCGTTGAAATGAAGCGCCTGGAGATTCGATTCTCAGTCAACTTCAAGGGCCTGCTTCAATGCCAACAGCTCAGGGCAGAGATTGATCCTCAACAGGACGTGGGCGCTCTATACGGGCTATGCAGCCAGATTCAACTGCGTGGTATCGCAAATCCTGACAGCAAGAGCGTTCTCGTTCCCATTGGCAACATCCGCTGGGAGCGAAGGGGAATACACGTGGCCGTCAATATCGCGAATGATGGCTTGTATGCAAAGTTCACAGTCGACCAGCTCCTGGGCCGACTTGACTGCCCGCCAGAGCCACTCCTCCTCTACCTAAAAGCAGCGCTGCACGCACTGACCTCGTTTCCTCTTCCCGATGGACTCACTGGTCGCACTGGGACCGAAGAGGCACGTCACTGTCTTATTGCGGCTCGGAGTCAGCCATGGGCTCCTCTGCAACGCTCCTCTCAAGAACTCTTGTCCGTCATTCGATCCCTCTCTCCCAAACGGTGGCTTTACCCACCAGGACTTGGAGTCTACCAGAAGGTCAAGTGGGACAGTCGCCTTACCATGACGATTCAGCACGAAGGTCTGGCCCCCCTCGTTGATAGCATCGCCCTTCGATCAAAGGACCTGGAGACGTTTGCTCCAACACCCGAGACGGAAGATGAGTTTGAATTTGGGTGTGATGATCCTGCCATCAGAAGCCTGTATCTTCGGGGCCGCATACGGCGACAAATCTACGAGCGTGTCTGTTTCCCCATGGACTCGGCGGTCCTTCTACAGGCCACACACATCTCCCCCTATGCCACCCCCAGTCTTGCTTCAAAAGAAAGCTGCCAAGCTTTTCAGACCACTCGTGCGCTGCGAGAGCTTACATCTGGTGTATATGTGTTTTCACATCTGACGTCCATCGTGAAACAATGGGAGACGGTTGGGGGATTCGACAAAGCGGCCGTCGGTGTGGACATTAGATCCATCTTAGACTTGGATATCTCTGAGCTTTGGGGATCCTTTGTTCACACATACCGGAGTAAAGTCTCTGGCTCTGCGGGGGCTTATGATGTGCATTTCCAACTTGCATTATTGGCCTTTAATAGCAAGACTAGCATGACCGTTGTGTCGTGGCTTGTGGCATTGTCCAAGAACTCGGCGTTGAGGGCTTTTGAACCTCCAAAGCGGCCGGAATGTGAAGATTTCGACTCTTTCGATCCTTCAAAGCCCTTGTCATTCAAAGATTTCCACGTCTTTGAAGCCCCCTCGGGGGAAACCTTGACGGCACTGGTGCTCAACAAACAGCCGCCCTACGAGGATTGGTTAGAAGATACGCCAGAGGAGGAAACGCCGGAGGAGGAAACACCAGATGAGGAGGATCTCGAGTCCAAAGCCGACCAATATTACGCTATGCAAGCAGAAGAAGCGACCAGGATTGCATCTCTCATCGTTCATGAAGGGCCTGGCCTGCACCTCTCTAAGGGAGAGTTTGAGCGGCTGGTCCAAGAGCTCTCAATTGAACGCATCGACCTGGAGATAGCTTGGGAGAACTTGCAGCCTGAACTGCAAAGGCTGTCTTACAATCTTGAGCTGTCCGTCTATCTTCTTCAGGTAGATGAAGCTATCAAGGAAATTCGCCAACGCCAATCCCCAGCGATAAGCGAGAAACAAAACAAGATCTGGAACTCCAAGCCGGCAGCTCTAACAAGTCTAAAGCCAAGTCATAGCAATGATGTGTTCAAAGTACCTCACCTCACAAGCGGCCTGATGAAAAAGGACATCCACTTCAACCATGCTACAAGGGATCAAGCCACCATGGGCCAGCTGTCTCGCAGTTTCGCCAACAGAAACCTTAGAAAAGACGACAAGGCTCCGAAGACCTTCTCCCTCATCCCCCAAGAAATGACAACACTCTCCAGGATTTTCAAGAGATTCACCACCTCACCGGAAGCCACGAGGCAACAGTACGGAAACGATCTCGAGGCATCCCTTGAAGCCCTGATCCACGACCGCAAGGTCAACAAAAAGCCCAAGCGGATGCCCTTTGCTGGAGGGCTTAGTCAGGCAATTGCGCAATCTCTTCAAGTCCTACATGACCATGTCTCCGCGATTCGGGCTTCCCTTTCCGATGGTGAAGCCGGCTTCCAATGGCTCGACGCCGGCAACCTGTGGCCCTGTCTTTCGCCCGTCATGCTTCTTGAGCAACTCAGGCACAGTAACCAGTCACATTCGAGCCCCAAGATGAAAAAGGAGTTGTTGTTATACGGTGTTCTCTTTACAGAACTCCAGAGGCTCGTCCGAATGCGTGATGCCGAGCTCTGCCGAGATGAGAAGCGGTTACGTGAGGAACAGGAGCACGAAGGTCATTCGAACTGGTCTCCTCTTGAGCATCCAGAGTGGCTTCTCCTTGAGATTGACAACAACATACTCATCCGTCCACCTCAGGTAGATGTGGCAAGAGCCATTATATGGCCGGCATCAGAGTCCAATTCAGTGCTCCAGATGAACATGGGCCAAGGTATGTTTCTAGGGCCATGACAAGAGACGAATTTTATCTAAACAAAGTTGCAGGCAAAACCTCATGCGTCATACCCATGGCAGTGGCGATGCTAGCGGACAAGACACAAATTTGCAGGCTTATGGTACCTCGTGCCCTTCTCCTCCAAACAGCCCAAGTTCTCCAGAGCCGTATCGGGGGCCTGGTTGGTCGCCAGGTCTGTCATATCCCTTTTGCACGACGGTCTCCGACAAGTGTCCACGACATGGATCGCTATCAGAAGCTTCACCGAGACATTCGCACATCAGGAGGTGTCATGCTCTGCCTGCCCGAGCATATCCTCTCCTTCAAGTTGAGTGGGATACAGAAACTGGCCGACGGGCAACACAAACAAGCCAAGAAAATGATCGAGATTCAGCGGTGGCTGGATACGTCAAGCCGTGACATCCTCGACGAGTCTGACTTCACACTCTCGGCAAAGACTCAGTTGATCTACCCCAGCGGTATCCCGGCAGCTATAGACGGTCATCCTCAACGGTGGCGGGTAGTGGAGGACCTGTTGGCCCTTGTTGAGAGTCATGTATCTTACCTCCAGTCGAGTTTCAAAGACGGAATCGACGTGAGGAGGCGTCACCAAGGCTACCCCATCATCCATTTCTTACGCCCAGAAGTGGAAGACAGCCTTAATGCCCTGCTCGTGCAAGATATCTGCGAAGGACGCCTCCCTCAGGTTCAGTTGAAGGATCCGACTAACCAGCTTGCTCAAGAGGGCATAGGCATGATTGTATCGGGCGTCGATGTCCATCGTTCCACTTGGGAAAACGCGGCCAGGTCGCTCGCAGACGACGTATTCGGGTGGAAGATGCTTCATTTGCTGCGTGGCCTCATCTCTCAGCGTGTGTTGCTCCTCTGCCTGAAAAAGCGATGGAATGTACAGTACGGCCTGCATCCTCACAGGGCTCCCATTGCAGTGCCTTACGAGGCCAAAGGTGTCCCTTCTGAGACTGCAGAGTACGGTCATCCAGACACGGCTCTTGTGCTTACTTGTCTTGCCTTTTACCAGACTGGTTTGTCAAAGGTTCAAGTCGCCAAGAATCTACAGCACATCATGAAGTCTGATGATCCAGCAGCGCATTACGAACGTTTGGTCCACTCGTGCAGATTGCCAGCGAGTCTACAGCAGTGGAACTTGCTGGACATGGACGATGAGGTGCAGATGGACGAGCTGTGGCAACTGTTGAGATTTGACCGAAATGTGCTCAACTACTTCCTCAACAACTTTGCGTTCCCACAGCATGCCAAGCAGTTCAGCGTGAAGCTTCAGGCTTCAGGATGGGATATCCCTCTCCTATCTAACAAGTCATCGAGCAAGAACCTGACGACTGGTTTCAGTGGTACCAATGACAATAAGAGGATCTTGCCCCATACGATCAAGCAGGACGACTTGCCAAGCTTGGTACAGACGAATGCAGAGGTCCTCAGCTATCTCCTAGAGCCGCGAAATCAGGGATTCTATGAAGCTGCTGATCGGAGCGGGAAGCACTTGACCGAGACCGGGCTGCTGGAACTTCTCCGCAAGGAAGGTATCAAAGTTCTAATCGATGCTGGTGCCTACATCCTCGAGATGGAGAACCACGATCTCGCATCAGCCTGGCTCGAGATTTTCCCAGAAGCTCAAGGCGCAGTGTACTTTGACCATCAAAGCAGGATCATGGTTCGCGCCCGTTTCCAGAAGGCCGCCGTTCCTTTGCTGGCAAGCCCATTTGCGGACAACCTCGAGCATTGTGTCGTTTACATTGACGAGGCTCACACGCGTGGTACGGACTTGAAGCTTCCAGTCTCCGCCAGGGCAGCCGTGACTTTGGGTCTTGGCCAGACAAAGGACCACACAGTCCAAGGTATGTGACTAGCAATGACGCCGTGGATCACGATGCTAAGCTAATCATATCAGCCGCCATGAGACTGAGGCAACTTGGCTCGACCCAGTCAGTGGCATTCGTGGCACCTCCAGAGGTGTACCAGAGCATCCTTCGCCTACGAAGCGCTTACAACGGCATCTTCACAAAGCATTTGCCTGTGACGTCCGAAGACGTGGTCCATTGGCTGCTTGAGCAGAGCTGCGCGGCGAGTGAGAACATCATGCCGCTCCACCTGGCCCAAGGCTTTGACTTTTGCCGGCGCACAAATGCGCTTTGGAAGGGTCTTGACCATTTCCACAAGAAGAAGTCTAGGAACCAGCTTCTCCGTGCCATACAGCTACGAGAAGATCAGACACTGGAGCAGCTCTACGGCGCGAGACAGCTGGACTCGACAGAGTTTTCGCAACTTGATTTCCAACGCTTGGTAGATTTCAGGAAACAGTTAAGCCAGCAGAGAGCCGAATCCTCGAGCAGCGGCAAGGCAGTGCATTCTTCAGCTTTTGAGGAGGTCGAGCAGGAGAGAGAGGTTGAGTTTGAGGTTGAGCAGGTCCGCGAGAAGCAGAAGCCTACCCGTTTTACCCCGTTTGGGTTTGAGAAGCTTGATTCCCAACTCGTTGTTTTTGTTCAATTTGGAAAATTCCACGACCAGCGCTTTGAGCAGGCCTTTATGTTAATTGGCAGAACGAGTATTGGACGCCGTTTCGGTGTTCAGAAGACTTCTTCTAGGCTCTTTGTCTCTGGACAGTTCGCGTTCAGCATTCGAGACAAAGCAAGAGACGACATTGTGGTAAGTAACTCCTGGGAATCTTCCTAGTCAAGAACGCTGACGTAGATAGCGACCTGTTGAGTGGATACTCTGGAGTTCAAGGACCGACACTGCTGTCCTTGTCGCTCCCGAGGAGGCTGAGCTCCTTTTGCCGATAATTCGACAGGTAGAAAACCCCCGTGTGCGCCTTATCGCTTATGCCGCTCCGGTCGCAAAGTCGATGCAGGTGTTCAACACACTCCAGTACTTGACCATACCGGCGGACCAAGGCCCATTACCAGCCTGGGTCTCCATCGAGGTAGGCATCATTGCCGGGCGCCTCTACTTTGACTACCACGAGTATGAGTCGCTGCTCGCGTGGCTAGGAATCGGCGAGGTGTCTGAGTCCAAGGATGCAGTTAGGCGAGGTCTCTGGATCGACCACCCCTTGAAGTTCCTCTTGGAGTGGTTGACCTATCGTCGTCAAACGGCTGATATCCTGCACACTCCGATGGGGTATGTCTGTCAGGGCCGGGCTCTCCAGGCCACACATGCCTTTTTCAACTCGACGGCAAACCTTGGGGACTTGGAATATCTTACCTCTGGCATAGATCGCTTGCAGATCGGTAAAGGAAACCTTGGTGGCAATGCTAGCGAGGATGACAGCGAGTGGGAGGAAGGAGACGGAGGGGTCGACGTCGTGGATAACACATATACCGAGGAGGAGTTGTGAAAGATGGCGATGCAAGATGTCGCGAGGGGGACAAGGCCATGACTAGGGAAGTTGCTGTATTCTTAAATTACTGCGCCTGCCTCTCCGTTTCTATAATGACATTTACAAAGTTGAATAAAGTGCCTACCAGTGCATAAATGCAATCGACGTCATGGTTCAAGTGAACTTATGCTTTATCCAAGATCTCAGGCTGCGTGGGTCAAGAAAAAACAAGCTGTCAAAGGATGGCAGTAAAAACATAGTAAAAGAAGCAGAACTTTGTCGAAGAGATTTGGAATAGTGCCTTATCTCAACATGTTTTTTTTAGTATTTCTAAAGTAAATATACTCGTCATAAGAGTCACAGCCCTTGAAAGGAGTTAATGAAGTGCTTGGTCTTGTTTATTTTTTGACCCCTGGCTGGGCTTCGTCAGCCCCTTGGGCCGCCACCCCAGCTACATGGCGTCCTCTAATTGGTTAAAGCACTCCAGCCCAGCCTTGACAGTCCAATCATGCATGCCTTATTTTTACCGCCTTTTCGCCTGTAGTCAGCTCCCTGCTCCATCTTCATCCTTACACCACGCCTGCGAGTCTTTTCGTTCGAGACCGATCTTGACCTTGTTTACTTTTTGGACTTCTAGCTCTTCAAATATGGGGCTGGAAGACCTAATACCGAGAGCGCTTCGCGACAAGAGGCTACAAAAAGTGGCGTTCGAGGCCGCCACCACTCTCGCTGCGGAGTCACCAGTAGTCAAGACTGTCCAAGCCGCTTATCAGATCACCAAGGTTGGAGATGTCGTCAAAAACACCAATAGTCTCCTTCTAAATGCATCCGACACGGTCAGGAGCGCCCAAACCATCTTGCCCCAGATGCACATCATGGGTCAGTCCTTGGTCGACACAGCAAGGCTGCTGAGCAAGTTCAGCATGGTGGCTACAACACTTGGCATGGGTGCCAACATTATCCAGACATACCAGGGTATTCAAGCCCTCAACCTAATAGCTGCTAAGCTAGGAGATATGGGAAAGAGTCTTGAGGCTCAGACGGCCCTCACGGCTCAACGAGACTTTCCCCAATACGTCTACGACATGATTCGGGAACGCTTGAGTCAGACTACTGTCGATCCAGATCGTGAGCACTGGTTCTTTCTCTATCATCCAGATACCGACTGGTACCCCAAGTTCTTCCACCTCGTTGAGGAGAAACCACTAGACCCTCGCTTTTGCGGCTATACCAACCAGCTCGACACAGTCTTTATGTTCATGCTAGCGGCCCGGGAACGCATCACCGAGAGGGAACTACGAAAAGGACGCAAAAAGCAACACTGCCGCCCCATTCAACTACATCTCATCATACCAGCATATCAATCCATCCTAATTCCCGAGAGTATCCGGATCCCAGACGAGATTGGTGATTTCGTCATCGAGGGCCGGATCAACAGCAACAGGCCATTCGTATGGCTAAACCTCCCCGAGGATCAGAAGTACTATACATCGGATGTGGGCTTCTGGACACCACCGCCCCTCGGATGGTGGAATCAGGCCATGACATGGTGCGGTATTACCGAGAAGCCGCCAGAGTACGGATCACCCAGAATCCTAGGCATGGGGCCTCAGCCAGCCCTGATCGAGACCGAGGTTGAAACCGAGGAGAGAGTTATTACTGTTGAAAAGGAAAAGGCCATGATTGAGGAGGCTCCCAAGGAAGACGGCATTACAGAACTAGTGAGGAGACACTCCAACGAGTCTTCGCTCGAGTTGGTTCAAGCAACGAAAAAGCGTTCTACGCCGCTGCATAAGCGCGGTAAAAGCCGTCAGACATCACGGCGACGTGCATAGGCACATAAGGCATACTGGATTGATGGGTAGATTATACTTTTCCTTTGTTTTATGGCCTGGGCATTCATGAGATTGACGAAATTAAGATACAGAACGGGAATATTGGCATCTGGAAAGTTCTGAAAAACAGAGGTCACGGTTGATGACCTGGATTGACATTTCATTTTAGCTACATTATTGGCGATACTTACGATATTTGCATCCCATAGACACACGGATCAATAGAGTAAAAACTCATGGCATGGTATAAGCCATGATACATATCTGTTAGTTCCTCCTGTGGGGTGTGATACACATAGATTTGTTTTTAGACACCAACGGTAATGCTCTGGACATGCAAGAACAGAAGGAGATGGTTCACGAACTGGGTGACTTTGACTATGGTGACATTGAGCATCAGGCTAAACTCTAGGGGTCCCCGGATATGTCGGATGATGAGATGAAGGCGTCTGTACGTTTGATCCAAGAGAGCTCCAATGGCAGGCAGCCTGAGTCAGTGTCATCGATGAGCGAGGTACTTTAGAATGTATGATTCACAGACTTCCAATAATAGAATAAGCATATTCCTGGGTTCCAGCACAGTCTCTGGCGGTGACAACATTGAAGACTCGCTGCCAAATATGGGTAAATGCTTACTGCAAATAGAGAGACGAACGCAGTTGAAACACGGCAAGTAGGTGCAGTAAACCCTGGAGCCGCCCAATCACTTCAGTTCCAGCGTGGGGTTCGCGTACTGTGACACACAAATGTCAAGAGTCACAGGGGTTGCGGAGCCGTTACCAATAACCTGACCTGAGGGTTGTCGTGTGATTTTGACCAAAAAAATCCCTCAATTCCTCTGATACAGCCAAGTCACATTTGTGCAGGTATCCTACTTACGCTTTCTTTCGGTCAAAAACAGCGGGGAGTCAGACCCGGGGTAAACAAGGCGACAGCGCTCGACCTTTCAGGTTCTAATCCTGCAGAATACCGCCAACTCATCACTCACCCTCTTCATACACGGCCGCGCACATGGACCCGGCCAGCGCAATCGGCCGTCCATACACCAATATTCATCCATAACAGACCTAGAGCTGACAAGGAGATAACAGTGGTGGCGGGCATCATCCAACTAGTGGAACTCAGCGCCAAGGTCACTCATTAAACGTCTTGTCGATTTCAGCAGTGCTGCCCTACAAGATGATATGCCACAAGCCTTCAAACAAATCAAAACTGCTAACCCTCTCGTTATAGCCGACTTACAGCGCATACAAGCTGACAGCAGCTATACCGCTATACGAGATCAAGCTGCTCTTCACGGTGTTGTCCAAGGTTGCCTCTCAGAGGCCCAAGAACTGGACATGATCCTCGAGAAGGCATTCCCGTCTGCCGGAGACTCAAGATGGGAGAGACGGAAAAAAGTACTGAGTAGTCTAAAGTATGACAAGAAAATCGACAAAATTGCCGCCGCCATGAATAGTTATGTCGGCATCTTGACGTTGCATTAGGTTGTTGATCTCCCCCATAACTCCAAGTTCGAGAAGCCTCCGTCGTACCAACAGGCTTATTGGTTAGTTCCTTATGACAAGAACCCTTCGTTCGTGGAAAGAGACGCTATCTTTTAGGAGATTGAGAGCGCCTTGGCTGTAGAAGAGGGAGTACAGCCAAAAACAGCTCTTTACGGTTTGGGAGGGATTGGGTGAGTCGGCTCTGGCTCTCACGTGGTTTGCTTCTAACACTTGAAAGAAAGTCCCAAATTGCCTTAGAATATTGTTATCGAAAACGGCAGAAAGATCAGCGATGCAGCATCTTCTGGTGCAACGCTGCCACAGCGGCACCTTTCGAGGAGTCATTGAATCGAATAGCCGCTCAGTGCGGCCTCGTCTCGAAAGAACAAGCAACAGATTCTTTCGCAGTATTGAAGGATTGGTTTGAGTTCCGACACCAAGGTCCTTGGTTAATGGTTGTGGACAATGTTGATGACCAGGATGCTTTTTTCAGCACACAGATGCGAACCGGAAAGATACCATCACAGTACATACCTCATTGTGCACGAGGTTCCTTGATATTCACCACTAGAAGCAGCGACATTGCTTTCGATGTGGCCAACCCAGCAAAGCCTATCGTCATTCGAGAGATGCAAGTGGCCGAGGTCTGGAGCTGGCCAAGAAGCGATTACCCAGCGATACTCCTCAAGAATTGCTGATTGAGTTGCTAGAGGCACTGGAATTCATCCCGTTGGCAATTACTCAAGCAAGCGCATTTATGGCAAAGAGAAGAAAAGGGGTACGACCTTACTTGAAGCGATATCGGAAAAGCGACGCAACAAAGATGAGGCTTCTTAGCTACGAGTTCTCAGATCATGGCCGTCTGGGGAGCTCAATGGAGTCGGTCGCCAAAACATGGATGCTATCATTTGAAGCGATCCGAGAATCGAACCCTAGAGCGGCCGAGCTGTTGTACGTGATGGCATTCTTTCAACATCAGGGAGTTCCCGTTATTCTCCTCCAGGATGAGGACGAGGACGAGTTTGGCTTCCAAGACGCTGTCGCAGCACTAAAAGCTTTCTCGTTTGTCGATGCTAATGAGGAAGATACAATATTCAGCACACATCGGCTGGTACAACTCGCGACGAGGTGTTGGCTTGACCAGGAGATGCCCTCCGAGACAGAGAGATGGGCATCTGCAGCTCTTAGCTCTGTGGCAACGCGCTTCCCTAAACAGACCTCGCACCCTGATGCAGAGTACTTCACACTCGGCGAGTCTCTTCTTCCTCATGCGGAGCTCATGCTGCAACACCAATTCAAGATACCTTCAAAAGAGGTGGAGCTTGCGAGAGCAAGGCTTCTCAACTCATCGGGACGATACCTTCAATGGAAAGGCAGGTATGACGAAGCGCGATCTCGTTTCCAGGAATCAATGCAAATCAACATGAAGTATCTCGGCGAGAGGCATGTCGATACCATGGTCAGCACAGGCTTATATGGATGGTCACTTGCCATCGTCGGTCACAACCCAGAGGCGGTTCCCATGTTGGAGCATCTCGTCCAACTTCGAACCGAGGTACTAGGCGAAGATAACCCATAAACAATTGACGTTTTGAGCGACCTTGCTCACGTGATTGTGGCTACGGGCAACCTGCAAAGATCAGAGGCCATGCAACGCGAGGCGGTGGCTCGAAGTGAGCGCATCTTGGGTCGGCGACATGGCAATACCATCGACTGCATGGCGTTTCTAGCCCAGGTCCTTCATCAGCAAGGAAAACAGGGTTCTTCAGCGCGAAATATTCACCGCCACGCTTGAAGTGCTTGGACCCAGGCACATCAACGTGCTGATGGCGGAGGGTAACCTCGCCTCCATGCTGAGCAACGACGGAGAAACCTACAACGAAGCCTACGACATCTTCAAAAGCAACATCCAAAAGAAGCAGGAGGTCGACGGACATGACCATAGGGAGACGTTGGTGACTGTCTTTCTGTTTGGGGCTTTACTTGAGAGGATGGACAGGCTTGAGGAGTCAGTACAGTTGCATACGCAAATGTTGCATGACATTAAGGATGGGCCAAGACAGAAAGAATGTTCCGTCAACTCGGAAAGGGAGGGAATTGCTTGAAGATCGATTG
This sequence comes from Fusarium paranaense, assembly GCA_027886155.1. Lineage (NCBI taxonomy): Eukaryota > Fungi > Ascomycota > Sordariomycetes > Hypocreales > Nectriaceae > Fusarium > Fusarium paranaense. The sequence goes on from RZGL01000051.1 coordinate 21,235, forward strand.
AAATGGTTGCGGAATGCGTCGGCTGAGCCTGGGAGAAGGTTCGGGATCACACCCAGACAGTCGAGCATGAACTGGCGAGGCGAAGCAGAACTCATAGATAGGAAAAACCAAAATGTTACCGCAGCTCGCGAGGACAGGGCAAAGAAGCAGGCACCCGGGTCGAGAAATAAACAAGACACCAGAACATCAAGAGTGTGAGTTACCTAACCGCCTTAGGCATGATAATTAACTAAAGATATATCGTAGCAAAGGCAATGCTTTAGAACTGCTTTGCCTATTCATATTATAATCTATCTGTGATCTTTAGGGGAGAATAATATAAAGGGTTTCTCTCAGCGTCTCTCTTTGCCCTCAGCCCAGGTGACAGGGGAGCCAGGCAACTTATCACCGAGACAATCAAACACCTTGTAATGCTTGCAATATTTTCCGCACACGCCCGGATATTCAACAAGCCAGTGAGATGCAGAAGAGCACAAAAGGCTACGTTTCTAGGCATTTTACATTGGCGGAGCAAGTCAAGAGGTACTCTTCTTCATGAGGTCGCATAAAGCGACCACCACAATGAAAAGTGGTAAATCAAAAATTACGCCCCCCATGGTCCCGAAGGACAATGGAGCATGGAATGACGCCGCGCTGTGCAATGCAGGCCCTCCAAACTGGTGTCCCCAAATCTTGAGCTAGGGAAACCGGAACAAGGTAAGTATGAAGAAGAAAAGAGAAAAACGAGCAAAGGACGACGGGAGACTGCCAATTTATAGATGTTGAAGGCCCACGTCGATGCCTGGCTGCCTGAGGCGGAGCGGGTGCCTGGAGATTGCGTTCTCGGCAGCATCGGCCAATAACGTTGGGGATTTCGGCGAGGCGGGAGGTTATTGTTAATTCTGACGTATGCTTCATTTGTTGAGGTGGGAATAGCGGATCTATGACCGGGGGAAGAGACGCGGTGCCGAGTCGGAAATGAGAAGAGGCTCTGAAGCGAGATGACTTGATCCCCCAATGCCCACTTGGTTCAGGTGACGGTTGGCAATCCTTGCAATTAGCAACTTTCTTTGCAAACACAGTGTCAGTACTGGTTTTGGACATGCCTTGCCTGTTTGCATAATTGTGTTGTTATGGACCACCAATATTGTGCTGAAAAATGAGCATGACAATTGCCATCGTGGGGGTTGTCGAAAAGGCCACTGTCAACAATATCTTCCATGATGCTTCTCAGGCACTATCAAGGCTTTTTTTAGTGTTTCAGAGCCAAAGCTAAACAAGAGCCTAGAACATTCGATCACATTTCAAGTCCGTTTTCGCCCTCATCACATTCCTCTGTCCAGAGATCAGTGATGAGTTATCCTTTGACCAGCGCTCTGGGGTAGCAACAATGGCCGGAACGATTCGGCGGTGGCCACAACCAAATCTGACAGGTGTTTTTTTGTGACCTTAGGCCAATCTCGAAAGTGTATTGAAAGAAGACAGGAGTGGAAGTCTGGCTCGACTTCTTTGTTGAGGCCCGCATTATTCGAACTGTGGAATGGAAATGGCACCGCTTTAGGCTCAATGCTTATTGTGCAATGGGCACAGGAACGTGATTACAACGGGTGGCACATTGTGGCAGCCAGGACCAGCAATAAATAGGGTTGTCAAAGATGGCGCGCCTCGCAAAATGTGTCTTGACTCTAGTTGTAGTTATCAGGGCAAGTCTACTTGAAGCCTTCAATTCCATTTACAAGCAAGCTGTGACATCGAAAATGAAGCTGAACCACCTCATCAATAGTGTCATTCTCCTTGTGGCATCTTCAGTTCCTGTACTCGCGGTCCCTTCCATCGCGAACGCCCAGGCGGCTGAAGCGCTTTCTCCTCGCGGCGTTACTACCCGCAAAAAGCTGTGGAAGCCTAAAGTCGGCACTCCTTGGCAAATCGTTCTTTCCGAGGTCATCAAGATCCCCAAAGGTGGCGCCAAGAACCTGAAGCCAAACGTCCCCATCTACGACGTAGACTTGTTCGAGAACTCAAAGGAGACTTTTGACGCTCTGCACAAAGCAGGCAAGTACGTCATCTGTTACTTCAGCGCTGGATCTTGGGAAAATTGGCGCGATGACAGGAAGAGCTTCCAGAAGAAGGATCTTGGCAAGACGTTGAGTGGATGGCCGGACGAAAAGTACGTCAACATCAACAGCCCTTCAGTACGGGCCATTATGGCAAAGCGTATCAAGTTGGCTGCCGCGAAGGGCTGTGACGCCATCGATCCTGATAACTTGGATGGCTACGTAAGTCATGACCCGTGGACCATGAGGCTATCGCTGACGTCTTCTTTAGCAAGCCGATAATGGCCTAGGTCTAACCGAAGCTGACACAATCTCATACGTCAAGTTTCTCTCCAAAGAAGCAGCAAAGTATCGTATGACGACGGGCATGAAGAACGGAGGAAGCATCACAAAGCAGGTTCTCCCATATGTCGGTTTCTGCATCAACGAGTCTTGCATACGATACTCAGAGTGCGACTTATATGCACCTTACATCAAAGCTGGTAAACCTGTCTTTAATATTGAGTACCCAGCGGGTGCACCAAAGGTGAAGACCGCCGACAAAAAAAGGATCTGCTCAGTCACTGGTGCTGCTAAGGGGTCGAAAGGGTTCAGCAAGGTTATCAAGAAGATGAATCTGGATAGTTGGGTTATGTATTGCTAGTCCATCGGGTGAATTTACTATCGAATAATGATCTTCTCAACCTTCTTGGTCCCCTCCGCCACATCAGGCCATACATCACCCGTCATGACTCCAAACGCAAAAGATTCGCCCACTAGCTCAAAGTATGGGGCCTTGTTTCCCCCCTCAGCTTTACCCTCACAACCCGCATCTGTCCCTTTTGAAGAAATGGATCGAAAAACAAAGGGGACAGAAGCTCCCTTGACGACATAAACCACGTCACCGACTTGGGCTCGCTCGGGGGCAAGGCCTATGAACCCAGTGTCGGTCACAAAGAATCTCTTGCCATCGCACATCCGGAGGATGAAATTAGCCTGTGTTTGGTAGCTAGAACCGTTTTTGAAAATCTCGCTGAGTGGGAGGTGATCCTTCTCATGACTTTCCTCCCAAAATATATTATCCTTTTTGGCTTCCTCCTCCTCCTTGGTCATGTTTTCGGCGCCGTATAACTTGATGAATTCGACGGCCTCGTTGACAACTCTGGGGTAGACTACGTCTTCTCCAGAAACTGTTCTGACGAACGGTGAGAGTCCTCTGGGTCCATTGTCCCAGTCCACCATCTCCTGGGTTGAGAGGTTCGTTGGAGGGTTCCTGTTCTTGAGGTATTCCTTGCTTGGTACAAGGCTCTCCCACTGAGCAAGCGGAAAGACATTGTTCTCAATGTCACAGACATCGCCGAGCGTCGTTATCTGGCCGACCTGGACCACATCGAGGTGAAGTTGCGCCGACATGTCCCCCGATGCAGATGAATATTCCGAGACAGTCCAAGTCTGGAGTCGTTCGGGTCTGTATCTTGATCGACCAAAAAGGTAGTCAGGCTCTCTGTCAAACCCAGCAGCATAGCCCATCTCCCTCGGTGGGTTTTGTGAAGACCAGTTCGAATCGGCAGTGCTCCAGTCGGGGACCCAAGAGGGAAGGCCAGGTATTTGCGGGTGCTTGATGACGCTTTTGAGGGTATCCAAACCGACAGTTTGTAGGAGTAAAACGGCAAGGTCTGTGAAGACGGCCTTTTCAGAAAGGCCGTAATCGACTGGAATCTGAATCCTCTGTCGGCGTGCTTGCATGTCTTGGACTTCATCCTCATTGTCACATTCCCACTCCTCCATCGCCTCGCCTATCTCCACAGACAATTGGTCGTGATCTCGGTTCAGCAGAGGAATAATGGCATACAGCTTATCCCTCGGATCGGTCGCGCCGCAGTGTCTTGTGTCTCTGAGCATCCTGAAGAGTCGTTCCACATACCAAATCCATCCACCGTGCTCCGAAACGGGCGATGTTGAGTACTGGACCGAGTATGGAAGCTTATTAACAGTTCGGTTCATTATGTTCCATTGATAGAACGTCAGGAAACTTTGCCAATCTAGTTGTTGACTCCCACAAATGACGATGGCTTGTTTTGCAAATGTAATCTCTTGTAACACCCAGACACGGTGAAACCAAGGTCGTTCGAAGAAAACATCCAATGAAGATTTATCACAAATCGCCGACGGCAGGTCCCAGTCGCCAGTTCCGTAGTCGGAAGGATCGTCAACTTCACCAATGTACTTCATGGCGGCATCCGTGTCGCTGGTGCCCTCGCCAAGATAGACAACAACTCGAGCTGCTTCCTGATAGATGCGTGACATGAGGATCAACTGATGATTCTTTTCCGCATTCAACGACTGGTTGATACAGATGGAATCAATCCACAAGGTTCGAGCGGAATCCTTCTTTCGCAGTCGGCGGAGCGCAGCGTAGCAGTTGGGCGTGACGCCCATCGTGATTTCTTCACCATTCTTATCGACAACTCGTACCAGTACCTGGCGTGATGCATCTCCCCAAACATAAGAAACGGCTTCGTATGGTTGAGGGTCCTGAAGTCTAGTGTTGATAAGCCGTAGGATCAATGGCTCGTCGTGGTCGCCAGGTTGTAGAGAAATGAGGCGAAATGAATCGTCCTCCTCCAGGATCTCTCCAGCGTAGGCCTGGTATAATTCCTCGTTCATTTTGGCACTCATCAAGTGTTTAATGCTATGTCTGACCAAAACCTGCAAGCTGACAATTGGAATATGTCTTGTGTCGGCGAAAGCGGTCAGCGAGGGCAGCAAGACTGATTACAGATTACCCCACTCTTCAAGCAAAACAGGCCGATGTGACGCTGATGCAGGTCAAGTCCGGGCTATGGTGGTCTGGACTCTTGGCCAACGCGAATCTTGGTGTTGAAGTTCCACAAGCTCACAACGGACTGCCTCTGATGTAGTAACATAACTAAAACTCGCCGATAGATGAATTAGAGTCGTCGATGGCTACCTGGCTAACGGGGTTTGAACCACATTACCATCCCTGAGCAGGAGGTTTTTGACTCCGAGCTCGAAAGGAGTATCCATAATTCGATACAGACTCATTCTCTGCCACATACGACCATACCCACCGGAGAACTCGGGATCCCGTCCGCTCTCCCATAGATAAGCCGGTGAGGGGCGGATTAGTAGTTGGGTCGGTGACGACCAGCGAATCCCCGCTGTTGTATGTTTTTGCTGGATGAGCTATCTTTTTGTCCTTGCCAGGGAATAACCAAGGTGACCCGTATCCCTTAAGAAACTCGTTATTTTTGTAGTCGTACGCTGTTGACAGAATCAGTAGATAGTGGAGATGCTGCGTGGTTAGAGCTTTTGACCTTTGCAGGGCTGAATCCGTGTTCACTCGCTCAAATTCCTGAAGCGAAGGACTCTGCCCTACCCTGCAGAATGCGAGAGGGCGGATCCCATGTTGGTCTGGCCTTACACGATTGTGTCAAGTTACCAAAAACATGGACGACATAAAATGAAATCACATGAAGAGTAAAGTATGCGTGTCAGGAAAGGGCGTCAAACCTGATCGCAAGGTCCAGGTGATCATGACCAAGTGATGTTGATGGTGATAATTTCACGGAGCACACATGGTTAGGGGATCATGTGCACTGCAACATTGTGGCTGTCGCCTGCTCCACTCTTATTAGACGGACCAATCAGCAGATGGAATCTGACACGCGCCTTAAACACAGGTGCCACCTCCTTGGAGGTAGGTACGTACCTCCCAGACGATCATGTCCGCTCATGAAGCATCACCGTCGGCATCATCATTCTCGCCTTTTGTATCCAATCTACGCACAATATTACAATATGGAAACTTGCAACAGAGAACACCTTTGAAATTTTGTACAATATAGCTGGTTCTCTTAAATCTATCTACCTCGCTATCCTGCCTGAACTAATGCTCCTCGTCACGTTAACCCAGCGTAGTTGTCTCAAGTTTCACTTTTATTGTCTGGTAGGCCAAGATAGGCTGAATGGCGTCGACTGCATGAATGTGCGTTTGTAAACATGTAGAAATGATGCCATGTTCGTGTTTATAGGAGAGAAACACTAGGAAATCGGCCAGGGAGCTAGTGAAATCAGGTTGACAGTACTGCTTGGTCCCGGAATTTATGGCCCGACAAACTTAGGTAGTTCAAATGCGGCACTCTTTAATTGCTCTCACTTTAGCCCAACTTAGGCTGTTCTCTTAGAGAATTCTTGAAACATGATTTCTCCCAGAAATGATTCCCAGGGAGGTCTCTGGTGAGTAACGGCTTCTTGGCGGATGGGCTGTTGGTGGCTGCCAGCTGACCCGGTGCTCGGGCTCTATCGTCGCTTGATGAGAGAGAGAAGGGAAAAAACTAGCCTCTTTAGGTAAGCTTATCGCTAGTTGGGTTTATCAGCATGGGGTTTGGTCGGCCGGTTAAAGCCGGCAATCATACAAAACCCCAGTAGGAGTGGCTCCTGGCTTAGTCTGTGACTTGACTCATGAACCAAGACGTGCAACCTCCTCCAAACAAGCATCATGTCTCCGACAGCGCAAACGACCTGCTTCTCTGCAAGCAGACTCAACGACACAACCTTTGTCATCTGTGAGGACGACAAGTGGAGCGAGAATCCACTCATTTACGCGAAACTCTTTCCGAATAGTTTGGTACTGATCGACACTGGCTGTGGCGGCGCAGCCAAGGACCCAACCGTTGAACTCAGATCTCTGCGGACTTTCATCGAGACTTATCCGGTCTCTGATAACGAAGATGAGCCACTGAATAAGGATGGAACGAGGAAATATGTCGTAATTTGCACCCACTGCCATTATGATCATATCGGTTGGTTCTCCACGGACTACCCCAAGCAATTGTTCAAACACTGACCTTATTAGGCGGCATAGAAGAATTCACAGACAGCGAGAGTGCGATCTGGGCAAGCTCATTTGACAAAGACTTCATTCAAGGCCCAGACCGCCTTCCAGAATCCTCTCTTTGTCGCTTCGTCGGTATGGAGACACCAAACTACCAAGTCACAGGATGGGCCAACGATGGCCAAAGCTTGGTAAACCGTCAAGGTGAGGATTTGGGGTTAAAGTTTTACCACACACCCGGCCACACTCCGGACCAACTGGCCATATGGGATCACCAAGAGCGATTTCTCTTTGTCGGTGACTCCATTTATGAGTGGGCAGCTATCTTGTTTCCGCGAGAGGGAAATGTCACCACCTATAGTAAGACCATTGGAAAAATGAAGAAGCTGGTTCAGGGATGGAATAAAGAGGCTGGTAAGGAGTTTTGCTCCCTTGAAGACTTTCAAGCTGACAGAAGTTATAGGAACCACCGGCGATGCGTTTGCACGGCGAGTGAGAATGGCATGCGGCCACAACACCCGTAACGAAGATGCTCTGGAGCTGCTCGAGGAGGTCGACCGAGTTTTATTGGCTGCAGTTGAGCAAAGAATCCAGCCAATAGATAAGGGCATCAATCGAGAAGAGCAGTCGGAATTGTATGAGGATGGAAACGGGCGCATTTCTTTCTTTGGAAGTGCAGCTGGCTTTACAGCCCTACGAAACAATGCGGAAGCAGTCGAAGAGATGCGAAAGCGATGTGGAACTTGACCTGGGAGCAGCGCGCAAGTCATGGAGAAGGAATGGTTTTTAGGGGTCATTCGTCTCAACAGCCTCCAGCCAGGTGTCTGGTCAACAACGAAGAACCGTATTTGACGTTAATGTTGTGCTTTTTTCTTGCCTTTCCAGAGATTATGTTGTAAAGCGCATGTGGCTATGATCTACTTTAAAAATTCGCTCCTAGTGATTGTATACTTAGTGTTGTAAAGAGGTTTTATATGACCTTGGAGAGACAATAGAGGTCAATTCTTTATTTCTTAATACCACTGAGAACAAACAGACGAAGAAGGGAACTTAAAAGGGTGGTAATTGGAACTCATGATAACACGAGAGACTTTCAAGCCTTTGCCTTCATTTTGTTGAGAATCTGCTGTACACCTGTGAAACCAAGCTCCGTCATGGTCTCCTCCCACAGCTTCTGTGAAACTGTCTTACTTTCGGGGGTGTAGAAAAACTGGCCGTATCTGGGAATTCACGTCAGCTTGCCTGTTTCACACAGCCATTCCATCACTGAAATAACTTACGGGTATACCCTCCAGTCCATGATGAAGCTGCCGTGCGTTTCGCTGCCCTTGATGACAGCAGCATCGATATAGGTCGAGGCCCCAGCATCAATCGGGCGTCCTACCATGGACTTCATTCCCAAGAGGACGGCCTTGGCAACGCCATGAATGTCCCTCTGGAGATTCGTGCCCTTGCAAAACCCAGGGTCCACCAGGTTGACCACAGCATCGTCGGGGCTCACATACTCGACGAGCTTGTAAATCCAGAGGTGGAGGAGAAATTTGGCAGTGTTGTAGCGTTCAGCCCCATCGAAAGCGTTCTTGTCGTCAAATGCAGGGATGATGGGCGATGCCTTGGATTCCGGGAACTTGGCGTGCATTGACAGGCCAGAGCTGACGATGGTGAGCCGACCAGGACGACCAGCCGGGGCCTTTTCCTTGAGATTGGGAAGCAAGAGAGTAGCCAAGAGAACAGTGGACAGGTAGTTGACCTGGAAGACCTCCTCATGGCCGGTCGCAGCCAGGCCGAAATTCTGCTTGGTGATACCCGCGTTGAGGATGACAAAGTCGACGCGGGAAAGGGTAGCACAGCGAGATACAAAGTCTTGGATAGATTGATATGAGGTCATATCCAGCTGCCAGACGTCGACGGAGGCGGAAGGATGTTCCTTTCGGAGTGACTCGGCGGCTGCTTCTCCCCTCTGGAGAGACCGACTGGCGATGATGACATGGGATAGCTTCAACTCAAGGAGCATGCGGGCACATTGCAAGCCAAGGCCGACATTTGCTCCAGAGATGATGGCTGTCTGGCCACTGAGGTTGGTGTCTTTGGGAGGGAAGTGGGCTTTTTCACACTGGGAAGAAAAGAAGAGTCCCATCAGACTTTGTGAGAGCACAGGGAGGTCAGACGAGGCAGTCATTGTTCATGATATGAGGGAAGCCGTCTCAAATAAAGATGAGTGAGGATATCAAAGCACGAGCAGATTGAAGAGCTGCTTTCGAGAATATATAACCTGTAAGCGGCAGGCCATGTCATGGTTGGGAACTTGGGATATGGTTTCACTATCTTGGTTCCAGTTAGCCCGCAAGGACCGAAGATGAGAGTTCTGGATATCGAAATCGCCAAGCCTCGATTGTTTCCTCATACAATAGAGACTACATCCTCTTCTGTCAAACAATCTTGTCTTGGCGCTGTCCAAGCCAAAGAGACGAATCAAGTTGGCCGGGTCATCGGAAGGATCAGAGCAGGGATTCGTCTCTGGACCTGGGAGCTAGGCCAAAATAGGAAAACAATCGAGGTCTTGGCACGCATCCTCATCACGTTCATGCAATGTTGCTGACGACGAAGTCGAGTTCTCGGAGATAGACACGTTCTTTCTTCCACATCATCCGCGTTTGCCTCCTCCTTGCAGTTTTTATTTCGATCCAAGACTACTAAATTGCCCAGTCGACATCTCATAGAAGCCAAGAACAGTTTACCAACCCCTGGAGGTCAATCACATGGCGCCAGGAAGACGCCCGGCCCCACGTCCCGGTATGTTCAACCACTCTATACCCTGCTCACCTCATCTAGGCTGAACTGTTGTTAGCATCCAAGGGATTCGAGTTCGTCTTGAGTGATTGCAAGGGAAATCCCAAACCGTCAGATCGCAAACTCATCCGACGTCATGTGATGAGAGGGAAGAACACGCGCGGACACCAGCCACCTCGGCTTCCCGATTCTTGGATTCACACCACTGCCGCGGGTGGATCACAATCGCCATCTCCAGCCGACTCTCTTGGTCACCTTAGTGGCCTCATTAAGAGATGTGGTGATGAAAGCAGATGGGATACCTGCCCGTGGTTCCCCTTCTCGATAAACGTGCTGGACACTGTCAAGTTTGCAGATGAGGTTGATAGGCCTGCACGTCAAATGATCGCCAGCTGTAAGTGAATCAAATACTTGGACATGAAATCATGAACTCACTCCCTTGCAGTCTTTGGGACAATCCGAGAGCTCATGTACCCTCTCGATCTCTGTTGCGAATTCAACGCCTCCGAGACCAACTGGTTCGGCTGGATGACCAACGATGCCGCATACCTCCACGCTCTCCTCTTTACCATCAGCTCTTTTCATGACATTGCAGCTGGACGTACCGCACAGCCTCGCACCAACTACCATGTTTTCAAGGCCATCAGACTCCTCAATGAGCGCTTAGCCGATAGCGAGATGGCCCTTGCCGACTCAACGGTTGCCGTGGTCATGAGCATGGCCATGCTTTGCGAAATCGCGGGAGACGTCCAGGCTGCAAGAGCACATACCGATGGACTGAAGCGGATTGTTGAGTTGCGTGGGGGAATCGGTTCTTTCAGCCATGCCCAACAGCTCCAGGTCAAGATATGTCGGTGAGTGCGCAGCTAGACTTGAGGCTTGCGAAGTAGCTACTTGTGCTAACGGGGCGTTGCTAAACAGAGTCGACTTGAGTATGGCAATTTCCCAAGGCTCCCGACCATACTTCTTCCAAGATGGCGTCTCGTGGGACTCATTTTTCGAGTCTTGTCCAGTTTTGAAGCGCCTGAGACCTATTCCCTCGACCGCCATGTTGCGCACTCGTCGTCTGATCAAACCAGTCGACAGACGGTTATACTACATCTTCCAAGACGTTCAGGATTTCTCGCAGCTCGTCAACTTCCTGTTCCAGTCGCACCAGAAGATACAGCCCGGAATCTTTCAGGACCTTCTCACCTCTCTGCAGTATCGCATCTTGCTGCTCGACTTTGGAATCGACAATCGGTTTGCAGAGCTTTTACGCCTCTCCATTTTGGCTTACTTGACCGTTGTTCTCTTCCGTCTCCCCCAAGTCAAGCTGCAGTACCCCTTTTTAGGGTCTCAACTGCGCACAAGCTGCCAAACCTTTAAGCCAGTGAATAAACAAGAGATGAGGGTTTTTGCATGGGCCATGTTTGTTGGCTTCATGTCAGCGCTGGACTTGCAGGATGAGCAGTTGACGATGATGCTGTCTGAGATGATGGTGCCTTGTCTTGGTTCGTCATGGGGTGAGGTCAAGACGAGCTTTAAAGAAGTCCTGTGGATTGATGGGATCTATGATGGCCCTGGGCAGGGAGTCTATGAGAAATTTGCCAAATAGAATCGTAGTTGGCCTTCACATGCATTCTTTGCCACGTTTTGTTGTTTCTCAGTGAACCAGCCACTGCAGAAAAGCCTGTGAGACAGTTGGAGCTTCGGTGGCTGAATGCAAGAATAAGCGTGGCTGGATAATTTGTTAAGCAACTGTTAAGGTTGCTAGGCGCCACCTACCATCATTCTCTTCCACGAACCAGAGAATTGACTGTTGTAACGGTAATTCGATGCAACAGTCAAACATTCAACGCCAACTCTACACTTTCAAGCTCAACTCAACCCATTGACCACCAGTTCAAACATTCCATCTCATATCCTCGGAAAATACTCGGCTCACACACTTCGGCTCGATGGAGTTCTAGCCAAGCATCACTACGTCATCCTCGCCTCGTCATTGGATCACAAGCTTATTTCGTCTCCCCTGACTCGGATCCCCTGCACCTCATTTAAAATCCTCCTTCTCCGTGCTCCGCTCGCGTGAGCCGCGACCCCATTCCCTCTTTGGACCTCAATCATGCTTCCGCTCTCCAAGACATGACGCGTCTCGCCATCGAGACGTGGATCTGGTACGGAGTCACATGGCTCGTCGTCATTGCCCGGCTGTAAGCTTCCCGGACTGTGGTTTCACCTGTGGCTTGCTGACTTTTGCGTGTTCAGCCTGTCTCGTCGGCTGGTCGTGGGATCAGTCAAGAAGTATCAGACTGATGATTACCTGATGATTCTTGCTATGGTTGGTGCTCGCAGTCATGCCTCGTGCTCTTCCCCTCTCTGACTGATGGTCTGTCTGGCAATCCAGGCCTGTGACGCGGTTCTCATTGCCTGCATGAACATCGTTTCCCACACGAGCAGCAACCTCATTGACCCTACTCAAGCAGTCGACCTCACACCAGATGAGATCGATAAACGCCGGCTCGGATCCAAACTCATCCTTGTTGTAGAGCAGCTCCAATGCACCGTGACCTGGCTCGTCAAGTGCTGTTTGCTCCTCATGTATAACCGACTAACGTGGGTTGCTTTCCATATATGGTCTGCTGGTCGTTTTCTAATCGTGAACAGGACAAACCTAACGTACAATCGCGCCGTTAAAGCAGTTGCCGTGTATGTGATTGTCGGGTTTGTCGTCATGGAGATCCTATACTTTGGAGTATGGTGTCGCCCTTTCAATCAGTACTGGGCTGTCCCTACCGACAATGGTATCTATTGCCCCTTACGACTTGCACAAAGTCTCTTGTTGTTAATGCTATGTAGTCCAATGCTCAACCGCAACACATCACCTCATCACGAATGCAACCCTAAACATCTCGTCCGACATCATGATCATCATACTTCCCATGCCCCTATTTCTGAAATCCAATGCCACAGCCAAGATCAAAGTGGCCCTATGCTGCATCTACACCGTCGGCGTCTTTACGGTATGTGGATATCGATGACTGCTAACGGCCAACCTAGCCAGATACCTCGTCTACTAACCATACGACCCATGTTGCTAACCACGTCGTGCCGCAGATTGTCTCCGCCGTTTTGAATAAATATTATTCCTTCACCGACCCCTTTGGGGCTGATTGGACTGTCTGGTATATTCGCGAATCTTCAACGGCACTCATTGCTGCCAACCTCCCCTTGACTTGGCCTCTTGTCCGTCAAGTTATGCACATCAGCACATCAAACCAAAGCAGTTCTTATACCCCGAGAGCCTCGCGTGGTTTCGACCATTTTGATTTTAGTGTACCTACTATAACGACAAATGGCAACAGTAGTTTGCCGACACTCGGGCCCTCAAATAGTGAGATCCCACTGAGGGAACGGGTTAGAACGGATTTGGAGGGAACTTCAGGCGATAGAGCTAGGAAATGAATCTAATGACTGGTTAATCAAATATACATATATAATGAAACAGACCTGACAAGACGACAGTAAAACTTCGCTAACATTGTTAGGTTAGTAACTGTGCCCAGAACTCTTTGTTCCTGTCAGGAGAAGAATCGCAAGATCAAGTAAGTAATAACTTCATTCGCCCTACCATAATTTTTTATTGCAGCCGAAGCTTCTGTCATAGTGCCGTACCTATAAACGTTCCATGTTCCCATTACCGCTTCGAGAGTATTTATCCTCAAGATAAGTAACCCTCGTTCCTACTAAACAAAGACTGAAACGATGGCCACGAAACTTGGGAATACGCCTTTGTTTTCTTGTTTGATCTTATCTGCCCGTTCTCTAGTGGCGTGTTGCTTTTTGAGTTATGTGGAAGTCTTGAACCTTGGGTGGTGGCAGCGTCAATCTGATCCTGGTCATTTCGATCCAAGTTTGGCGAGAAACATGCGTTCAGAGGCTGTTGTGATTCGTATGAAGCTTGAGCTTTTTCGATCACCTTCGGGATCTCATGAGACTCTAGCCTGTCATGACCATCTGCCTGTCGGTGGCGAGACCATCGCAGTGTCCACTGAAGAACAGCTTGGTCTATCGAGGCGCTCAGCTCTTGATACGCCTCGGGGTATTGGAAGGCTGGATTCCGGGCGACTTCCGAGATTTCGAGGACTCGTGCACAAATTTCTCGAGTAATCTTGGACATTGGCTGGTCATGGTTCGTAGCATCGCCAGTAGTTTGGAAAGTGGTTGGCAGAAGTGATGACGCAAACACTGGGCCAATGATTTCTTCGACCGTGTCCAACACCTTTTTCCATGGCTCGTTGGCGAACCGTTTTTGATAACCATCCTTGTCGTCGTTTGGAAAGATGGACAAAGAGTCCTTGGTAGCCACTGACTTGAACGAGGCCATTTGGTCCCGGACTGCATCGAGAACTGTCTTTTCGAGCTGAACCGAGAGTGTCTCCAACTGAGCAGATTGATCTTCTTTCCCCATTGTCCGGGCGTTCATATCACTGTTACTATTTCCTTCTCTGAATAGTGAAGTGAGCTGTCTTTCTCGAATCACTGGTTTGAGATCTTCCCGAATGAGGGGCTTGTTGTTTTGTCGCTTGTCTATGATGACCGTGGGATTGGGATTCAACCATGCGACCACGTGGGTCAAGACTTGCGTCATAATCCGACCCTCCTCTTTCGTTGTTTTGAGAAGCTTTTGGACATCTGGAAATACCAGCCTGGGGCGATCCACGATGCGGTGATAGGTGCGGCTGTAAGCCTCGTCACCCAGCTCCAGAAAGAAGCCGTGGTGACGTGTGGCGTTGGATTCGTTCTTTGTTTGGACAGGGTAAAAGAGTTGTTGAACATGCATCTCTGTGTGCCCGATAGGCAGTGCCTCTGCTAGCTTGGCCCAATCTGAAGCCTTCAGGCTGTCGGCACACTCCTCAGGTAGCTCAGCAAGTGACTCGAGAACCTGCTCAAAGGTGGTGAACCAGTACTACGGCGAGTCATATCAGTAACTCGCCTGGTATATGTAAAGAAGACGTAAACTTACGCTATCAATCCGATAGCTCGCCATCCAATCCCAGGTTGAGATGTTGAAAGTCATCCTGCCAAGCTGTGTCCTACACCAACGAGTGATCATCGGCCTCCAACGGTGGTTTCTCCAGAGAGTCACAAGTCGAGCAGTGGGAAATTTGTCGGCGGTACTCAGTCGTAGGATATTCATAACTTGCTTTTCCACGTCGTACTTCTTCCCCTGAAATAGAGAATCGCATTGGTCATTTGCCAGCACGAGCTGCATCCAGATTTGGCCATGGCTATCAGGTAGAGATAGGTCGCGACGGTTGACACGTAGCTTGACATTAATCTCTGCCGGAATTTGGTCTATATCGGGGGTTAGTTTCACTGAGTAACATGTGCTGCAGTCACTTACCTCGATCGTAAATGATGCACGTCCACCACAGCTCCGTACTATCTGCTCCCGTTTGCTTCACATACTCGCGCATTGCCTCTATCCTGTGCTGGCCTGCCATGACTTCTGCCTTCTCATTGGGATTGACCAACAACCAGTCCTCAAACGAGAGTACTTGGTTGCACTGCGAGTGATGCCCCGGCTGCCCAAGATGGCTCATCATACGCCTTAGGGCTTCTGCGCTGCACTGCACCAGCAAATGGTTCTCAGTTTCTTGTCGCTTTAACTTACCTTGCTGGAAAGCATTGCATAGTTTCTCTACATGTCGGCGATTCAGGTGCCGGTTGGTGCCCTTTCTCCAGACACACGACAGAGCATCTAAGGGCATCCTGGCTGTGGCGAGGCGGTAGTCCTCCGCTTCATGTTGAGCGGACCTGCCATCGTGGAAACTGGCTTGTTCAGCCCTTAAAGTCTGCGACGTCCGAGATCGTTTATTTTGCACTGCCTTGGCATTTGGTGACTGGCCGTGAGTGGAATGGCGCTTCATGTTGGATGAGGCACCGATGGGATCAACGAGATAACGTGGTATGCAATGGAATTCCTGCTGTGAGTGGGACGATGATGGTCTAGGCATTATTAATCGTGCGCCTTGACTCCGTGCCTACGGATATGACCCCTGTTCGTCTCGGGGGAATTAGCACCCATCTCCATCTTCAACCCCAGGGTTAGACGTGGGGCGAGATCTCGAAGAGCTTGAGTCTTCGGATTTGGATGCTAAAACATGCAAATTTTAGTTAACAACGTGAAGAATTATGATCAAATCCGCCGAGCGGAACGGGGAGATTGCGGGTAAATTGATTTGAGAGACGACAGTATGGCTCAAAATCGCATCAACTTTGAAAACTATTTAATGACCTGGTATTGCTTTGCTTCACATCCAAGTTTACAAGTCTCTTCCTGCACACTAAGGCATTCAACATTCTCTTATCTATCACATGAGCACAGATAACTTACATCTCATCTCCTCATTACGCTGCGTCAAAGCAAGAGAAGCCAACATGTCCTGCTATCAAAACATTGCCGTCGCCGGAGTAGGTGTTGCATCAGAAGCAGAACAAGCAGTGCTGACAGAAGACCAAGGCATCCGGAAATATTGGAAAGATCGTGGTGAAGGAGCTCTTGGCCTCCAACTTTAACGTCATTGCCTTGCAAAGACCAACTTCCACGGCTACTTTCCCCGATGGGGTTCAAGTTCGGAGGGTCATCCATGACTCGTTTGACTCTTGGAGGGTGGCTCTCGAAGGCCAGGATGCATTCATCTCTTTTCTGGTCCCACCAGTAACGGAATATCAAATCCTGGCTGCCGACGCTGCCGTTGCTGCCAAGGTGAAGCGCTTCATTCCGTCGGAATGGGGAATGAACACGACGATTCTGGGAGACACAATCTTTGGCAAACTGCTTTCCGACAAGACATCTACGCAAGCCCATTTGGAAAAACTTGCAAAGGAAAATGAACTTTTCTCTTGGACAGGTATTTCCACTGGATTGTTGTTTGACTGGGTAAGTGAAGCCGCCACAACTGTGTGATTACGCTTGAAGGTTGGACTGACACACCCAATGCAGGGGCTGGAGCACCTATCCCTAGGATTTGATAAAAACACCATGACTGCAGAAATCTCTGACTCAGGTTATGAAAGATTTCAGACGACCAACCTTAGTTTTGTGGCCAAGGTTGTGGCCGTTATCCTCAAGAATCCAGCCCAAGCGTCAAACAAGTACATCACGATCGCCTCGTTCAACATTTCTCAAAAGGAAATCCTTGCACTTGCAGAGAAAGTCTCTGGGAAGAAATGGACTGTAAAGTCTTGCAAGGTTGATGATGTCCAGAGAGCTGCTGAAAAGGATCTGGCCAACGGTAATATCAAGGCAGCATTCTATCCTTTGTTGCATGGTCGACTCTTTCGAGATGGTGCTGACCTGTCGCTTCAGCCCGGGCAGAACTTTGCTCAGGAAGTGTTGGGCTTCTCGGAAGAGGATCCAGTCGATGCGATCAAGGGTTGGCTCGAGAAGTAGCTGGAATGTTGGTGTACGGGACTCAGTATGCGGCCTTTGGTTAGAGAGGGATGAAATGAAGGGATTGAGTACTTGGTGATTATGAAAGTACATGTATGTCAGGAGTGACTAGTCATTCAATCTTTATCAGTAACCCTCTGTGTCATATCTCATATTCATCACCTAGTAGTAATCACAATACTGACTGTGCTAGGATGCCGGTAATTATCCATCATATAAAGACGAAAATTATTGGGTATGCTAGGAATACTTGATGATAGGGTTAATTGTTAACCCAAGTCATGGTCCGACACCTTGGAGGAGATCACGTAATGAAGGCCAGGTTGATCTTACGGTGAATGACTCATTCGGTCGGGCCAGGGGTCACCGGGGATACGCAATACGCTGCCGCTTACGATGATCCGATCCATAACGAGTGGGATATAATCTCAGCAAGGAAGTCGAGTTTTGCGTCGACTACGCTTGACAGAAATTCTTGGCATTCTCGAAAATGACTGCTCACGGCTTTTGGCAGTATCTTAGGCTCAAAGCCATTGTTTCTTTGATTCGCTTCTTCAACTACCTTGGCACTCGTCGTCATTTGCAACCGTCTCCATCTTGCGACCGTAAACAAATCCGCATTCCGTCTAGGCAACTTGGCCGATTTATTGACGCTTGGATCTATCATCCCCCCAACTACAACAGAGACGAGCCTAGAGGAGTCGTCATCAACTGGCATGGAGGCGGTTATGTTATGCCGAATCTGGGCCAGGACCATTCGTTCTGTGCACAGATAGCCCGTGAAGCCAACGTCCTCGTGCTGGATGCAGATTACCGCAAAGGGCCGGAACATCCATTCCCTGGGGCTACCGAAGACGTCCAAGATGTATTGCGATGGGTCCAGAGCCAGCCTTGCGTCTTTGACCTCGACCACGTTGCTCTGTCTGGATTCAGCTCCGGGGGGAACCTGGCACTGGTCGCATCCTCTGAGTTGAGACGCGAGTTCCAAGACATCAACATTAGGGCAGTTTATGCGTTCTACCCAGGAACCGACCTTAGCATCCCCTCAGAGGCCAAGTCGGTCCCGGAACCGATTGTGCCGATTCCTTCCTGGGCACTGCGCGTCTTCTTTGACAGTTACATTCCCCAACTTGAGGATCGAAAGTCACCAAAAGCTTCCCCAATCTACGCCGAAGAGTCATCTTTCCCCCCGCATATTCTGCTCTTTGTCTGCTCTGGAGATATCCTGTGTCCCGAAGCCGAGGTGTTTGGGCAGAAGCTGGCCCAGGCTGGTCGTGACATCGAGGTTGTCAAAGTGGAAGGGGCTGGACATGGATTCGATAAGGATGCCCTTGCGCGTGTTTTCAAGCCGGAGGAAAAGAAAAGAGCATATGCAAAGGTTGTTCAGAGTCTGAAAGCGATAATGTAGATGGGAATATTTCTTCTAGCACTCTGATAATAAGCAATGTCTATCTAAGGGTTGTTACTAAAAGTACGATCGTCCCCAGTGAGTGTTCAAACCAATCATGCCATACTGGTACGGCCACTGGATCTCAACCCCCAGCTCCTGGGCAGTCTTGAGAACAAACTCGGATTCTTTGAGAAACTGTCTCCCTACAAATGCCAGATCCGCCTGCACGCCGTCTTCCTTGTCAAGCTGCACAACATCGTGAGCAGTCTGCGGCGTATGGATAAACCCCACCGCGGCAACGAGCAAATCTAGGCGCTCTTCTCTCAACGCAGCTCGGATGGTCCGGGCTAGGTCAAGCTGGTAGTTGGGATGAACGTCGATCTTTTGATCTTTGTGGTTACCACCTGATGATACATCCAAGATGTCGACACCAAGCCCGGGTAGAAGTTTGGCTAGCCTTATAGATTGGTCAAGATCCCATGACGGCTCACCGCTCCATTCCATCCACTCGACTGCGGATATCCGGAGCGACAGCGGGAAACTGTCAGGAATGACTGCCCGGATAGCTTCGATGACTCGAACGAGGAAGCGAACACGGTTTTCGAAGCTGCCGCCATACTCATCCGTGCGTTTGTTGGTCAAAGGGGACAAGAACTGGTTGATAAGGTAGCCGTGGGCCCCGTGGATCTCGATAAAATCTGGCTGCATGTCAGTTGTAGAATTCAAGTGGGCCGAAGACTGCCTACCAAGACCAGCCTTGATAGCTCTTCGAGCAGCTTCTGCGAAACTCCGGATCAAAGCCTCAATTCCCTCAAGAGTCAAGCTCTTTGGCATGACATGTGCCTCGGTGTGAGGGATCGCACTCGGTCCCCACACATCGTCTGGCCATCCACCATCCTGCTCAGTAGCCACCTTGAGTTCTCCCTTAGGCAAGAATCTCGGTGCAATCATGCCCGCCTTGACACCAGCATGGTTTAATTGAATACCAATCTTCTGGCCCTGGCCATGGACAAAGTCAGCCACGCGCTTTAGCGGCTCGATCTGGCTGTCTTGCCAGAGACCAGAGTCTTGAGGAGAGGTCCGCCCGTTGGCAGCCACGGCCGTGGACTCGACAATGGTCAGGGGGACGCCTCGGAATGCGAACGAACCCAGATGCATGAGGTGAAAGTCGGTCAAGTGGCCGTCCTGAGCACTCCAGGTTCCCATGGGTGAGACGACGAAGCGGTTTTGGAGTTCTAGGCCTCGAATCTTGATTGGGGTGAAGAGAGTTGGGGTCTTTTCATCTGGTTTGACAGCGGTTCCAGTTGGAGCATCTACCACGAGCAGAGTCGGTTTTGAATAAGGGAGTGTCATGGTAATTGCTTGTAGTCGATAAAAATGGGATCATGGGAACACAGGATGTAAGGGATGCAGATTCAACAACAGAAACGCGATTGTTCGCCTATTTATACGTATGATCATGGGATTATAAATGCCAAATGAAATCATCGAAAGATATGGCCAACTGAGTTGGATCCATGCACAAAATAGTCTTGTTGATTGGCCTTTTTTCCACCACTTGATGTTGTGATTCGACTCATAATGGCGTTGGGTTAGGAAAGCATGGGAAGACAAGGATCGCACACCACCCGATTGCGTTAGATCTAAGAGTGGAGCGAAGGATTAAACGAACCGACAAATCATGCCTACTGGTGATCGGCCGAGTTGATGTTTAATAAGCTGAATAAGCAGTTTTCGCCATGGGTAGTCTTCAACTTGCCCAACCTACCTTACACATCAGACTTCAAAGGGTATCCTGTTCAACGTGTCTATCTCTAGATACCTGGATTAGACTCCGGACATGGGGCAGGAGTCCATGCCATTGCCGGAAGTTCCCGGAACCTGTCATAACGTTACGCCTCGTCGACAGAGGAGATTTGCAACCAAAGTACGGACTGGATGCATCACATGCAGGTGAGTGTCTCGGTCTCTTGTTTATGGATCAGAAACTAAGCCTCTCGTTTAGAATTAGACGAATCAAGTGTGATGAGATCAAGCCGTATTGTCATCGCTGCACCTCGACAGGGCGCAAGTGTGATGGATATGCTATTCTTGGACCTGCTACACGCAAGCCACAATCGCCACTGGCTCAGCCGACACCAGGAGGAAACCCTGAAGAGAGGCAGGCCTTATACATATTTCGAACCAAGGTTGCCATGTCGATTGCGTCTTCCCTTGATTTTGGATTCTGGACCCAGGACCTCTTACAAACGGCTGAGGCGTACCGAGCTGTTCAGCACGCTGTTGTTGCGCTGGCCACAGCTTACCGCTCATCAATCCTCTCTGAGCATGGATCCCGAACTCAGGAGAAGCAGTTTATCCTGACTCAGTATAACAAATCGATCACCTCGTTGCAACATTGCCTGAGTAACCAGGAACTCCTCACCAGAGACCAGCAAGTTATCATTTTAATGGTTAATCTTGTATTCATCTGCATATGCGCCGTTCAAGGGTTCCAAGAAGAAGCATGCGTTCATCTCCGTAACGGGCTGTCGTTATTCCATGAATGGCAGCTTGGTGCCAGTGAGGGCAGTACGCAAGGCTCGACGCCAACCCCTGTAAAGCTCCTGGCGACTCTTTACACCCAGTTGGACACACAAGCACGCATGATAATGGAATCCAGTTATCCACATAAGATGAAACTGTGGCCTCCGCACTCCGTTGTGCTTGATGGTTGGGGTAGTGGACACCTTGCAACCATTACGAAGGCTACCAGCCAGCTTGAGAGACTCCACAATGCATCCATTCAGTTGACAACACCACCAGGGCCACCAGAGCACGAAAACACCTGCCTCCATCAGCATATGCCATTGTATCACCACCTGCAAACCTGGGATCTTGACTTTGGTCCGCTTTTATCCCAAGGAGGCACCGCCATCAAGTGTCTGCAGATCCGAAGACTCCTGACTGGGGCAAAATTTGAGCTTTGGCGCAGCAACACAAGCAAAGCATCGGAGCCTAGCTCGACCTGGGCCAGCAAGATTCTGGAGCTAGTCAATGAGATCGTGCAGGATTCGAGATTCTTAGAGGCAAGGGTGGTATTCACCCCCGCTGGAGGTTTGGTCGAGGCTCTTTACTTTGTGGCCACGAGATGCCATGACACCCGAGTTAAGAGGGCTGCCATTGAAATTTTGGAGAGATGTCCCATACTTGAGGGGCTATGGAACAGCTCGATGGCATATGCAGCTCTACATAATCATCATGCAACATGGTAGTTTCATACCTATACTCGGATCAAGTATCTCATAGCTTCAATGAACGTGTCGTTTTTTTTTTTTTTTTTTTTTTTTTTTTTGGACTATCTTACGCTTCTCAAAAGCCCTTGCTGATAAAGTCCTACCACCGCTCCACCCACCAAAAGGCTTGCGTTTCCCCTGACATGACCAAGTTACCCATTCAAACCATCAACTCAGGCAGATGGTAATGGCCATTGGGCACTGGTCTTAGTGCAAAACCCAGTAATTTTGGCATAGTATAAGCCTGGAAGGTTCTCGACACCAGGGGCTGAAACCGGCCAGCCAGTTAGCCAGGCCCCGCCGGCCGGTAACATCCCCCTTATCAGCGACAAGGACAATCTCCATCAGCTCTGTCGTTGAAAAGAGCGGTATTTGAAGGGCAAGTAGTATCCATTTAATCCGCATGGGATGCGCCCGAAAGCGTGATCGTGTTTAGGATGGTATCCATTACTTTGTATATAAATCTGAGGAAGTGTAAATCAGGGATACAGGTCCCAAACCACCGTAAACCCGCAAGTGGCTTCTGAGATGAATTGCTGGAGGGGATATTCAGGTCAATGGGCACCTCAAGAGAGAATATTACATGAATATAGGAGAAACTAGAGCTTAACGAAATTATCACGAAATGTAGCCCGGAGGATCAGGGGCCTGCATGACCGGAGATAACTTGGAATGGCGGGAAAAGTTACCCACATGACGGCACGATGGACAATAGGGTAGCAGCGCCTATGAAACTAGGTACAATGGCAACTAATGAGATAGCTGTAGCTGGTTTGTTCACTCCCGTCTTATCTCGTGGATTGAGATTTGTCTTAAGCTGTGTAATTGCAAGTTTGAAGAGGCGGGTTTGAGGGCGTGGCATCCCACAACTGACGGCTGCACGATACGGTCCCTGGCTCGGACTTTCGGGATGCTGCAAAGCCACGAGAACACCGCCTACGATATGGATCAAATTATCTTACTGCTGCGAGATAATCAGGGCGATCTTACGACCCGCCTTGATACGCCTGCCCCTCCAACCCCAGCTCTCCAAGTTACCGTTCAGGAAAAGGTCTTGGATGGAAGCCACACTATCTTGATTTCAAAGGCGGGGTGCGTGGTTAGCGTCTTGTCCCTTGTCCGCAGGCTCGGACTTTTCTTCCCGTAAAGGCGTAGTGCGGGCAAGATGACCTCCTTGTCTGTAATCTCGGTGAACTTTGTCGGCGAGATAAGGAAAATTCCGAACAGCATAAAACCACGATGAGAGAGAGAGGGAGGATGAAAATGCAAAGACAATAGCTCGCATTTGCTGGAAAGAATACCACAGATCCTCAGATCTTTACAGACTTGCCATCTTACCACCATGGAGACAGATCACGAAAAACAAGCCCCCAGTGGCAATCGAGATGATCATCATCTGGAGCGTCTTGGCTATGCCCAAGAGGTCAAGGTATGAGAAATCATTCTGGGAGTTGTGTGAAATGGCGAGTTTCTGACAAAACTCAGCGCAACTTCTCCCTCACAGCCATGGTGGCAACCTGCGTCAGCCTGATGGCGACGTGGGAGGCACTTTGCAGGTAAGATACAGTCATGACTGGACTCAGTTACCGTCCTCCTAACCCTCCAACAGTACAATGGTAACGGGTTTGGTAAGCGGAGGACCAGTTTCGCTCGTCTATGGGGCGATTGCGTCCTTTGTAGGATCACTTTGTTCTGCTCTGTCTCTCGCCGAGTTGGCTTCGAGGTACACATACCCCTGCCCATCTCTCCGTTGACTGTGACTAATGGAGAACACGCAGCCACGCAACAGCCGGCGGGCAATACCATTTTGTGGCAAAGCTGTGTCCCAAGAGAATACGCCCGGTGAGCAGCTGGCTTGCCGGATATATCTCGTAAGTGTTACTGCATCAGAGCCATAAAAATGGCTGACACTTGTCGTCGCAACAGCACCTTGGGCTGGATCGCCGTCGCCGGAAGTGCACCATTTCTCGCCGGAACACAAATTCAGGGCATGCTAGTCCTGAACTATCCGACCTCGTATACCTTTGAGAGGTGGCACGGTACTCTTCTCTATTGGGCTATCCTGATAGGATCCGCTGGCATTTGCATTCTATGCAGCAATATCCTACCGCTGGTAGAAAAGGTGACCATGGCGCTGCACGTCATCTTCTTCATCATCATCCTGGTGGTCATGGTCGCCGTGTCTCCAACCAAACATTCGGCCGACTTTGTCTTTACTGACTTCCAGAACAACTCTGGGTGGGCTAGCGACGGAATAGCTTGGTGCATCGGACTTTTGAGCTCTTGCTATGTGCTTATTGGCTATGACGGAGCCACTCATCTAAGTGAAGAGATGGAGAGGGCCGAAACCGGTGTCCCAAGAGCCATGGTTGGGTCTATTCTTATCAACGGAACCCTGGGCTTTGGCTTTCTGATCGCCTTGTTGTTCTGCATGGGTGACATCACATCGGCTTTGAACACCCCGACTGGGTTCCCGGTCATCCAGATCTTCTACAACATTACTGGAAG
Source organism: Fusarium paranaense (assembly GCA_027886155.1). Lineage (NCBI taxonomy): Eukaryota > Fungi > Ascomycota > Sordariomycetes > Hypocreales > Nectriaceae > Fusarium > Fusarium paranaense. The sequence continues at coordinate 45,506 of RZGL01000051.1, forward strand.
TACAGCGGCGGCTACTGCTTTGACGAGCGCAGTGACGGTTATGGCCGCCCTCTCCACTGTTCCGCTCATCACGTCTGCGGCTAGACTCATGTGGGCGTTTGCTAGAGACCAAGGCAAGTGTCCGATACCGATGAAAGCGAGACGTCTATCTGACCGGTAGAGTTACAGGCCTCCCATTCTCCACGCATCTCTCCAAGATCGACCGAAAACGTCAAATCCCAACCATCGCGATCCTCACCACGACCGTTCTCCTCATGCTGCTCGGACTCATCAACATCGGTTCCACCACAGCCTTTAACGCTGTTTTATCCTTGGCCGTAGTGAGCCTGCAGATCTCATATCTTATGCCTATCATTCTCTTGATTTGGCGCCGCATTTCCCGACCAAACACATTGACCTGGGGTCCTTGGCAGTTGGGCAAGTCAGGAATCGTTGTGAATGTCGTTGCGATAGTCTATCTCGTTTTCACGAGCATCTTCTTACTCTTTCCCCCTTATCAGCCTATTGTCGCTGAAAACATGAATTACGCGCCAGTTGTTCTTGGCGGCGCTGTCATATTTGGTTGTGTCTACTGGCCTCTTAGAGCACGGAAGAGATACTTTGGGCCGCTGATCGAGACCAATGGCACGGAGAGTGCATCGGTGGGAGAGTGAGAAACGGAACTGGGCCCAGAACATCTAGCTGTATATTTAGTTTATTATGCTACAACTTGTTCGAAAGTGTTCACATTTTTGACTATGTACCTGTCTCGGCCTGATCATGATGCTATTTCGCTTCTCTTGATAACTACGTAGCTCTCACTTTAAGATCTCTTAGCGAGAGGCATCTAAAGCTACCTGTGCAGTAAATAACCAGAGAATAACTACGGACCTGTCAAAGTCGATGCTGTTCCAACGGCAAGGAGAGCAAACCCGTGGGCCAATCACGGCGACTTACCTTATCGACTAACTAGGTAGTTAGATCCCGTGACCTTCTCCCCGCATTTCTGCTCTCGTTATCATCATCAACCACTTTGCATCATCTATCAATCCAACCAGATCCTTGGCCCTTTTCGCCAACATTTGTCTCTTTTATCATTATGCAATCGACATTTTCAAGCCCTCTTCAGAAAGTAGAACGAGAAGCTCAGTCCTCATCTCCAAGCGGACTTAACTCTGATGGAAGTGGCCCATCGACTCGGTCCCGTAGGTCAAAGAAAACCAGGAGTATGTCATCCTTCTAATCACAGTCTCGTTTTATAAACATAGCTAACTAACATGACAATTAAGCGGGATGTGCTATTTGCAAACGACGAGTAGGTTCTCCAACTGACTCTCACTACCAAGTTGTTACTCACCATCTCAAAGAAGTTGAAATGTGATGAAGCTCTGCCAGGTTGTCGCCGTTGCCTCAAGTCTGGCATCGAATGTCCTGGATATGCTCGCTCCGTCAAGTGGTCTACCAAGCACGAAAGGAAGCTTACACTTCCCTCAAGTCCTGGGCCTACCTGGTTTGAGAGGGAAGCGGAGGAGCTGTCCAGGTCTACCGCCCATGTCTCGTCGCCTCAAGTCCAACCAGGCCATGGCGAATGCGATTCACTTGAATTCTCTCCAGGTGCATCGGATATGAACTTTGACTCTGCGTGGTCGTCGTCCTTACTGGCTCCTGGACTCGACAGTAATGACCAGCCTCAACCACCGCTCGATGCACACATATTCAACTCACTGGTTCATGATCTCGATCAACCCCTAAACCAGATATGTTATGAAGACCCCTCGTGTGTAGAGTCAAACAACAAGGAAAAACAGTTGTTGACTACCCGTGTCGCTTCAACCAACTCCGACTTATCCCTCTATGTCCCAGCAGGGGAGGTTTCAATCCTCCTGGGCCACTATTTTTCCTTTGTCTGCGAGGTCGCTTCCTCTTTTGATTCTTCAGCAAACCCTTTTCGATCACGCGTGACCAAGATGATGGATACCTCTCCTCTCCTCTTCACTTGCGTTATGAGCATATCGGCAGCCCATCTCTACCAGAACCAAGGGGAGAGTTCCTCTATATCACTGAGCTTCCAGACTGAAGCAATCTCACGAATTTCCGGCGAGGTTGCCAAGATTAAGACTGACATACCGCCACACCCTCCTGGGAATCTAGCTTTGGTTAGGTCATCCCCAGGATTGCTTGTTAAGGATGACACTCTTTTGGGCATTATTCTACTAGGTATGACTTCGGTAGGTTATTCTCCTCGATCAAGCACTTAAAGTTACTAATACTCTGGTATAGAGTTGGCATGACCCTTCGTCCCTCGGCTTGTGTCACCTCACTGGATCTCGGCATCTCTTCAAGCTATGGATGGCAACAAACGGTCTTGAGCAGCCCCTCAGACCACTCTCCATGGCCCAGAATTTCATTGTATCTTCAATGGTGTACTGGGAGGTCATGGTATCATTTCTACTCGACCAAAATTTGGAAGCAATTTCGTATCTCGACGTCTTTCTTGATCCAGCCCCGGAGTCGCTATCACAACCCTGTCCCTGGACCGGGGTGGCGACAGACATCTTTATCCGCCTTGCAAAGGTTGGAACAATGGTTAGGAAACGGAGAAGTCTGCGCAGCCCTAGGCTTGCTGAGGGTGAGACAGCAGCTCTCGCTCACTTGATCGAGGAGGCCTCGACTCTGGAACAAGCCATTCTCAAAAGTCGAGCTCCTCTCATTGGGTTAGTCAAAGACACTGGCGATCCTCGGTCCCCGCCATCCCATCTTGTCAAGATGGCCCGCAGTTACCGACTTGCTTCCCTCCTTGAGCTGTACCGAGCGTTTCCAGAAATCGCAACCAGCTCGACCAGCAGATTCGACGAGGTCAAAGAGACAGACAAACAGTCACAGCTTGTTATTGGCCTTGCATTTGACATACTAGAGATACTCGAGACTATACCAGACAACTCTCGCACCATCGCCATCCAGAGCCTGGTCTACTTGATAGCTGGGAGCACTCTTGGACATTTGGTCGCGGTTGATGGACATGCTGCGCAAAGCAGGCAGAATCAGTTGATCAACAATTGGAGGCAATTTGTTCGCAACAGGTTCTACAAGTCGTTTCTCTCCATCGGCCTACACACCATCAACCGCGTTGGCACAATACTGGAGGAAGTCTGGTCACGCATGGATTCGATGGTGTCAAGCACCGGACAAGGGCATGTCATGGATGTGCATTGGATCGATGTCATGACTGGAAAGCAGCTCGAGACTATTCTTGGATGAATATCATCACCCTTGGCCATTCGTCTATCGACCGTGCTAGATCATGCCATTCCGCATGCCGCGTAAGGTTGATATCTGTGTCGGGTCCCTCGGAGGTTCACTGCCTCGGAACGGTTCCGAAAGCCCGATATAGGGAGATTTGGGCTCACCTCGGGACTTCGGTCTTTATTTCCCTCTCTTGAAACCGAATCAAAGTCCGAAGTCATGATGTCGTGGCAATCTCCTGAAGTGAAGTCAATTGTCATGGGTGGAGCCTCGGACTTTTTCTCCCAAAGAAGTATGGCGCTATCTTGGAATTGCTACAACCACATAGACAGGCGAAATAGAGACATGCGTCAGTGCGGCCTCTCCTATCTTGAATCAGCAGGCATGTCCTATGATTAGAGACCCATATAACCATCGTGGGGTGTTGATGGAGTGTGAAAGAAATAGAAAGAAGCCTCTGACTAAAGAGTCGCGATTTAATCAAGCCTCCGTTGGTTACGGGGTTCAAACCGGCGACAGAGGAGTTTCGGCTTTCTACTGTCCGAATCATTTCTTGTGTCAAACCTATTCAGGGCAGAAAGTCCGATCTCCCCGCATTGCATCGAATGGCCTACGATGCTCGCCTACTCTTAATAGTTATACAACTGGAGCATGCTTGATTATAAATGTAGGACAGCAGCACAAGACAAGTCTAGATCCTTCACCACAACATACTTCATTTCTAAAATCACACTTACTCATCATACTCTTCGCTCTAAAGATGACAACATCCGATGTCCCCAAGTTTGTGCCCGTCTCCGAGTGGCCAACCCTTGAGGAGATGGCAAACGGGTTCCGGGAACATCTCATGCCCTCCACTTCCAAACTAAGCGGCCGAAACCTTGAGCACACCTTTGATAACGGCTACAAGATCTCTCATATCTTTGGTGATGCGAGCAAGCTCACATGGAAGATTCTGGAAGGAGAGGACAAGGGTCTCACTGGAGAAGCAGCGTACGAAGCCTATGAAGTTCGACCAGACATCTTCTTGATAGACTTCTACAAGCCTTCATACGAAGAGCAGGTCACTCTGGTTTTGGACACAACCACTGGCCAATGCCTGGCTGGAGTCTCTGGTTTCCACGACCTCAAGGGGGAGCGCAGAACATGGACCAAGTTCATGAATGCCAGCGCCCAGGGCAGCAACACAGTGGCGCCTTTCCCCGAAACCGAAGAATTGATCGGAAAGCACATAATGTATCGATATACACCCAGGGATGCTTATGAACACATCTACTTGAACAAAGGCACCTTTACGTGGCACTGCCTCGACGGAACTGAGAAGGGACTGGCAGACTCAGAGGAGTGCAAGATGCTGAAGCTACGGGATAGCCTCTACCTCCTGTTCTGGACCGAGACAATCATGCCTGTCGAGTCCATTGTGGTCATTGACCTGGAGCACATGCGTTCCACTGGGAGGTTCTACTGCTGGGATCCAAAGCCGCAGCGCGCTGTTCACGTGCGATTCGGCTCCTACGCTACGGTGCTGGCGGACACGAAGCCTTTGGAAGCGCTGGCCCGGGCTTCTCGGGTGAAGCAGAACCTGTGATGGGTTTGTAACCTTGGGGACTTGTAGATGCCGTTTGATAGTAGCTCTAGCTGGTGAAGAGAGATGGAACGCAATGATAGAACTGCTATATGAGTTTCCTTTGAGCATTGCACCAAAATGTGAAAGGCTGAAAAGGGAGTGTGCCTTCGACTGTGCGAGTCTCCTTCTGATTTGACATGCATTGCTACTTCGGATTGTAGTCGACATATGTGAACAGTGGTACCGCAGGAACAATGATATGAAGTGTGAACATTGCGTTCTTTGCTATAGTCAAAGTCCACCGCTTGATGTAATTAATGAGCCGCCGATGTATAGATACTGGAGGAATAGTGAGGAAAGGGCGAGTCCCAATGGAAGCACAGCTGTTTGGCTGATTTTGCCGAGTGGCAACCCTAACCCTGACCCTAACCCTGATTCACTTCTTAGACTTCTTCGACATCAAACACATCAACGACATAACCAGATTTCAGGGGCCACATGCAAAATAAGGGAATGCGCTGGCATGACTTCCTAAGGCTGTCAAATAATTCTTTAGAGTTGTCACCTCGACCCTTTGCAAAGCATTACCATAATACAGCTTCAACATGATATCCAAACGACTCTTGGTAACGACGAACCTGAACCCACTGCAACAGTGGTAGGATGAGGAAAGAGAAGAAAGATCTTTGCCAAGCTATTGTACTACCTAAGAGAAACCAAATCAAGTTCTTGAAGTGAGGGAATTAATGGTTTCGGGCTATAGAGGAGAAATCGAATGGAGACCATTTAAACTTTTACCAGAACGGAGATCAAATTCTCAAGCACCGAACTCATCCTCAAGACAGAAAGGTCTGAGAGTGTTTAAAGAATATGCGAGGATGAATATCGGACTGGGAAAAGAAGGACGATATAAAATAGGGGTCGTCATATAAAATTGAAACGGGCAGAAGTTTAGGACAAGCCCCGTGATGGCCGCAATTCTTCAATTGAACAACCGTTTGGAATATTCCCTATAAGCTCCATATTTTGTCTTAGAAATTGCCTCGTAAGAACCTTTCAACAGCCATGAAGACATTTCGAATATGATTTACAAACCCCAACCTCAGCAGTGAACCAACCCGCCTCGTTGGTATGTCGAACATCCGCTCCCTTTGCAAGGAGCCGATCTCGGCCCTATTGAGAGTTTCAACAAGGCCACATATAAGCACCTTTTACCATCTCAAATCAACCCTGATGAGTGTAAACTTTTAATGCCGTTTTCTAGCCTTACATTGTGGGCGTTACCCGAACCTCACAGAGTGACCACACATAAACGAAGGTCAGCAAGAAGTAAAACTGGAAGTCTGGGCTTCAAATCACTTGAACTACGGGAAGCACTAGTGAATTATAGTATTGAGAAATGTAGATGTGTTTCGTAGGCGGTGACGAATGACTTCACCATTGGCAAGAGCGTCTCTCTTGCCAAGACTGTCCGGTTATGTTTTCTTACGCTGGCTTTATATAATTACTGCCACGACAATAATCACACGGTGAAGTTATGCTACCATATAGTATAGCATTGAGCGTTAATATTATGTAAAAAGGTTGTCTATTCGCTTCTGTACTTGACATTTGTCGCTACCTATGTGAACACATCATCGAGATCTTGCTCATCACGACTCTAGGGTAATCCACCAAGCCAAGTCACAGGAATTATTCCCTTGAGTCAGTAGGTTACAAGAGCCCTCAGCCCTGTCGTGGCAGTTCATCTGCAATACGCCGGTGCAGGGATTTGCTGTCTTGGATGCCTAGTCCATTTTGTAAATAACGAATACAAATTTGGAACTTGGACCCAATGAAGGATTGTAATCCAACATACCAAGTAAAATGCCGACATTTGACTTAACTGGACTCCAGAAGTGGAGTAAACTACTGCTTACTCTTCTTCTCCAGCCTCGTCCGTTCTAGACCGTGGCAGGGATCATGACAACGTTCTCCTGGGTAATTGTGGAACTTTTGGCGGGGCGGGTTCAGCCCAATGAGAAGAAATGAGACGCCGAGATGATGGCGTTGCAGATCAAGGTCACATCGAGTCTCGAGTACTGTCGTACCGGCACGTGTCACGGCTGATGGCGTTGCTGAAAGGTGCTGTCGTATTAATTAGGATCCTTGGCGGATGGAGATGTGGCACCTGCATCATGCACGATACACGAATGCCCATTTACGGTAACAAGGCGTGGGTTCGTGGCTGAAGGTTGCATAGCCTAGTCGAGGATCAATGGGCTGATGGACGAGCAATAGGGCTGAATCGAGAAAGTGAGCCAGATAGTGCCACGGTCTAGAGTCGTGATAATGTTGGATCCCTGTCCTTGCAGAGAATAATAACTTGCTCCCCCTCTCCCGAGCTGTCGTGTCTTGTTGATCACTTCTGTTTAATCACTCTCACTGCAACCAAACACACATGATGCATGCGTTTCACCATCTCACCGTCCTGCTGATCGGCATCTTGCCTGCATACGCGTCTACCCTCCCACATCCCGACGGTTACCGCCATGTCAATGCCAGCTGCAGCAGAAGCGTTGCAGTACCCGCGGTATGGAACGGGTTCGGGTACCTGTTCAACATCACCGTGGGTACTCCTCCGCAGGAGCTGACGATGCTCAGTGACTGGACGTGGATGTCCCTCTTTGTCAGATCAGGAAGGTGTCTCAACCAATACGACCCTTCTCTGTGTCTCGGCACCTCTGGTCAGACATGGTTCGATGAGAGAGCGTCCACCTCATTCGCCAACACGTCGTTGCCGCAACTGTCATGGCCGCTTACGGCCTTCGCCCCGAACTTCACCGTAGACTACGGAACGGATGACGTGTGCATCGGCGACCTCTGCTCCGCCGGTACGGTCCTACAGGTGTCAGATTTCCCGTACCCCGGCGAGGGGATCCCCAAGGTCCCATTCGGCGGCATATTCGGCATGGCCCCGGTTACGGCCGGTCTCAACGAAACGTTCCACCCTGCCAATTACCAGGCATGGAAGGCGGGGAGACTCGGTTCTCGCGTGGGCTGGAACTCCTGTGCCGCACTGGCATCGTCTGATCCGTGTCTCGGTGGTGAGGCGAAGCTCGTTTTTGGCGGTACTGATTCGTCTTTGTACGATAATGATACCCTGCGGATATACGAGATCCAGAATCCAGACTGGTTATCCGATGCCTTCTACCCGCTTACACCCCCACGGGAAAACTACTGGACGACTCCACTGACAGGCAGTTGGATCCTTGGAACCTCAGAGGAAGGGTCCCGGAACTTTGCGGTTCCTTTTAGCGGCTCCAACGGTAGCAATGTCACTCCGCTTGCAGTTCTCGACGAGGGCTCTGAGGGTCTCGGTGCACCTCTGTCGCTCAACGCCTACAATTGGCTAGTCGATCAAGTAAGAGGCACTCTTGCATCGAACGATACCATTGAAGAGATCCATGCCCAAGGATCATCAGGATTCAATACCGCCGAACAGGATTGGTACACCGTATCCTGCGATGAAATCAACAACTACCCTGAGCTTGTCTACGAGCTCAATGGGCACACCAACTACACCATTCCCCCACAAGATTATGTCACCAAGATTGGCGACTCATCTACATGTTATCTTAACGTCAACGTTTGGAAGTATGGTCGTACTGAAGATGGAAACGCCAAGGTGGCTCTGCTGGGTCTTGCGTTCTTGAAGCGGGTGTACGTGGTGTTGGATTTTGAGACTCAATCCTTTGGGCTTGCGCCTCTTTCTATGTAGACTCTTGGTTTTGTTTTTACCCATTCAGCCAAGATTTGTTCATTGAAGCCTGAAGGCGACAGAGACGTGCTTATTTTTAGATTTTCAACACACCAACCTGACCTTTTGATATCCATTCCACACCAACTTATTGTCACATGTATCAACCTTTGATTAGAGGAGATTATTGAAGCATTGAAGTGAATTTTTAGATCATTTTAGAACATTGTAGGAGTATCATTAAATGCGATTAAGACGAGATCTTCATAAGATTTTGTCATAGATAGCCAGCACGACTTGCAGTTCCACTGAATGCCACTAGATGTAGTAGCTCATCAACACAATATTTTCGATCATTGTCTTGACAGATTGGTACTTTGGTGCTCCCACATGTAATCAATGGTGCAGATTATTTCTGCGTACGACCCAGTAATGTGGCGCTATCCAAGACATGCAGCCATAAGCAAGTCACGCATAAGGAACCAACGAATCAATGCGCAAAACAACAACCTGCATTTATTGTGGCGGAGTATCCAAGTTTCTTGACATTCTACTCATGGACACGCTTGACGTCAATCAAGTTTGGCGGACCAAACACTTCCTTTACCTCGTCCGTCTCGATCGTGCGCAAGTACCAGGCCACCACGTTGGGGAAACGCTTCCTCTCGGATGCATCGATAATGTGCATGAATGCCCAGAGAAGAGAAGATGCGCCCGTCAAGTCGGCCAGCGTAAGTTCGTCTCCCACCAACCACTTCCGGCCGTCAAGATGCTTCTCAAGCACATCCAAGGCAAACTCGAGACGAGCCAGAGCCTTGGTCTCGGTAGATTGGTCAAACGGTGCAATTCCCACTCGCCAGATGACAAGATCTAGCATGTGTGGGTAGACTTCGCCATCAAAGAAAGAGATCCACTGTCTGATCTTGGCTGAAGTTGTGGCATCACGACCCAGTAGCTGTCCAGAATAAGGCCCAGACTGTGACAGATATTGTGCAATGGCATCCGACTCGGGGAGAAGAAGCCCGTCAGCTCCTTCAAAAGCCGGGACCTTTCCTGCTGGGAACTTGGCCCGGAACTCTGGTGTCTTGTTGTCTACCATATGCTGGTACGGGGCGATCTCAATTTCAAGACCATTGAGCTTTGCAGCCGCAAGAATCTGCCCATGTTAGTATTGGAACCGTAACTGAGAAGCACGTCTTTACCTTGAAGACCCGGCCATTGGGCATGAAAGAATACAGCTTTCCAAAAGGTGCCATGTTGATGTTTGTGAGCGAATGTCAAAACTGTTCTTGCAACAAAACAACGACTACCAAGTGTCGAGGGATAAGCCAGTTCCACCTTCACAATGAATGGACCTTGGCATATCTAGATCTGCCTTCACATGCGCGAACCAACATGCCTTGTTCCCCCCTGCTCAGCCCTGCTTCCCCTTGCAAGAGCCGTGCCACTGCGGCATTTCCTTGCCTTGGCCCTTCCCCCTGGCATATTACGGCAGATCCACTCGTGCTGACGACTCGTAACCTTAAGTTTATTCGTCCGCACAACAGAGAGCAACGGGCGCTCCCGTCCCTAATCATGCCAGTTTCGGGGCTAGGCAAATTACTTCCGACTCGAGCAAGGCTCCCCAGTCGGAGGAGCTGCCGGGCACAGGGGGTGGACGTAATAGCGGAGATCAAGCTTCGTGTTCACTCAGGTACATGCTACGTACAGGTAATCTCAGGTCCAAAAGATGATTCTATTTCCGGAAAAGCTTGGTATTGTCTCTTTCCCCAGCCTCACAGTTCGTCCCGTCGAATCCCGAATGTCTCATCCAGCCAGGCAAACATCTTGTGATGCATGAGTGCCAAAGCTCCAATCTTGGCCTGCAGACCACCGCCCTCGACGCCCTTGCCGATCCATAGGTGCTTCTCCGCCGGCCCGAGAGCAGAAAGGCTATCAAAGATGGGATGAGCATTCTGCTGTGGCGTAAAGTAGAACGAATCAGCTGCACCGGTGATCAGTGTGGGACACTTGATCTTGGACAGGTACCCGTCCTTGAGGGAGAACTTTTGCATGGTCCGCATGACGTCTGCAGGTGTCTTGACGCCGTATACCCACTTGCTGTGGCCGAACTCCCACGCAAGCTGAAAGTTGACTGACGCCAGCCGGTCAATGACCCAGTTGAAGAAACCATCGCTCAGCCATCCGCTCAGCCAGCCATTGATAAACCACGGCGGCATGCGGCTGCGGGTAATGTCGAAGAGGTCCAACGGCCCGTCGCATGACACGACTGCCTTGACGCGGGGATCCGCTGCGGCGCGGAGGGAGAGGTAGCCCCCGAGAGAAGCGCCAAAAACGGCAAGGCGGTCCACGTCGAGATTATGCACCAGAGCAAGCTCCCCGATGACATGATCCAGGACTTTGCTGGTGACATGCTCCCAGTCAGGGCGCAGGTAGAGCTTGTCCTTGCGAAGTGATAGGCCTTGGCCGGGTCCGTCAAAGCTAAAGACAGCATAGCCACGTGGTAAGGCGCCAGCGGCACCGTAGTAGTAGAGCTCCTCCTGAGTCGAGTCAAAGCCGCCGGTCTGAACAACAACAGGGATCTTGCCGGAGACTTGATGATGAGGGGCCGGGAGGTAGAGCCGTCCGGGCAGGGTGTTGCCATCCTCGTAAGGGATGTCGACCTTCCTCACCGAGCCATCCAGCAGGATCCAGCCCTTGTCAAAGGCATCGGCACTCGCCACGGCAGACGAGAGGATCCTCGGGTCCTCTGGCGTGCAGTGGAGGAGGAACTCGCTGGCCCGGAAGTAGTTGGACGCTCGGATGTAGCCCCACGCGGCACCGGGACCGTCTCCAACGGCTTTGGCCTCATCAGCGAGGGCCAGTGCCTTCTGGGCCTGTTCGTACCAGGCGTGGTACCAGCTCTCAGGATCTCCATCCTTGATGCGTGCTGCCGTGGCAAGGCACTCGCCGGTCTCGGCACCGAGATATGGGGCGGTCCCGAGAAGGCGAAGAAACTCGAAATTGAAAAAGGTAGAGGGGAAGATTTGGTGCATTGTGCCGACGATTGGATGACAGAGAGGTCCGGGGGAAGTGTAGAGTGAGCTGGGAAGTGCGTGTGGGAGGATGTGAGGCAGAAGTGAAAGAACACGCCCAAGGGGGGTAAATATGCATCGGTTGGACAGAAAGATACCTCTCGATGGGGCACACAAAGTCCCGGGCTCCGCTATCTCCATCTTACCTCAGCCCCCAAAGCCTCGTCTCTCATCATACCTGGCCGTTGTAACCCGGAGCTCTCCTATGACATCTGCAGTCCGGGACTATCGTGCTCAGCCCATCAGCATGAATCGGCCCAGATGAAACGAATCCAGTAATCCGTGTCTGAATCAGGTAGGAGGCTATGAGACGGCACAGCTCTTGCGTATTTCCTTGCGTATTGTGGTGTACCTATACAATCTCGAGGAGGTAGGTCGTATAAGTCTACAAACTTGGACGGACTCGATCACTTGATATCAACCCCCTGAACTGTAAACCTTGGCCAACCCATTGTCGACCAACTTCTCCATCTTTACTTACACATCCATTACTCATACCAAAGACATTGAACATCCATAACCATCAACTGGTCACAATGGGGGCTCCAAGCTCGACGAGAGAACCCATCGCCATCGTTGGCACAGCTTGCCGCTTCCCCGGTGGAGCAAACACTCCATCAAAGCTATGGGAGCTCCTCTGTGAGAAGAGAGACGTGCAGACACCCATCCCACCAGAACGATTCAACCCAGATGCCTTCTACCACAGAAATGGGGAGAAGAGTGGTTGTACAGACGTCAAGAAGGCCTACCTCTTGACTGATGATATCCGCGCCTTCGATGCGTCTTTCTTCAAGATCAACCCAAGGGAGGCTGAGGCCATGGATCCTCAGCAGCGGTTGCTTCTTGAGACTGTCTATGAAGCGACTGAAGCTGCCGGTCTCCCCTATGAGGACCTCAAGGGGTCCAACACAGCCGTCTACGTCGGCTCCATGACAGGGGACTATCATGAGATGCTCCTTCGTGATCCTCAGGACATGCCCAAGTACATGGCAACAGGCACTGCTCGAAGTATCCTCTCAAACCGCGTATCCTACTTTTTCGACTGGAAAGGTCCTTCCATGACCATCGACACAGCATGTTCCTCCAGTCTTGTTGCCGTGCATGAGGCCGTCACGGCACTCCGCCTAGGAGTATCAAACATTGCCTGTGCTGCCGGCGCCAACTTGATCCTCGGCCCAGAAATGATGATTTCAGAGTCTAAGCTTCACATGCTCTCGCCGACGGGCCGGAGCAAGATGTGGGATGTCTCAGCCAATGGCTATGCCCGAGGCGAAGGTACAGCAGCCATCATGATGAAGACTCTCTCTCAAGCACTGAGTGATGGAGACCATGTCTACGGAGTCATTCGTGAGACTGGCGTGAACTCGGATGGACGTTAGTATCCCCTTCTCTACGCATTACCTCACGATAATGCTAACTATTGTCAGATACCAATGGCATTACCCTCCCAAGTTCAGAGTCCCAGAAGACTCTGATTAGGCAAACATATACCCATGCTGGTCTAAGTCTCATCAAAGAACGATGCCAGTTCTTCGAGGCTCACGGGACAGGTACCCCTGCTGGTGACCCTATCGAGGCCCGGGCTATTCATGAAGCCTTTTTCGAGGACGCTGCAGGCAGTTCAGATCAGATGTTTGTCGGCTCTGTAAAGACCGCCATTGGACATCTCGAGGGTTGTGCTGGTCTCGCCGGCCTCCTCAAGGCTCTTGAGGCCGTTCGGAGAGGTGTTATCCCTCCCAACCAACTATTCGAAAACCTCAACCCTGCCCTCAAGCCTTTTGCAGGCAACCTCTCCATTCCCACAGAGACACTCCCTTGGCCAGAAATCGCGCCTGGCACACCTCGTCGTGCAAGTGTGAACTCTTTTGGTTTTGGCGGAACCAATGCCCATGCCATCATCGAGAGCTTTGACAACACACCTCAACCACTCCCTACAGGAGGCATCCTCTCTTATCCCCTTGTTCTTTCTGCCAACTCGGAAAAGTCTCTCCGAAGACAGATCTCTCAACTCCACGACACACTACAAAAGGCTGGAGAAGGTGAAGCACAGGACATTCTCTACACCCTAGCACAGAGACGCTCTCAGCTTCCAGCCAGAACCTACTTCTCAGGTCATACTCAGGAAGAGCTTTTGAAGAAACTCAGTGCTGCATCAGCTGAAGATGCCACTATTACAGTTGCCAGCCAGGAGACTACAAATCAGACTCCACGCATCCTTGGCGTTTTTACTGGTCAAGGTGCTCAGTGGCCGACTATGGGTCGTGAGATTCTGAAGTCTTCTGCCTTTGCACGGGACCTCATCACAAGGCTAGAGACCTCACTTGCGAGCCTTCAAGAACCGCCAGCCTGGACACTGTCCGAACAGATTCTCGCAGACCCCGAGAGTTCTCGGCTGGGTGAGGCCGCCGTCTCCCAGCCCGTTTGTACTGCAGTCCAGCTTATGCTGGTCGAGTTACTTCGCAAAGCTGGCATCACCTTCGGTACTGTGATTGGCCACTCGTCCGGGGAGATTGCCGCTGCTTATGCAGCCGGCTTCCTTACCCCTGAGGATGCCATCCGTATTGCCTACTGCCGTGGTGTGTGCGCTAAGCTTGCTGGCGGGGAAGAGGGACAGAAGGGCTCCATGATGGCCGTGGGCCTTTCCTATGAAGAGGCTGCTTGCTTCTGTGAGGACCACTTCCCTGGTCGTATCGACGTCGCTGCTAGCAACGCTCCCAGCAGTGCCACACTGTCAGGAGACAAGGATGCCATCTTGGAGGCCAAGGCACTTCTGGACGAGCAAGGAACGTTTGCTCGCGTCTTGAAGGTCGATACGGCGTATCACTCTCGCCACATGCAGCCTTGTGCCGAACCCTACATGGCACTTCTTCGCGAGTCAAATATCCAGCTCTTGCCTGGTGATGACTCTTGTGAGTGGTTCTCGAGTGTCATTGGGGAGCGTATGAGTGCCTTCACTCATGGTCAGCTATTGACATGCGAGTACTGGGTTGAGAACATGGTCAAGCCTGTACTCTTCACGCTTGCCTCGGAGCTCGCAGCCGATAGCAAGCTACCATGCCATGTCGCCCTCGAGGTTGGTCCTCATCCAGCTCTCAAGGGTCCCTTTAGCCAGACATACAAGCGGGCTACGGGTTCTCAGCTGCCCTACCAGGGAGCGTTGACGCGAAATTTGCACGACGTTGAGGCCCTCAGCGATGCCCTCGGCTTCATCTGGGCTCGCCTTGGCAAGTCTGCTGTCAACTTTGCCAGCTACGCCGAGTTGTTCTCAGTGTCAAAGACGAGCTTGTCAACAAACCTGCCTTCCTACCCATGGGATCACTCTCAGTCTTTCTGGAAGGAATCTCGCAAGTCTGCCAACTTCCGTCAACGCACAAGCCCGCCGCACCCACTCCTAGGCACTCGCTCAACAGAAGATGCGACACAAGACTTGAGATGGCTCAACATTTTGCACCTGGATGACGCCCCCTGGCTAGAGGGCCACAAGGTTGAAGGTCTTGTGGTCTACCCTGCCGCCGCATACCTTGTCATGGCGATGGAGTCTGCCAAGTCAATCGACGAGACTAGGACCATCCAACTCGTCGAACTCTTCAATGTTCAAATTCTCAGTGCTATTCAGCTGAGCCAGGACTCGCAAGGCGTGGAGACCCTGTTTACTCTTGAGATTGACGATGTCAGCTCTGCCGTTGCCACTGCGAGGTGGTCGCTATTCACTTCCTTGGTCGGACGAGGTAGTAACTGGAAGTGCAACGCCAAGGGCCACTTGCGTGTTGAGTTCGGCTCCGAGGTACAAGACTCGCTTCTGCCGTCGCGTAACCCTCCTGTGGCATCCCTAACCTCCGTCGACATGGAGCGCTTCTACACCTCTCTAGCCGAGATTGGTCTGGAGTACACGGGCGCCTTCAAGCACCTGGCCAATGTCCAAAGACAATCGGGTTTTGCTACCGCCAAGGCCAGTCAGATGAGCACTGACTTTTCGGCGATGATCCATCCTGCTCTGCTTGACTCAGCCTTCCAATCACTCTTTGCGGCGTACTGCTGGCCCGATGATGGTAGCCTTGCTGCACCGTTTGTGCCAACATTCTTCAAGAGTCTGCGCATCGTGAGCCTTGACTATGTCGAGAACGGTCAAGAGCTGACAATTGACTCGTATCTGACGGATACGAATGATCGAGAGATCACTGCCGACCTCGATATCTTCACCAGCGACAATGAAAAACCCCTGCTCCAACTTCAAGGCTTGACCTGCACATCATTGCTCAGGCCTGGACCCAGCAACGCCAAGGAGCTGTACACGCAAACCAAGTGGGAGGTCGACATCAGCTGTGCCGTCGCCTCGCTCGATGTCCAACAGCACGATGCTGCAGAGGATCTAGATCTCGTCGATCTGTGCGAGCGCCTGTCGTACTATTACTTGAGGGAGCTCAACCGAAAGGTCGACCGCAGCGAGGTTCCTGTCATGGATTGGCACTTCCAGCGCATCTTTGAGTGGATCGACTACCTCTTCCCAATCATCGAAGCCGGCAAGCACACCACGGTCCGAAAGGAGTGGTCAGCAGATGAAGGGTCGTGGCTCCTCCAACAGGCTTCCAAGTTCCCCGACCAAATCGATCTTCTGCTTATCCAAGCCGTTGGTGAGAATCTGACTGAAGTTGTGCGCAAGGAGACCACCATGTTGGAACACATGGTCCGCAACGATGTGCTCAACCGCTTCTACAAGTTCGGCCTGGGCTTCCAGCGTGCCAACGGTTATCTCAGTCGGATCTCGAAGCAGGCCGCTCATCGATACCCACGGATGAAGATCCTCGAGATCGGTGCCGGAACTGGTGGTGCGACCAAGGGCATCCTCGAGTCTCTCGGGTCCACCTTTGAGAGCTACACATTCACCGACATCTCCACAGGTTTCTTCGAAGCTGCTGCCGAGGCCTTCGAGCCGTGGGTATCGAAAATGATCTTCAAGCCTCTCAATGTGGAGAACGATCCGGTTGAGCAGGGTTTCCCAGAGGCGCAGTACGACTTCATCGTCGCTTCCAACGTACTCCACGCCACAAAGTCGCTCTCGACCACCATGCGCAACGTGAGACGACTGCTCAAGCCTGGCGGTCAGCTCTTGCTTCTTGAAGTCACAAGTGACATTGTGCGTGTGAGGTTGATGATGTCTGGTCTTTCTGGATGGTGGCTCGGCGGTGACGATGGTCGTCGATATGCACCCACGATCACTGTGCCTGAATGGGACTCGTTGCTGCGATCAACTGGGTTCTCTGGTGTTGATCACACAGTCAACGATTTTTACGACCCCTCGAAGTACATGACCTCGGTGATGCTGTCGCAGGCTGTCGACGACAACCACGTTCCGGTCCTCCGACAGCCCCTCGCCAGTGCTCTCGATTGGCTCCCTCAACGATGCATCACGATCATCGGCGGGAAGAACGGCATTAGCCAGCAAGTCTCACAGGCTTTGCTTGTGATGAATGGTGCTTCGCCGGATCTGATCAACCATGTCGATTCGTTCGAGCAGCTTGCTTCGAAGCCCGAGTTACCCTTGCGAGCTGTTCTTATCCTCGAAGATCTCGACGAGCCGGTCCTCAAGAGTCTCACATCGGAGAAGCTTGCCGGCCTGCAAAGGACCATCAACGACTCCCGTCAGATCCTTTGGGTGTCCAAGGGCTGCCAGAAGGACGAACCATATGCCAACATGTCGACGGGTCTATGCCGCAGTCTCGCCTCGGAATATCCTCACATCCAGCTCCAGCATATTGACATCGAGACCGACCTGGACTCATTGGCTTTATCTCGAATTGTCGAGGCTCTGATCAGGATCCTGTACAAGGCGTCGCTCAAGCAAGAGGACGATCTCCTGTGGTCGCATGAGGCTGAACTCATTTTGGAAGACGAGGGACGATGGCTGATTCCCCGAATCCTCCCCGATGACAGGCTCAATGACCATCTCAATGCCGGCAAGATGAAGATCAAGACCAATGCTTCGCTGGCAGACACGCCTGTCGAGATCCAGCAGGCCGGCGGTCAGTGGGTCATCTCTCAGTCCGTTCCGTCACTACCAATCTCGGACAACGCAAACCATGTGCGCATCAAGATCAGCTATTCGACACTGCACGCTGTCTGTGTTGGAGGTAGTCGAGTATACTTGAGCTACGGCCATAGAGTGGCCGGATCGACCGCTCCCGTCATTGCTCTCTCGCAGACAGCCGGGTCCATCATCTCGGTGCCTGAATCGCAAGTCTTCGATGTGCCGCAAGGTTTCGCTATTGAACAATCAGCTTCACTGCGTAGTCTTGCACTCACGGCCATCGTGGAGAGTGTCTTGGCTGAGTGGGATTCTGGCGTTGCGGTTATCGTCCATGAGGCAGATAATTACCTGGGAGCGGCTTTTGACTCAAAGTGTCGCGAGATTGGTCTCAAGCTCGTCCGAACCACTTCTAAACCAGATAAAAAGGATGATATGATCTTCATCCATCCTCTTGCCCCCGAGCGAGTCGTCAAGAAGGTGTTGCCGCATGTTGAGGTGGCAGTTGTCGTTGACCTCTCGGGTAGGGACTACAGCGCTGTGGACTCCCCACTCCGACGTCACGTGCTGGCCTCAACCAAATTCCTTGAGCTATCGGATCTGATTGGCGGCGTCACGTGTGGCCTTCGCAACATCAACATCCAACGCGTTCAAGACGCGATCGAGTCCTCGCTCAAGTCTCCTTCCGATGGCCCCGTCGTTAATATCTCGGAGGTCTCCGGCCTCCAGATCTCGGAAACTGCCTATAGCACTGTGGTAGACTGGTCGACCGAGAAGCCAATCCCAGTCCAAGTCCAGCCACTGCAAGCAAATCGTCTTCTGCGAAGCGACAAGACTTACCTCTTGGCCGGCTGCACAGGTGGTCTTGGAAAAGCTCTTTGCCGATGGATGGTCGCTGCTGGTGTTCGGCATCTCGCTCTCACCACTCGCAATGTTGGAGCTATCGACAAGGTCTGGCTTGAAGGCCTTCGTCTACAGGGCGCCGATGTCAGACTCTTCCAGGTAGACGTAGGCGACAAGGCTGCCCTGGAGCGTGCCCATGCCCAAGTCACGGCTGAAATGCCTCCCATTTGTGGTGTTGCTAACGCTGCCATGGTTCTGTCTGATCGCTCCTTTGGTGAACTCAAGGTCGGCGACTTTGATAAGGTCTTTGGGCCCAAGGTCCGTGGCACGCAAAACCTCCATGAGCTGTTCCAAGATGAGCCACTGGACTTTTTCATCATGTTCTCCTCACTAGCTAGTGTGGTCGGCAACCGAGGACAGGCAAACTATGCCGCGGCCAACCTGTTCATGACAGCAGTTGCCGAGCAGCGACGGGCAAAGAACCTCGCTGCGTCGGTTATCCATATCGGCATGATCCTCGGTGTGGGCTATGTGTCGTCCACTGGCGCATACGAGGCGACGTTGAGACAGTACAACTACATGCCCATCTCCGAGCCTGACTTCCTCAACATGTTCTCCGAAGCCATCCTGGTTGGTCAGCCAGGATCAAGCCACGCCCCGGAGCTCATCACCGGCCTTAACCGATACAGCCTGCAGGAAGATGCCCCCAAGTTCTTCTGGCATGAGAACATGCGCTTCTCTCACCATACCCTGGAAGAGCAACATCAAGAATCGACATCCACCACCAAGGCCTCCATCTCTCAGCGCCTTGCTCAAGTTCAAACACCCGCTGAAATGCTCGAAGTCGTGGAAGAAGAGTTTTGCACCAAGTTGGAACGAATGCTTCAGGCCGAGAGTGGCACGATCAAGGTCTCTCAGCCCTTGATGAGCCTGGGAGTTGACTCGTTGATCGCCGCTGAGATCCGGTCTTGGTTCTTCAAGGAGCTTGATGTCGATATGCCGGTTCTGGAGATTCTCAACACTGCATCGGTTGCCGAGATCTGCTCGACTGCCGTCGCAAGCCTTGCTCCTCTTGCTCCCCAAGAGCCAGCCGACACAAAGACTCTGGTTACGAGCGAAGTAAGTTAATTGTGTCAAACCTCTGTTCCAGCGTCAATACTAACATTACACAGGCTGTGCAGTCCCTCAATGCTGTCTCCGGAAACGGGTCCTCATCCTCTCGAGCGCCCACCGAGTTCAACTCGTCCACTCTCAAGAGCGGTGCGCAGTCTACCCAAGGAACAAGTGTTTCTGGTGACAAGGATACGAGCTCTGTCGATGGAAGCGCCAAGGTCGAACGGAATGGACCACTGTCATTTGCTCAGGAGCGAATTTGGTTCTTGCAGCAGTATCTGCAAGATGCCACCACATTCAACGTCACGATGGCGTATCGCATCACTGGACCCCTGCGTGTGAATGACCTGGAGAGTGCTTTCCAGAAGGTTATTCAGCGCCATGAATCCCTCCGGACTGGCTTCCACATGGATGCTGAAACGACCGTCCCAACTCAGATCATCTATGAGCAGTCGCCATTCAGGTTGGAGCAGCGCAACGACTCCGATATCACCAAGGAATTTGAGGAACTGCAGAACACTCACTACGACTTGGAGAATGGTCGTGTGCTCAAGGCCATTGTGTTGACCGAGCCCGACACGGACGAGCATATCCTGCTTGTTGGCTTCCATCACATCGCCTTGGATGGCTTCAGTGCCCAGATTCTAGTCCGCGACCTGGCAATCGCTTACGCCGGAGGCAATCTTGCCCCTCTGGACAAGGGATACTTGGACTTTGCTGTGGACCAACGAGCTGCAGTCTACCCGGCCGAAACCCTACAGTACTGGAAGACAGAGTTTGAGACTCTTCCCCCGGCTTTACCTGTCTTTGACTTTGCTGAGACCAAGACCCGGCTGCCTTTGACTGACTACAAGACGCGGGTATCTGAGCGGACACTGCAGCCTGATGTTGCTGGCAAGGCAAAGTATGCTGCTAGGGCTCTTGCTGCGACACCCTTCCATGTTTACCTTGCTGCCCTGCAGGTTCTCCTGAGCGACTTTGCCTCAACTCAAGATGTGTGCATTGGAATCACCGATGCCAACAAGAACGATGCTGCCCACATGAACACGATTGGCTTCTTTGTCAACCTCCTTCCATTGCGTTTCCAACTGTCTGCTTCCCAGACGCTGGCTGAGCTCGTCTCCAACACCAAAGCCAAGGCTAATGGCGCCCTCACTCACTCTCGTCTGCCTTTCGACATTCTTCTCGATGAGCTCAAGATTCCCCGGTCGACCTCACACAGCCCGCTCTTCCAGGTCGTATTGAACTTCAAGATGGGATCGACGCAGACGGTGCCCCTTGCTGATTGCCAAGCTGAGGTCATCGACTTCAAGGATGTCAATAACCCATACGATTTGGCGTTTGACATTGAGACCTACCCCGATGGCTCGACCTCGATCAGTGTCAAGAGCCAAGAGTACCTGTACACCAAGAATGAGCTCGACCTCATCCTCGAGTCTTACATCAACCTCCTCAGTCTCTTTGAAAAGGACTCATCCAAGACCTTGGAACAAGTCTCGCAATGCGCTCCCGATGAGGCCCAGAAGGCTCTGACACTGGGACGTGGAGAGAGGATTCCCTCGCCATCCTTTGACACTCTTTCACACTACTTTGAGGACTGGGTCAAGAGGCAGCCCGATGCTATCGCGATTCGCGATGACCAGGGAACGACTCTGTCCTATGGTCAGCTCAAGTCGTTCGTTAACAACATTGCTGCCACCCTAGAAAAGTCTGGCTTGACGCCTGGCGCATGTGTTGGAGTCTACTGCGAGCCAAGCATCTTCATCATTGCGTCACTGTTGGCGATTGCGGAGGTTGGCGGAGTCTACGTGCCGCTGGATCCTCAGAACCCCATCAAGCGACTACAGCTCATTGTCGATGACTGCGAGCCAGAGATCCTTCTCTTCGACGAGTCGACTAAGGAGTCGGCACCCAAGCTTCAAACCAATGCAAGCCTCATCAACATCTACAACGTTCGACGACTGCCATCGAGCGCGGCCGTCACAAACCACGCTCAAGGATCGGGTATGGCCTATATGTTCTACACCAGCGGCACAACAGGTGTCCCCAAGGGTGTCGCCCTGACTCACGCCAACCTGGTTCACCACATAGACTCCATCATTCACTTCTACGGCATCAAGCGAGGCACCATACTTCAGCAGGCGCCTTTGGGTTTTGACATGTCTCTGACGCAAATGTCTCTGTCAACTATGCTGGGCGGAACACTCGTGGTAGCTTCCCGCGAAGCTCGGAAGGACCCTCTGCAACTCGCCAAGCTGATGTTGTCTGAAAGGGTCACTCACACATTCATGACGCCCACTCTAGCCGTTGCCCTGATCCACCATGGCTATGAGTACCTGGTCAAGTGTGTCGACTGGGAGTTTTCTCTTCTTTCTGGTGAAGCCTTCCGCGGGCATGTCATCAGCGAGTTTCAACGCCTTGGTCTTCCGCAACTCAAGCTCTTCAACGGCTACGGGCCAACCGAGATCACCATCAATAGCAGCAGTGGTCTGAACGAGCTTGATCCTGCGGCGCCTCGAGACACCCGAAACCCCACAATTGGTCTCACGCTGCCCAACTACTCCTGCTACATCCTGGACGAGGACCTCAAGCCAGTTCGTCCTGGTCATGCGGGCGAGCTGTTTGTGGGCGGCGCAGGCATTGCAGTCGGGTACCTTCGAAGGGATGAACTCAACAAGGAAAGATTCCTTCCTGATCCATTTGCATCTCCAGAAGATATCGCTCGAGGCTGGTCGCGTATGTACCGCACGGGCGACAAGGCAAAGTTCCTCCCTGATGGAAGAATCGTCTTCTTGGGACGCATTGCAGGCGATTCACAGATCAAACTTCGAGGATTCCGAATTGAGCTCGAGGACATTGCCAACACCATTGTCAAGAGCTCAGGCGGTGTCGTGTCTGAGGCGGCGGTCTCTTTCCGACAGGGCGTCAACGGACCAGATGACAGCGCCTTTCTCGTCGCTTTCGCTATCATCTCCCAGACCAACCGCCCTGAGGATCCATTTGCTTTCTTCAAGCAGCTTTTGAAGGATCTGTCTCTTCCTCGATACATGATTCCTGCCAAGATTGTCCAGGTCGAGCAGCTGCCCATGGGCCCTACTGGCAAGCTGGATCAGACCGCTCTTGATGCGATGCCCATTCCCCAGGATGAGGAGGTCCATGAAGAGACTCTCACAGCAACCCAAGAGAGGCTCAAGGCCTTGTGGTTCGAGGCCCTGCCTGCCGTTGCACCTGGTGCTTTCATCGGCTCTGAGACAGACTTTTTCGAAGCTGGTGGTAATTCCCTCCGCATTGTCATGCTGAGGGAGCACATCGCTCGTGAGTTTGGAGTCATGGTCTCGGTGTTTGACCTTTTCCAGGCTAGCACACTGGGTGGGATGGCTGC
Source organism: Fusarium paranaense (assembly GCA_027886155.1). Lineage (NCBI taxonomy): Eukaryota > Fungi > Ascomycota > Sordariomycetes > Hypocreales > Nectriaceae > Fusarium > Fusarium paranaense. Next base: position 68,468 of record RZGL01000051.1, read on the forward strand.
AAAGATTGATGGTTCTACTGGAGCAGATGACCAACCTATCATCTGGGAAGAAGAGACCCGGGTTGATATCCCTTCTGGTCTCGAAACGCCAGATGAACCTGCTATCCTTGACGGCGATGAAATTGAGGTGGCTCTGACTGGTGCCACTGGTTTCCTTGGACTCGCTATCCTCAAGTCCTTACTGAAGGACGAGCGAATTTCTCGTGTCCACTGTCTCGCAGTCAGGTCTCCCAGCAAAACGGGAGACGAAGTCTTCAAGTCCCCGCGGATCGTTGTGCACCCTGGCGATCTGTCATCTCCCCGACTGGGTTTGCCAGAGGACGAGTTTGACACGCTGTCCAAGAAGCTTGATATCATCATTCACAACGGAGCTGAGGTGTCGTTCTTGAAGTCTTATCAGTCTCTGAAGAAGGCCAATGTCTCATCGACAAGGGAGCTTGTCCGATTAGCAAGTGGGCGGCAGATTCCCTTCCACTTTGTCTCAACTGGTGGTGTTGTCAACCTCACTGACCACGACGGCCTGCCTGAGATCTCTGTGTCTGGCTTTAAGCCGCCAGTTGATGGAACGGAGGGCTACGCGGCTTCGAAGTGGGCCTCTGAAGTTATCCTCGAGAGTCACGCAGAGAGGGCTCATTTGCCAGTTTGGATTCACCGTCCGGCAAACATCACTGGGGCCGCAGCACCTGCTACCGACCTGATGGGAAGTATCCTTCAGTACTCAACCAAGATGCAGTCTCTGCCGGAGATCTCGAACTGGAATGGCTCATTTGACTTTGTTCCTGTCGAGCAAGTGGCTGACGAGATCGCTGCCTCAATTCACGAAAGCAGAAGCTCAGTGCCAGTTTACAGACATCACTGTGGCGATCGTAAGATCTCTGTCAGCAAACTTTCTGCGCACCTTGAGGCTGAAATTGGTGCCAAGATGGAGATGGTTGGAGTTGACGAATGGTTGGCTCGAGCAAGAAGCACCGGCCTCGACGAAATGACGGCCCTGCTGGTGGAAAAGATGTTGAGTGGTGAGAATGGGGGTACTGTCCCTTGGCTTCGAAATGGAGAGTAGGAAGGTTAGAAGATGGGGAACTCGTTTGGTGGCTGTATAATGGTGGCTGACTTGATTTGATTTCTACTGTACGGGCGTTTGCTTGTCTTTTTCATGGGCTATTTCTGTCTTTCTATGTACATGTTTCGGCGTTGGCGTATCAAGAAAGAAGGTTGGTGAAAATTAGAATGAAGATGGAATGGGTTTAGAAAGGACCTCTTCTTTACCTTGGATAGTGATTACCTGGTGTAAAAAATGATTCTATAGGATGAAAGCATTTTATGGGATGAGAGAATTTTACGAGGATTTGCTAATAATAGCGCTGGCAGCGTGGTGGACAAGTCGTGATAGTCGTCACCAACAAGTCGAGGCTTGGATGTTGGAATTAGCACGAAAGGGAATACTTATTGGTCTAGACGTTGGCCCTTTTTTCAAGCCACGGACAGAAGTGCAACTCAAAGTCTTTCGATGGACGTTGTTCACCAAGTTGAGGAATCCTTGCTGAGATGCGATGGGACAATTGAACAGAGACGTCGTAAGAATGAGCTTTTCGACTCTGTGAATGGCATCATCTAGCTGCCTGTAGATGATGCATGCTATATTCTATCAATTGGCGAACCACAATGTACAACCTCGAGTCAATCATGGGTAGAGACTCCATACAGTGAGACATTTAATTTCGACCCCATCGACCAACACATTCAGTCTCAGACACGCAGCGTCTTTACAGCCGCAACGACAAAGGCGGCCCAGGCAGCCAAATCCACCGAAAGCATCCGACGCGAGTTGACCGTCAGCCACTCATCGAGGCTCCGGTTGACATCCGTGCCCTCCATGATGGCCTGACAACTCGGGGCGATCCAGGGCACGAACAGCAGATGGCCCACGGCGAGCGCCGTGCCCGACACGTACCACCAGACCGAGCCGCGGGCCTGCAGCGCCGGCCGCTGGATGTACAGGTTGGCGACGCCGGTCCAGGTTGAGACGGCGACGAGGCTGACCACGAAGGGAAGGCCGCGGTGGAAGAAGGTGGTAAAGTAGGATTGAAGGAGGGGCTTGCTGGTGGCGCGGTTCTCTGGTTGATTGAGGAGACCAAGGAAGAAGTGCTGATCCCAGGCGTAAAGGAGGGAGCACGTAGTAGAGACGAGGGGAGCGGCGCGAAGGGCCACGACGGGATCGAAGAAGAGACCGGACGCCATTGTGAGAAATAACGCTTTTGGATCGCCTTTTCTCGGCTGTGACGTGAGAATCGTGCTACTGGAAATGCCTTGTGAAGCCAGTGGATCAAGATAAAGGAATGTCGGTGGTGGAGAGTTGATTCAATGCGATGCAGCACCGGAGGGTTTTTAATCGCTGCGGGCGGGGCTCAGCTTACGGCTCCTCAAACACTGGGTAACATTAATTGTCAGAAGCCTCCGGTTCAGTCGCCGATTAACGGGCAGGCAATTCAATTACGCTTTCCCTATCCAGGGTTACAGGGCGATCATTTGCAGGGAAGATGGAGAGGTGCAGAAAAGAACGAGGTCTGGCGCTTGCACTGTTCTCTTGGCTCTTCTCACGACAGCGTCAACACCATCACCACTTGTAAATGATCAAGACAGCACATTGTGTTTAGTCTTTGCAATGGGTCAATCTCAAGATAATGCGCAGCTTACAACTGCATCTCCTCCTGCGGAAAAAGACATGTCGTCTAACGACAATCCCCCTGAGTCTGAGCCCGCAGCTCCCAAGAAAGGCGCCCGCTTCTGGCTCGTCTTCATCGCCATCGCTCTAACGACTTTCCTCGCAGCCCTCGACACGTCCATCATTTCCACGGCCCTTCCCACGATTACTTCAGATCTAGGCTCCAACTCTCTCTACGTCTGGATTGTCGACTCTTACCTTCTCGCTTCGACCGCCACCATTCCCATCTTTGCGCAAGCCGCCAACATCTATGGACGACGCAGTCTTACACTCATCGCCGTGTGTCTGTTCACCCTCGGCAGCGGCCTTTGCGGTGGTGCTCATAATACCGCCATGATGATCGGAGGTCGCTCTGTCCAAGGTATCGGCGGCGGCGGAATCTTGACAATGTCAGAGATTGTCGTCTGCGATATGGTGTCTGTTCGCGAGCGAGGAATGTACGCTGGAATCATCGGCGGTGTATGGGCCATTGCCTCCGTCATCGCTCCCATCATGGGCGGCGCCTTTGCTCAGAACGTTTCGTGGCGATGGATCTTTTACATCAACCTCCCCATTGCTGGCGTCGTGCTCGTCGCTTTGATCGTGTTCCTCAAGCTCGCTCGTCCGCCAGCGGGCACGTTCAAGGAACAGATGTCGCGAATTGATTGGGGTGGTAGTGTCCTCTTGATCGCTTCAGTTACGGCCGTTGTTCTTGCTTTGAGCTGGGGCGGCTCTGAGCACCCTTGGTCTTCGTGGAGAACCCTCGTTCCTCTAATCCTCGGTCTAGTCGGTCAATTGGCCTTCTTTGCCTACCAAGGCGCACCTTGGCTCAAGGAGCCGACAATGCCTCTCCGTCTGTTTGGCAATCGGACCTCATCCACCCTCTTCGTCATCAGCTTTGTCCATAGTATGCTGCTCTTCTGGGCCTGCTACTTCCTTCCTGTCTACTTCCAAGCTGTCAAAGAGGCTAGCCCTGCTCGTTCAGCTGTGATGCTCTTCCCCATCGCCACCACGAGTGCCCCAGGTGGTGTCATTGCCGGCATCTTCATCACAAAGACAGGCAAATACCGAGTGTGGCACTTTGTCGGCTTCGCTCTCATGTCGATCTCGTGCGGTCTTTTCACGCTCCTCGACGATAAATCGTCGATCGGTCGCTGGGTCGGTTTCCAGCTGCTCTTCGGTTTCGGCACAGGCTTCGTCTTCACCAGCTGTCTGCCGCCCATCTTGGCCAGTCTTCCCGACTCTGACGTCGCCACGGCCACAGGCGCGTGGACATTTTTGCGAAACTTTGGCTCCATCTGGGGAATTGCTATCCCGGCCGCGGCCTTCAACACTCGCGTCAATTCGTCTCTTGACAAGGTGTCGGATGGTAGTGTGCGAGCAATGCTCGTCAACGGCGGAGCCTACGAGCACGCGACCAAGACGTTTATCCAGGCATTCAACAACACTCCCAGGCTCAAGGCGGAGATTGTCCAGGTCTACCTGGATGGGCTGAAATTGGTCTGGCAGGTCTCAATTGCGTTTTCAGTGCTTGGGTTTGTTCTGGCCTTTTTGGTCAAGTCACTGACGCTACGCGATGAACTCAACACTGAGTATGGTCTCGAGGAGAAGGACACACCCAAGGAGAAGTCGAGCGAGGAGGGAAATACCTCGTGAAGATGTAGTCAACACTTGATCAAGTGCCGTCAACCGTCACTTGCATGATAATATTGCTGGGAAACCCATCATTTCTTTCTCCTAGATAGTACATTACATACCATTGCCGTTGTTTGTGTGGTTTCGGGTATCTTAGAGTACGCTCATAATAATCCATCTCTTTTGGCCCATGGCCATGTATTTTCTCCTTCACTTGACCCGAGGCAATACTCACATGGAGCGGATCATGGCGGCCTTGATCCGCTGTTGGAGTCGCAAAGGCCACGAATTCCGGGGCTGATCTGCCTTCTAAAGCTTGGGTTACAGTGGGTGGGCATGGTCTCCAGCTGTTTGCTTACACTTACTCACATCTAGTATAAAATCACCACCTCACTTGACCATACCAGTCAAACAAATCTCAATCTGACATTGTTCACCTCGCCTGACCATGGATTTCACTACCTTTCACAACATCATCGGCGGTAAGCCTCGTGCGAGTGACAATTCTCACTCCGGCGTTGATCCTCTCACCCGTACTCCGCTGTGGCCCGTTCCCACTGCGTCACCCCAAGACGTCGACGATGCGGTTGAGGCAGCTCAGCGTGCATTGCCTGCTTGGTCGAAAATGTCGTACGATGATCGAACAGGGCTTCTAGAGAAGTTTGCAGACTTGTATCTTTCACGTGCTGGCGACTTTTGTCAGTTGCTCGCCTCGGAATGTGGGCGAACAGTAAGGGTAATTACAGAATCACTTGGAGATGCACTAATTTGGGCATTACAGGTTGAGAATGCGGCAATTGAAGTATACTGGGCTGCTCAATGGATTAGATATCCGTGTAAGTTGAATCCATGAGCCGTCCTCTGTTGGATATTTACCAACTCCCATGCTAATTGATCAAAAAGCAAGCTACAAACTGCCCGAAGAGCAGATCGAGGATGACGCGAAAACGGCGATTGTGACCTATGAGCCTCTTGGTGTTGTCGCCGCCATCTGTCCTTGGAATTGTACTTCTCCCAATCATGATACAAGGCGAAACGATGCTGATAAGTCCTAGTCCCTCTCATGCTAGGTACTTTGGATACCCTCTAAAAACAGCTCAGCATATTGATCACGGCGACAGCGATCGGCAAGATTGCGCCCGCTCTTGCTACTGGAAACTGCGTAATCCTCAAGCCCTCGTGAGGAGCACATTCCCAGTCATGAAGGATCCACTAACGGTACACGTAGTCCATTCACACCGTATACGTCCCTGAAGCTTGTCGAGCTCGCCCAGGAGGTCTTCCCTCCATCGGTGATCCAAGTCCTCAGCGGCGGAAACGACCTTGGCCCAGCCCTCGTCAAACATCCGGGAATCCAGAAAATCTCCTTCACCGGATCTACGGCTACAGGGAAGCAGATCCTCAAGGATGGCGCTGACACGATGAAAAGGATCACTCTAGAAACGTACGTATAGCTTGACGTTTCCTTGTTGCAATGGCTGATCCTGAGTGCAAGCGCCGGAAACAACCCTGCCATTATTCTCCCGGATATCAACGTCACAGCCTCCGTGCCGCATATCTCCGGCGGACTATGGTTCAATGCCGGACAGGTTTGCATCGCACCCCGTAGGCTGTACATCCACGCCGACATCTTTGATGCATTTGTTGACGCATTGGTGGAGACTACCAAGGAGGCAACTAAGGAGATGTCCAAGATCGGACCAGTGCAGAATGAGCTACAGTTTAGGAAACTCGTAAAGACCCTGGACGACGCCAAATCTGCTGGACACGACATGGCTACAGGTGGACCACTAGCCGAGTCCGAAACAGGAGGTTTCTTTCTCCGTCCGACGATAATCAAGGACGCCTCACCAGAGTCAAGCATCGTCAGCGGGGAGCACTTTGGTACGGCTGCACCCACTCCGTTGCATAGCCTATTCCTTGATGAACTAACGACACACAGGACCCATCGTGACCTGCGTCAGATTCTCCAATGCCGACGAAGCGGTCCACCTGGCCAATGCCGGCGAATCGGGCCTCGCCGCGAGCATCTGGACGACCGACTCAACCGCCGCCAAGGCACTCGCGTCACGGCTCGACGTGGGCAGCGTGTACATCAACGGACCTCCGCAGCCAGACCCACGGGTGCCGTTCGGGGGCCATAAGCAGAGCGGCCTGGGTGTGGAGTACGGGCTGCAGGGGTTGCTCTCCTTCTGCCAGACCAAGGCTGTGTACCTGTACAAGTGAGGTACAAAGGATGCGGCACATGGGGATCTGCGAGGGTGCGGCAGGGGTGCGCGGGAGATTCTCTGATCTACACACCCGTGAGAATGGCGTGACGAGTCAACTCAGCCCTGTGGACCTTTTGTGTCGTCCCCCTGCCCTTCCGGTACCCGCCGGAGGATTTTAGCTACCGAACGATTCGGCGTATTCGTCGTTGCAGGGGAGGAGAGAGGCAAACTGAATTGAGATGAGACGAGTGTTGGTGAGACCGTTCGGGGTCGTATAATTGAAAATCACATCCACTCTGTTGGTTTAGCAGCAGCAGCCTCAATGCCAATGCTAGGTATCTCGCCTCTGTATTCCCCTTGAAACTTCATCTCTTAGTTCTTGACATAATGGTCGCCCAGCCATCTCCCATTGTGGGTCGCCTGAAGCTGCCCGAGTCGATGCCGTCGTTGGTGTCTCTCGAGGAGCTCACGGCGACCAAGGTCTTGGTCACTTTTCTCACTATTGTCGTTGTTGTCCCAAGGGTCTTGACTGTGAGCGCAGCCTTATGGCAATCTAGTTTCACAATCATCTAACCATTCTCTTAGGTGATTAAGAATGCCTTCTCTCCTATCAGCTCTATCCCTGGCCCTCTACTGAACAAGTTGAGTCCATGGCCATTGACCATTGCAACCATCAAGGGCACGAGGTAAGCTTGACCTCTCACCATATCATCACAGCTCCCCTGACACCTCTGCAGTCACCACTTCGCCCGCTCTCTTCATGAGAAGTATGGCCCCATCGTCGTCCTCGCGCCAGGCATGATCGCCGTCGCCGACACAAAGGAGATCAAGCGCATCATCCAGACCGAGGATTGGACCAAGTCTGAAGCCATCTATGGCAACTTTCGTCAAGATCCTCAACGTCCGACGCTCCTCGCGTACACGGACAAGAAGGCGTACGCCAAGCGCAAGAGAATGCTGTCTTCCATGTTCGGCATCAAGTACATCCGCAGCATGGAGCCCATCATGATGACTTGTGTTGAGGCTGCTGTTAAGCAGCTGAACAAGTTCTGCGATCAAAGCACCCAAGGTGTTGCTATCGTGGACATGCAGCATCTCATCCACAGCCTTGCAATTGATATCATTGGCATCACCACCTTTGGAGGCAGTCTAAACGTCGTTGATAATGGAAGCCATCCACTTCCGTCACGTCTCAAGGCTGGACTGAGAATCGCCGGCTTGATGCAGTTGATCCCCTGGATCCGCTTCATTCCCTTCCTTCCTACACGGGACCCATACGTCGATAAGTTTACTTACGACATCGTCGATGGGCGGCGGCAGGAATTAGAGTCGAGCCAGCACTCGGACCTGCTGCAGAAGCTTGTCGAGGCGAGTGATGACTCTCCTGGCTCAGACTTCCGTACTTCAGACGTTCAAGATGAGAGTGTTGTCATGCTTACGGCTGGAAGCGAGACGACAGCAAATGCAGAGCTGTTTACGCTCATGATGCTCCTGAAAAATCCCGAAGTCATGAAGAAGCTCGTCGATGAGGTCGATCAGTGGTACCCTCCTTCCGAGCCAGACCGTCAGACTGATTGCGGCTACTCTCAAGCGGGTATGACGTATCTCCAAGCTTGCATCGATGAGACAATGCGTCTCGTGCCTGGACAGGCAACTGGAAGTCCACGTGAAACATCAAAGGACGACGTAGTCCTCGGTTATCGCATCCCCGCTGGCACAACCGTCTTCCCAAACACACAAGAAGGCCACACCCAAGAGGCGCACTGGGAAGAACCCCAAAAGTTTGTTCCAGAGCGTTGGCTCGAAACTCAGGCCACAAATGTGCCGTACTGGCCGTTTTCCGCGGGAAGCCGCGTGTGCATTGGCAAGCACTTTGCGTTCCAGGAGATGCACCTCACGCTGGTTACGCTGCTGCGGAAATTCAAGTTTGCGTATGTGGATGGACAGGACGAGAGCACTGTCTTTCGTGTTGCGCAGCAGCTCAAGGCTGAATCATACCGGATGAAGGTATCGAGGAGATAAGATGTATCCGCGTAGCTGGCCAGTATATCCTAAATCTTGGAGCTGATAGTGGTGGGTGAGGCGTCTTTCGAGACTACGTTCATGATAGATTGTGATGTGATACGAGGCTGTTCTCGGCCTTCTTATTGAGAAATTGTCGTATAAATTATAAATCAAAATGATTGGCTCCTCTCTCACTGAATGAGTAGCCAACCACGTGTAGCCCCCGACACTGTTCCGAGATTTGTTCCGCTACGTCTTACATCTGAGTATATAAACAGCCCAGTGCCTCCCCTTGGAACTTCAAAAGTTCTCCCTGTAATTTACCTACCCAACTGCAAGAATGGCCGAAACTGCGCATATCAACGACGTACCCATGCAGGGCAAGGGCCTGTACAGCTCTCACGCTGCTCTGCAGCACGAGGCTATGCTGAAAGCTCTGCCACTCTTACAGCAGGCGACTAACACTGTGGTGGCCAACGTCAACCGCAATCTTCGGCCTATTTCGGTTGTCGAGTATGGCTCTGCACACGGGAATAACTCGTAAGTTGAGCTTTGCGTCACTGCCATGGCCCTCTTGCTAATCTTTCATCCTCGTCAGTATCCAACCCATGGCCACCATTCTCGATTCTACTCCGCCTGGAGACATCCAGTTGGTCTTCAGCGATCGTCCAGAGAACGACTTCAATACTCTCTCAACAACTGTCACGACCTGGGCTGAAGGCTTAGACACGGCCAAGTTCCCGCACTCCATCTTCCCGGTCATGATCCCCTGCAGCTTCTACCGCCAAGTCGTGCCCTCTCGGTCCGCCGATCTAGGCTTCTCTCTGGCGGCTCTGCACCATCTCGACCATGTACCCAAGAGCCAAGACGGGATAGATCATCAAGCCCTGCTTAAGAGACAAGCTCACTTGGATCTCCTGCAATTCCTCAAGTTGCGCGCTAATGAGATCGTACCTGGCGGCTCTCTTGTCCTTTCCTTTGTATCTCAGTCGTCTTCTGGCAGAGAGAACTATGCCGGACTCGTGGATGCTTGTCGCAATGCCATGATCGACATGGTCAAGGATGGAATCATTCCTGGTGCAGTGGCGGGATCCTTCTACGTCCCTACGTATAACAGGACGCTGCAAGATGTCCAAAAGGTCATTGAGGAGGTGATCCCAACATGGATCGCCCACGAGGTCTTTGAGCAGGATTGTCTCCATCCTGCAAAGAAGGACCTGGAACTACAGAAGAGATTGGATGGCCACGATGGTGACGAGGCTAGCCGTCGTTACGCTGATATTGTCGTTGATTGGCTCATGGCCGTTTGTGCCGGATACTTCCTCAAGGCTGTCAAGGTGGGATCCGACAACACGTTTACCGACGAGGATGCCGAGAAATTCTTGGCGGATTGGGTCAAGAGAACTAAAGAGTTGTTTTATAAGGACCATCGGGATGAGGATGTTGTTTGTTCGTTCATCTTTATGAGATTGGAGCGGGTGTTGGGTGGGGAGCAAGCATAAATGTATTGTCGTTGACCACTTCAATACGGTTCGTAACAGACCTGACAATTTACCCAGTTTTCTTGAATACAATGGATAGATCTTTCTTGAATGCGAGGCCTCTGCAAAGAAGCTCAATCTTGCGCCCGGAGTACAGCCCGTGTAAATGTGTTAGATGATTGATTCTTGCCATGGCTAAAAGAACAGCCTTCAAGAACAAAGACGACATGCAAAAGCGTCGTGCTGCCAGCACTAAGTGCCAGAAAATACCCCTGATGCTAGTTTGAATCCGACGTGCAGTTTAGATTCTAGGGGTAGTTCCCGTATATGGACTGACATCCTTTTCCACACACGCCGGTTTGGATACTTTCTTCACGGTCAAGGCTTGATTCTGTGCCATAGACAGTCCCAGCTTGACCTAGTATTCAAAGGCCACACTTGACACTTTTGGAAGACTGCCTTTGATGAATGTGCGAGAAGTTATGATGTGGTCTAATCAAGGTGGTATTGGGCCTTGATGCTGTTATGTATTAATAACTGCCTCTTCTGTCATTGTGGCTAATGGCCTCTTGTCATCATCGCAAATAACAATAATGCGTTGTATGCGCTACATATATAGAAAGCCAGTTAGCTGCTACGAACCGTGTATCCGAGGGAACAACGCCATCAACACTTGCGGTGCTCTCCACACGGGGTCACCGAGGTTCTAATGTAGCATGTTTATTGACTCGGCCCTGCCATCTCAACTTGTACTATTTGACCTAATACATTATATTTCATCCTAATATTGCCTCGTCGTACTCGTCGTAGGCTTGTTAAATGGCGGTATAAAATCCGGTGTAGCCAAGGGGGAAACCTAGTGGCGATAACACACAACATTCCCCTTCTAGCTATAATAGCCTGTGAGGCCTCACTATGGCTTAATCTGCCTAATTAGGATAGTTCTATTCAGCTATACTCCTTGCTATAAAAGACCCTATTCAGCTCCGCTTTTGTACGAACGGCAGCTCTTCGCGACAGGTCGATCACTGCGGCGGCCGCTTAGCTGCCCAGGAGCAGAGTATTAATAGGTGCTCTGCTGAATTTTGAACGCGGCTCCTCTGCAGGCCAGCTTTGCAGGCCTACCCAGACGGTTCACTGAATGTTCAATGGTAAGGGCTTGGGTATACGGGTATTCACAGACCGGCTATCAAAAAATGGTATAACGACGATGCTACTGTATACACCTGTCGGGCGGCAACGACCGCGGGGGCATGGGCACATCCTGCGTTCCGGTAGCCCCAATCAGGCCCATCATGGAACCAAGTAACGAGTCAATATCTAAGTCCTTGGTTCTGTCGTATCGTGGCGACACCGGAGCCCCATCCAAGCAAGCCGCTGCCATGTTGCTATCTGTTTCCACACGCGGGGATGATTTTGCCTGTAAGTGGAGACTCTGATATTTCCGATAAGGTGGATTGAGAGTGGCAGGATCTGATTCGCTCATTCCGATAACCCCAACAATCAATCTCAAGTTGTCATCTGCGCCCTACGACACCAGTACTTGTCACTACGGGCGTCGTCAAGCTAGTTTACAGCTAGTACCAAAGGGTTCAGGGAGAGATACAAGGCACACAGTGAACGACCTGGGGAGCAGAAGGTAAGGGAGTTTGAAGCCATCGCTACCAGAAAGACAAGGAACGCAGCCAGAATCCACCACCTCACTGGTTGGAAGCTCCAAATCAACAATGTCGTCTAAGAAAACAGCCACCCTGTCCTCCGGGCGCAATCTCTTTTCGTATGCGGATGTGGTGATACCATTGTGGCCCTGAACTAGAGGGCCCATTTCTTCTGGTACGTGGTCTAGCTGCCTTTGCAATCCTCCAGACGATTACTGGCTGACTTGGTCTGGTTCCTCTGGCCATTTCAAGCAATCCGAGGCTTCTCCAAGTTGACATTACAGTGCCAAAGCCCCGAGCAAAAGGCGATTTCGCTGCTTGATTGGCCACTCATAGAGCGGGGGAGGATCCTTCGGGGAATCCCCTCTCTACACCCCACTCCGGATCATGGCCCTTATCATCTGTCAACTTCCATGAGCATTCAGCCGGTAGCGGAGAAAAGTCATCCAATTGAGGGCATAAAAGACACTCTGCACAGAAGACATATAACCACCTCATCCCCTAGAGCCAGCTCGACAACGACAAAAGACTCGCCAACATGTCCAAATTAGACGTTTCCGCCATCCGAGCGGCCTTTCCCGCTCTTCAACAGGATCAGGTCTTTCTTGACAACGCAGGCGGCAGCCAGACGCTGGGCACCGTCATTGACTCGTCAGTTGCTGCGCAGGACCTGGCCAGCAGCCAGTTTAGCTAACAGACCCAGGATCCGGGACTATCTCTCCAACAACAATGTCCAGTTGGGAGCTACCTACCCCGCGGGACAGAAGTGCAATGCTCTCTTCGACGAGGGCGAGGCCGCTGGTGCGAGGTACATTAACGCTTCCACGGATGAGATTGGTTCGAATTCCTCGCTGTCATCTGCACAGGACAAGCAAGATGCTGACATCTGACGCAGTCTTCGGGTCTTCGACCACCCAGTTGTTCCGCAACCTCTCGTACACCCTGCAGTTTGACGAGGGAGATGAGCTAGTTATCTCTCAGGTCGACCATGAGGCCAACATCGCCTCTTGGGTGGACCTTGCCGCTCGGCAGAAGCTGGTCCTCAAGTGGTGGAAGCCAAAGGACCTCAGCAACCCGAAGCTCCACGCCAGTGACCTCCCTGAGCTCTTGTCACCACGCACCAGGCTGGTCACCTGTACGCACTCGAGCAACATCCTCGGCACCATCCACGACATCCCGGCCATCGCCCGCGAGGTGCACAAGATTCCCGGGGCCTTGCTCTGCGTGGATGGTGTGGCGTATGCGCCCCATAGACCCATCGACGTCAAGGCTTTTGGAGTCGACTTCTACTGCTTCTCATGGTACAAAGTGTACGGACCCCATGTCTCTATGCTATACGCCAGCCATGACGCCCAGAAACACATGAAATCGTTGGGTCACTTCTTCAACCCCTCCGCAACCCTCAAGGATAAGCTAGTCCTGGCCGGAAGCAACTACGAGCTTGTGCAGTCCATCTCCAAGGTTGTCGAGTATCTCACCAGCGGAGCGCACGAGTGGGAAAGCATGATCGCGCACGAGGCCGAACTCTCGTCGGTGCTCCTCGACTACCTCAACTCGCGACCAGAAATCACCGTGAGGGGAGAGACGACTGCCGACCCAAGCAAGCGGCTTGCCACCGTGAGCTTCAGCCTCGATGGATGGAGCCCTCGAAAGTTTGTCGAAACGGTCGAAGCCCAGTCGAACTATGGGTTCCGCTGGGGAGCCTTCTACTCTAACAGATTGGTCTGCGAGCTTCTTGGCCAGACAGACGAGGGCATAGTACGGATCAGCATGGCCCATTACACGACAGGTGAGTTCTCCAATCATAAGGCAGGGTGCTTATGCTGACCAACCGCCCTAGTTGATGAGATTAAAGGAATTATTGCAGTTATGGACAAGGTTCTTTCGTCTGCTTAAAGTGACAAGTTGGGTTTCGTAAAGAACTATCCAGGGTATTTGGTACATAGAGCAATTAATTTACACAAGCTGTGCTACCGACGTCAAGCAAACTGCTGTTGCTGTCGGACAAGGTGTCAGTGCAGGAATCGGTGCAAACATTGAGATTATAGAGGAAGATTTGGCTCATAGCTAATAGTTATTGTGTCCATTCAATGTTGCTCTCAAGGCCACTGTTAATATCATCATATAACGTAACATGCTACATTGACTCGGCTCTACCCCTCTAGGCCTCGATTTTTAACCTAACATTCATGATTGACTATTGATCGGTATCTTGACGGGAGAGGACATTGATCAAGACGCAAGGAATAGCCTATTTCATAAACTTAAAGCCTACCGTGCCCGGTATCAAAGTAGGCGTAGCTCTGATCCTGGGATCCTGTTCGCCATTGTGGCAGCTGGATGCCCTTTGAATCAGGCATGGGCCGAAGTGGGTTTGGATGAAGAACTGAAAGGGGAAATCACTTTAACAAAAGCTCACTCATTTCATTCCAAAACTCTACCAATCCAAGAATACTTTTCTTTCAATGCGAACAGCCTCTAATAAACATGTTCTGCCCTTCTTGGCCAAATGTCCACTTGACAGGGATGAACGAGAGCGTTGGTCCATCCCATTGTCTCCTCGCCCGATATCCGAGACGCTCGAAGTGTTCTACTGGGCTACCGCTCTCACGGAGGATATTATCGAGATATTGCCGTCTTATCATCACAAAGAGGGTCAGTTCCAGATTGTTAGTCTCCTGTTCACGTACCTAGATGGAACAAAAGCATGCGTCGGACAGGTTCGGCTTGACCACCTTGGCCCGACGCCTATACCGGACTATTCTCAGAGACTCTACCTCGGCTTCACGGGTCTAAAGGAATGCCCGTTCGTGGAAGAGGTTAAACTATCGCCCACACCGCCGGATAGTAGTCTTCTGTCGTGGTTCGAGGTTTCATGGGGCGAACGACTGGAATGGTGGTATTCTTATCGGCAATGTCGAGTTTGGCAAAGCAATCGCGCGAGTCCAGAAACAAAAGAGTCTTGAATTTGTTGTAATCGCTGAGGTATCAGTAGCAAGAGACAGGCAATAAAGGTTGCATTAAATTGTGAGGCACGCTCTCAGAGGGCAGCATTTTAACCCTAGTTACCCGATACATCATTCAAAGACCAGTTCAGACAAACAGACAACGGAATCATCAGAACATGCGAGAGTATCTCTCATGGTACTTAGACTTTTCTCATCCTCGGAATATTCCTTGATGTCATGTTCTTCATCCTCCAAAATAGGAAATAGCGTCTGTTTGTTCCCCTGGTATTGTCTTATTTGCAAAGATTTCGTAGCAAAGGTTCCCCGACAAGGTGTTATAGGGTACAATGGTTTTGTACATGGACATATAAGAGGCCACTAGTGTCTATATTGCTGGCTCCTTCTCGCTCCAATCTGTTCCTCCTGAACATACAGGCCAGCAACATTGATGATGTCGAACAATGTTTATCAGCAACGTTTGCTTACGGTTGTCTCTGTGTCATCAGTCCTTTTTTCCATACCGGTATATAATATTACGAAGCAACATCAATAACATGGTATCAAATCATCCCAAACTCCGTCCTTCAAATGTCAGATGGCTTGCGTTTGATCGTGTCCATAGCATATGGCTAATGTTGCACGTCCGCCCTCGCGTTAAAGGGCCTCTTATCTACGGGTGCTTCCATCTCGGCCACATGCTGCTCAGCCGGGAGTTCTACCACTGGTGCGCTTTGTTTAGTGTCACCCATCATTTCGCGGGGCCCCTGGATATCATCCCCTGCAAACTTTTGCTGAAGGCCCATGAAGCCTCGATCAGACTTCTCTGCGTCGTGACGACGCTTTCTTCCTAAGCGGTAGGCAATGTAGAAACCACAGGCGACCAGGCAAAGGCCTGCGATTGCCCCGACTACGATGCCGGCGATTGCACCGCTGCTGAGACCCTTTGTGCCATTATTATTTCCAGGATCTCCGGTCTCGTTTGAAGTCGAGGATGTCGCCGAGCCGGCCGTTGTCGAGTCCTGGGTGGTTGCTGGCGCTTCGGTGGCCGTGGAGGAATCGGTAGTCGTGACTAAAGATTATGAGTCAGTGGATTGGGTGCCCTCAAGATACGCAAAACTCTTCTTACGGTCTGTTTTGTACTCTCGGTAAAACTTGGTATAGGGTTTGTCGCTGCCTGGGGGTTGTAGAAACGTCTTGCAATCGATCATATACTGGGCTCCTTTTTCGCCTTCCTCGTTGGAGTCGTATACGGTGAGCGTTGTGCAATAATCGCCGCCGCTGAGGTCGGATATTAGTCAAGCGGAGCGAAGCCAAAGTCCAAAGACGGGGCCTACCAAGAGTTCGTGCCTGATGTATTCTCTATCACGTTTGTGAATTGCACGTAGCCGTTGTCGTTGCATTCAGTAGCAATCCATTCCCAGCTTTTATCGCAGCGCGCGAATGTCCGAGTGTCGCCGGCAACCCTGAGACCCGTCCAGAAACTCGAATCCTCCCGGCACATGAAAGATTGCACTATAACGCAACCGTCAGTTCGTCGTCTCGGCGTCGAAAGGAGCACCTCAGGGAGAGATACCGGTTCCACCACTGTTCATGTAGGAGCCGATCGCATTGTCTTGCGGTTTCGGGGGGGCCGTCGGGATAAGTGAGGTCATTTCGGTTCGTGTCTCCAGGAATTCTGACCAAAAGGTTGAATCATCTGCACGGGGCCCCTCCCGCTTTTGAGGGTGCAACAGTTCAGCCATCTTGATCGACCTCGAAGCACAAAAAAAAAATTAGACCTGTTTTCCAGGTGAGAATTATGGCAAGATTCCGCAGAGGTCGGCTGGGATTTGGGAGACAAAACCAGCATTAAAAGAGGGACATCAGGTATTTTATTTTTCATGGTGCTCAGCCTGCCTGCCTACAGTCCTTCATGTTCCTTCAAGGCACAGCTGTTTCAGATACCTATCAAAGGTGATGTTCTTCTCCATACGATGTCAGCCCGCAGTTGGCCAAGGCTCACAGGGCAAAATGCTTCACTGTGATTTGTGAAGTTGTTAACAGGGGACTTGGCGATTAGTGGCAAGAGACGGCTGATACCTTCCTCAAGCGCCAGCCTATTATGGAGAAGAAAGTACCTGTATCTGTCGACTAGTCCATAGTTAACAGTCAATGCCCCTGTAATTGTGATGGGGTGATGCCAAGACCCTGCTCTTTCAGCTTTACCCCTGCTGCAATCCTGTGCTTGGCAGCTGCAGGGGTTCCATCATCCAATGAGCGCTGTCCGAGAGCAGGTAGCTCTCAGTTTTTTTAGCGACTCGCAATTAGAGAGAGTAGGGTTGAAATCATCACTGCTTCATTCTTCTCTGGCTGAATGAGTGCTCTCGTTCTGTACCGAGCGCTATCTGATCTTGCTGGGGGCTCAGTGTGACTTTGCTTTGGCATTGGAAAAAGAATTGCGCCAAAGGCACTGCCATAATTCGTATAGATCACTGCTAGGTCCGGCATGGCACAGCGGCATTCGCGTAGAAGTATCGAACGCTGTTGGGCTGTGGGCTTTGGCCCTTGCCAGTGGGTTAGTGATGGCCCGCGGCCCCCGGACGACTGCTGCTCGGGCTGGTAGCCCAAAACAGAGTAAGTTCCAGGGGTTGAGGTGGCGTCTGGTCTTTTGCTGTCAGACAGGATCAGCCCTATGTAAATACCTTGCTCGCTTGGCAGCTCACCGTCGTCCTTGTTTCCATCCTATGTAGGACCAGCCCTGACACCCAAACACCATACATGCGACGACATTTCAGGATGAACGGTCGACCACTAAACTCAACAAAAGTTGCATAACTTTATCCTCGCACTAACGTCTGACATGGCATTAAACAAGGTAGTTTCCACAGGCTCGCGTGCGGCTACCGGGTAGCTAAGGGAGCCTGGAAACAGGAGTTGTTCAAAGTCATTGTTCACTTATCTAAGTAGCAGTACTAGAAAAAAGACAATAAAGAGCAGCAAAGGATTATCAGGAATACATTCAAAGCATGGTACCTCAACCCAGTCCATCACCAAACAGCCGGTCCAGAAAACTTGACTTGGAAGTCCTCGAGACAACTGAGGGCTTTCGTCAAGATAGCCAGCTTTTTTTCGCATTCAGTGCGCTTCTTGATCTCATGTTCCTTCTCGCCGGCAATTTTTGAGATTGTATCTGCATCTTGCTCTGAGATTATATCATGGGTGAAAATCTCGTATGGGAGCTTCTCCAGCAGACCGCTCTGGATCACTAGAGCATTGACATACAGCACAAAAGATAAGGAAGACAACTAATTGCTTGTGAGAATCAATCACATAGGGGTGGCATTATTCGTCACGTACCTTGTAGTAGTTATCCATTGTCGAAATGGCACGACGTACCGCAATCTCCTGAGGGCCAGGTTGCTTGGAGGCATCTGGCTGGTGTTGACCACCGTCTTTGACTGCAGGCCCCAGAATGGTTTCTTTGACCTTGTCTAGCAAGATATTGGCCAGTGCAATTTGGGGGGTGCTGAGTCCGGCAGAAGTGAAAGCTGTTCGGACGATCTTCTCCATGACTTCCGACGAAAGGGCATTCTCGCACTGCTCTCGGATCTTCTCGCCGATAACTTGCGACGGCGGATCTCTGCTGGTTTCTTGCTTGGAAGTGTCATCCCCTCGGGCACGCAGGAAGTCATGGAAAGCAGGATTCATCCCGTTGTGACATCGTAGAAGCTCCTCCAACTTCTCCTCTGCGCTGTGACGAAGCTTTTCCAGGCGACCGTTGATGATGTACCGCTTGAGGTATGGAAGAAGCGAAGGCTGAACGGAATGCTGCAGCGCCAAATGCACAAACCGGTCAATGGCCTCCCACACAAGCTCCAGGTGACGACTGGATATGGCCTCCCATCGAGAAGTTTCCTGGCGAAAAAGGCGGGAAACCATAGCCGGGTTGACCTCGCCCAAACTTTCCGTCCCCCTCCATTTGGCCGCCATATCCATCACTCTCTTTTTGAAACTCTCGTAACTCTCCTGATAGGGCTCGTCGAAAGACTCATAGTTTTGATAGGTTTCTGGCCGCAAGATCTCCCAACTTAGGGGTCCTTGATGCTGGTCGTCTTCACCATCGTCACATTCTCCTCCGAGTTGGCTTTCAGATTCTTCTTCATGTCCCTCCTCATTGTCAGTCTCATTTCCGTGACCATTGGGATCTTCTGGATCTTCAAATCTGACATTCTTCCGGCCTCTTTTCGGAAAAGAGTCGCTGATAATGTCGTCGGTAGCATCGCTGGTAGTGTCGCTCACAGATTCGTCATCGGAGTCGGGTTCCGACACTTTCGTAAGCTTCCCTTTCTCCTTCATTGCCAAGTTGAACAACAGATTCATAACCCTTACCACAGCTTGTAACCGCTTATCCTGGCTCCTTCGACTGAGGCCTCCTGGGTCTTTTGGGTCGTTGAAAAAGGTTTGTAGTCGAACTGGCACGGTTCCCTCCCCGTAGTGACCATTGACGGCGTTGCAACACAATGTTTGGAAATCTCCAGCCATGCGTGCCAAATGGTCACGCTGCTCTCGCTCCGATGTCCTCCCCTTTCCCAAGAGGTTGACTTTACGGTTGAGATGGTCTCTTTGCCCTTTAATTTCGACGATAAGACTGCCAAGGTGCCGTTGGATCTGACTTGCCAGGAATGTGCTGAGCCTTGGTCGCAAATGCGCAATTCCCTTGCACTCTTCGTCCGTTGTTAGGAGATTCTCTCTGAAGAATTCAGCCTCAATCGTGTCGCGATCTTGTTCGCACCTTCTCTCATTGTGAGTTCTGTTTCTGAGGAAATGCCAACCGTGCTGGGGTTTCCAGTCTCCCTGATTTGTGAGCGTGAGCCATGTTTCCCGTTCTTGCCGGTCGCATAACTTGTCGAGCTTAGTGATTATCCCAAGGCTCCTCCTGCCGTCGGAATCCGCACGGGTCTCCTTGATCTGCTGAGGGATGAGCATGTTCGTCCACGCGTCACTGGCGCTGAGAACAGGGAGGAGGGCGTTGCGTGGCTCCTTGATGTATTTCTGCACCATGTTGTTCACAAAAACTTTGTCGTCTTGATTCTGGCCGCTCGTAGATGAGTAAAACAGCCCGGGAAGGTCGACAATGGTGAGTGGGTATCTCTCAGGACCTGATACTGTGATCTTGAGTATCTTGCCGCTGAAATGTTTCTGGTCAGTTGAACCTGGAGGGTGATCCATGATTAGAGAGGATGCCTCCTCAATCGCAGTAGCCAAGCCCTTTGAGTCGTCCAAGGAAAGCTGCCTCGAGAATCGCGCAAGGACGCTGTTCCCCACAGCGCCATCTCCGGTGGCGATGGTCACGGTCATCGACTCTTCACTCGACTTGCGTTGGACCACTTCGGTGGGAAATCGAGTACAGAGACCCTCTTTGACTGGGAAGGGTATATTGCAGATGGCCTCGAGCACGGAACTCTTGCCGCTGTTCTGGTCTCCGATGACAACGAGCTTCGGGATGAGCTCGCTCCGGATACCCGCATCTCGGAGGCTGTCGATGGCATCAAAGACTTCTGCGTACGAGTCTGAAAGTTGGGTCAAAAATGCCATGTTTGAGTGTGAGGCTCCAGACACGGCGGAATAGGATTTGGGTGACTGAAAAGGAGGTATCAAGAAAGATCTGTAGCTCAGGTTGGAGTGAGACTTGTGGTGTCTTGTCTGATCGTTGCTGTTCTGTTCGACATTCGGGAAGAATTACAGCCCTATTTATGTCATTGGGACCAGATAGTTACAATCAAATGTCACCAAGACATATCAGACTCTCATTGCCGTTTCCATCCCATTCTATGGATGGCGTTTGAGGCCAACTCACTTGCGCACAGTGGCACCATCACCCCTCGTGCGCCACATATGCGAGGGCATTTCAGTATCAACTGCTATTAGATAGTCCGACTAGATCAGCAACTGATTACTTGATTTGGGTTCTCGGTCTAACGGGCTGCGATCAGTTCAAGCAAAGCCTGCATTAAACGAGGCGGTTTCTGCATGGGCATTTCGGCTTGTCCAATACCACTGTTCATGTGTGTGGGGAATGGCGTAGCCAAGAGCAAATTGGAAGAGGACACACTGCTGATAAAAGCTACTTGTTAAAATTCCATATACAGGTCCTACTCTATGTAATTATTAACATTACGGTGTGCATTGATATTGGCAGAGGGAAGAGGTGTTTCGCAAAGCCCCTCTCTCAAGGTAAACTCTCCAAACCCTCAGCTTTCATCTCCATCCCAACTTGATTTGCGGCTATTTCCTTACCTACAGCCCGACGATGTTCCCGGCCCCAATGACCTCGGTGCATTCGGTCACCTACCGCAAGGCACTGGCTCACTCTGAGTGGGAGAGGCTCCGACCAACTATCACCTACATCTGGCTCCATCGGGCGCGTGACCTGAAAGATCTGGTCCACACACTTCGCACGCAGTATGGACTCACTGTAACGTATGTTTCCGCCTTGACAGTGCTTTCTCGATCCCTCCTAACATAGTTAACAGCGAAAAGACTTGCCGGACTCGGATTCAGCAGTGGGGTTTATCTACCTACCAGAAGTCTGGTACACATGCAAGACGGAACGCTTCGACCCAACCTGTCCGGACGCGCAAAGGACGCGGGTATCAGAGTCAAGCCCGCCCTGGAGACCCATCCAGTCAAGGTCCTGCCGCCTACAGCCTCTCAACAGCCGCTGCATATCAGTCCCATGATCTTGTTCTGAATTCAGTGGATCGATTCGTCTATGCCGTCTTCCAGGATTCCACGCCAAGGTTCAACCACAGGGATTTGATTCGCCCTAGATTTGAGGAAGACTATTGTCTCAGTTGGCAGGGAATCGCTGACCTTTACAAAAGCTCTGAAGGGTACTTCAGGGGTGGATGCATGAAAAAGTTTGTCAATGGGATAAAGAAAGCCCATCTGGAGCTACGCATTTTGGTATCACTCTGGCCTGATGCTTCCAAGGACATGCAAAAACTACACTACCATATGATGATTAGTAGATTTTGGCGCATCTGCCATGTGCTGCTGAAGTTGGACAGCGCATGGCCCCAGTATGAGTTCTCTTTTGTCCTGGACTTTTTGATCGAGTTCCTGAAACTCATATCGTGGCTCTGTGGTGAGCCACACCCATTTCTTCAACTCCTGTCTGTCCTCGCCCGAGCGAGTAAGGCGGAGATGCATCTCATGTTGAGATATGGCGTTGAACGAACGATTGGTGTTATGGGGCCGGCATTGAATCAGCGGCAAGGCAAGATGGTGTTTGGATACTGGACCAGCCATGTGTATGTAGTCTGACTTCCTCCTTGTCTGTGGGTTAATATTCAAACCAATCGTCATTTTTAAGATCAAGTCTTGCGTATGCTATTGGGAACTTGGTGAAACCTTCAAAGCAGCCCTCAACCACAACATCAAAGAACATTGTTGTGGACACATGCCGACGTTGAAACCCAATGCCTAAAAATACCAATCTCAGCAATCTATGAGATCTAGATAGACAAAGGTAACACCTCGGATTTCGCCAAGTCCATTGTTTACCCGGAAAATCGGCTTCCTATTGGCCAATGCTGTTGGGTTGACAAGACAATTACTGGCTACCCAAATACAGTGAAGCGACGATAACCACTGGCAAAAGGCGCCTCTCTGTTGCACAGGCAATCCATGCTCTCGACAGGCACACATCGTATAAAAAAAAAAGGTTATCTGCTGTGGCGATGTTGGCGCCTAAATTCTCTCCAACCCTGCGCCACGTCATATGAATGGTCTTACAACCGTATTCCCTGCAAACCCCTATAAATGGGCGCCAATGGGTAAACGCCTCGTTCAGTTCACGAATATGCAGTCAGTGAGGCCTCAACGAGGGAATACCAACGACCGGGCCTCAGGCCAAGACTGGGCAGATTGATGACGAGTTTGTATAATGATGATGCCATTGGGCTCGATTTGCTCTAGGGATGGACTTATACAAATACCCATCTCGTGCCCTTCGATTCTAGTGTCTTTTTTAGAACTCTCAACATTGTCTGCGAGCTCGCATACTTTAATTCCAAGCCCTTCAAGCGCTCTACCATCAATCACCAACATCTCAACACCTACCTACGCCCTTGGAATTTTTCCACAATCAACACACCTTGATCTAGTTAGCTCCCCTTTGTTCCTTTGCCTAAAATGGCATTCCTCCTTTAATGGATCTAAAATCTACTAGGGCTAACTATCCTGAAGCACGACCAAGGCATGAGGTTCGTCACTCTGCTAGGAGCGAGCTGCCGCGTCAGCTCTCCAGAGAAAGGCGCACAATACCGAGTCACCTTCCCCGACGACAACGTCGGCGAAATCGCAATTTTCAACGACGGCGAGGAGGAAATACAGCTCCACGCTCTATTCTACTGTCAGGAAATCGTTCTTGACTCGGACCTGACAGTGGAATGGACCAAGGCCTGGCTGCGCTGTGCCAAGATTGGAAATGCCATCAAGGACATTGAAGCGCGCGTTGCTATCGGCTGTGATACGCTTCCAGCCGTCAACGCCAAGGGCCCAGATACCGTCCCGAATGATAGGCGAACCTGGGAGTGGAGGTTTTCGTTGGAGGAGGAGGATGATCATGTACGTACCTGCACTGGGGACGCGATTGTGGTGCGCATTGGAGTCAGGCTTGCACCAAAGGAGGGCATTCATATTCGCTCCCTCAAGCTGGGTTACGAGCTGTGAATCATTCCTTAGGTGCCGGAGCTGAGAGCCAAGAAAAGCTGGGCGACTAGTGATTCCACAATCTCTTATGGCCGGCTAAAAGAGGTGTGAAAGGACGAGATTGTTACTAGCACAGCAGAACATTCTGTTTGCGCAAGCATAATCATAACCTCTCACGTATCTCTACCTATATCATCAGCTTACCTTTCTTAGCGTCTTGAAAGTTTACGGCAGTCAAGACGCAATGTAAACTGTTCAGGGCCATAGCATGGGCTGGCAGAAAGTATCTTGCTGCGTGCGTGTGTGGTGATACGGCCGAGAGACAATGGGCATCTCGTGCAACGTAATGCCGCCCGTACCGGATCATTAGCAAGGCAAGGATCAATCGAATCAAAGCTGTAGTGAGAACTTCAAATGCGCTTCATCATTCTGTTCCATGAATCCTGCTCTTGTTCACTTCTTTAGTTCATCAAGACACGGTCTCGTTTCAGTGGATAACCCCTCTATTATGGCACCGTAACCCGTTCTCCCAGAAGACCCTTTCCAGTATAAGGGTGACAATAATCATCATAAGTATAAAGTGATGTAATAGAATTATCTTCCAACTCTACATCATTATTAGATGATTTACCTCAACACCCCCTAACATTGCTACAACTTGATCACTTCTTTAGGCAGACATCGCCATTTCTCTTCAGCATCGGCGACACTTTCACCCGTACCTACCGTCTCTTCGTGTTGTGGGGACTTTGCAGCGTTGACAAGGAAGGAAGGAATATGGCGCCATCACCATTGACGCAACCTTCAACCAATCGAAATCTTCCTCCAGACGCATTCACATTCACAGACAACGAATAGCTACCAAGCAACAGAATCGCGCCACTCGAATCCTCAAAACGACTTATCGTACGAGCTTTCATCCAAAAAAACAAAACTCCGTGTATACCATCGAAACCAAGATGTCCACAACACCAGTTTCCCCCGACCACTCCGGCGACGTTGCTACCACCCCTAGGCGGAAGCGCAGCCAGACCGCGCTCAATGTTCTTGATGAAATGTATAAGCAGGAACACGAGCCATTGAGCCCCGAGACGGACGCTCTTTGGAAGACGTGACGGGCCGTGGCCGGCGGATGGCATCCTTCCTCGATCGGCGGCACCTTTCCTCCACGACATGGTGCTTTCGGTACCTCACCTGCGCAGGCCCCGGTATCTCTATCACTACCAACACACCGCACTCCTCGTGCCAGAAACGAGAGGCCCGTGACGGATGCGGGCATTCTCGCGGCATAATTGGCTAGGAGCATGCGGCATCTGCTCGCAACAGGGACAGTAAGGTAGGCTTTCCGCCATGTCTCTGCTAACTCGAGATTGTACTAACCTCAAAGGTCATTCAACCAACTACTGGCTTTGTCGGCTGGCATTCATTTACCCTGGTATAGTCTGCGTGTGTTGAAAATTGATCGCAAATCGAGACGGAAAGTTGGTAGCGGAGGTGCTGGGTGAATGACTACGCTTACAACACAGAGGAGGGGGGAGTTCTGGGGCTGTGGGTGGAGGGCGGTCGAGATTCCCGTCAGGGCCGAAGGGTTGGGGTTGAGGCGGCGGCGGCAGCGCCACCATTGGCAGTAGTCTCGAATCAAGGGAGGACATGTAAATGTTGATCTCAGAAGTTGCTCATCGGACTTTGGTGAACGTCATGACAAGAACGGAGACAAGAATAAGGCCGTCACGGCTGGAAGGGCTAGAACGAAATAGGGGTACTCAAATCGGATACAGTGGTTTGCGAATGCTTCCAAACTGTTGGAGTTTGGGTTCACTGTTGCACTGTATTGCATCTCGCAATTTTGGCGTGGAGGTGACAGAGCTGCCATGGATTACTGAGCATTTTGGTTGCGACTGAGACTCCGCAGTTGCGGAATACTCTCCTATGCAGTGTGAGAATATTATATTTTGCTAGGCTCTTACTTAAATGGAATCCAGAGCACTCTCTCCTGTAGACACTGTAGATACTGTAGTGAATCATGGAGAGTAATGAGAAAGGAGATCAACCAGACATGACGCAACCTATTACTGATTAAGATGGCAATTCGATTGCCCATGACTCTAATAAGGTCCGGGACCTAAGAAATTAGCGGCCGATCTCTTCGAATCTTTCCGTGCCGGTGTTGGGTTTAAGTTATCGCCCAGGGAAAACTCCGAGTGGAAGATGCTCGGAGTCTTCCGCGCCGTTCAGCCGCAAGAGGCCATCACAAGGGCTGACAGCTTAACAAAACTTCTTGACCCCTTGTAAATGCCATTTCGTGTCTATGATTGTTGTATATCTTAACTTTCGTCATGTTCAGTCACCGTAAGCAGCCAAGATAGCATCTAGACCCAGCGGGTCCACGGCACGGCAAGCACCTCCCGCCATCACCATCATTTTTTATCATTGATGCAATATCCGTTCAAGTCAGTCAGCAGCCGACCGCTCCGGGGAGTTGCATAGGGAAGCTCCGTTCCGTAGGTTGTCAATCAAGCTTGTTGACAGCTTGTCTGGCGGGCCTTCTCGAGAGAAGTTCTTTGAGAAGATGAGAGACAGAAACATCTATATAAGTGGTCGTTTAACGGCATAGGAAACAATCTCATCTCATCAACACTTCAACGCTTTCATCAGACAATCACAAAGCATCTTCATCACATCCACAACGCTCATCACATCAGTCCCTCTCAATCTTTCATCACCTTCATTATGCTTCTCAACGCCGTTCTTGTCAACGCCTTACTGGCGATAACTTCTGTCTCGGCTCTTCCTAGTCCCAACACCAAGCATTCAAAGCTTGCCGTTCGTGGTGACGACTACGACGATGGCTATGATGACGGATATCGCTTCAAGGTCAAAGTCCGCGACGATGATGATGACGACGGCGACGACGACGATGATAAGAAGTTGAGAGTCCGTGGTGGTGACTACGATGACTACGACGACGACGACGATGACTACTATGATTACGAGGATGATGATGATGATGATGATGATGACTACGACGACGACTACAAAGCCGACAAGAAGATGAAGTTGAAGCCTCGCATCATCCCCCAGAACTGTGGTCTCGGTGCCTACTTTGGAAACGGACGATGCATCTGCCGAACAGTTGGTTGGATCTACGACCCCGTCTTCCGCGGATGCCATCTCGACTGTGGTCCTACTGCTTTCTGGAGGGGCAACAGCTGCTTCTGTCGCCAGCCCGGTTTCCGCTGGGATCTCCGAAGCCGTCGCTGCATTCGCTAGACGGATCATCTCAGATGGTGTTGATTTTGAGAGGTTTTGGACACTTGGGTGTTCGGGTTGTCGTTCCTTTCATGTTCATGATTGCGCAATCATAAGGGCTCAACTGGGAAATTGAATGGTGGAAAGTTGGATAGGAGTCATTCTTTGGTATCCGGATTGTTGTAATCTTCTTAATTAATTCACATACTTTCCTTAATCTTCTTGAGCTTTCTTGCAACGTGATCAACATTGTCCCTATCTATGGATGCAAAGCTTCTCCTGACACCCAGTAATTATCTCTTATATCTCAGGTCGGAATGTTCCTCGGACCATTGATGGCATGTGCTGTAGCCTAAGTCATGAGCTCTGTGTGAACTTAGGAGTGTAACTACCAGGACTGTTTCGGTGTTGTTGCTGGTGTCAATAATGCAATATCTCAAAATGAAGTTCTCAACAACAATAACAAACGACACAACCATCTACACACGTTAGGATGGCTCTAGGCGCAAAACTGCGTAACTGATAATCTAGATTTCCATTTCCCTGCTTAGTCCCGAAAATAATGCCTCCGGTATCGGTATCGTCGTTCTCGAGGACTAGGTTGTTATGAGTGTATTAGCATTTGACCCGCTCGATCTCTTACCCTAGACCTTGATCTGCTCTTGGCGAAGTTGGGATAGGCACTTCTGGTACCGCCTTTGAATACCCTCTTGCCCTAGTTTTTGCCACTGGCGAAAGATCTCGTTACTGTATCCCCTCTCGGCTCATCTACCTGACTCTGCTTTGCTCACCTCATAACAACACGATCTTGGGATGGATGGACTCTTGATCCCTTGTCCACTTTGTAGTAACTTCCCGGACCCCCACTTTCTGCTCGGCACCAAGAAACACAGCCACGACTTGGCCTCAGACTGACGTACCACCTATTTGCTCTCTGATCGACAGTCCCAACACTCTGGATGACCCTGCCCATCGATCATGCCTGCTCAACTTCTAATTGCTCACTCATAATGCATGAGAAAGAATGTGGGGCTTGTAGTACCTCGGCTCCCACACAGACTTGATGATAAAGCAGCGTGGGGGTAAGTGAGCCGGTTCTTGGCTCGATCAAGCTACACAAGACAAAACGAGCAGGTAAACAGAAGGAATGTTTGTTCGGAGTCGATTCCTCCGACCCAACGCCGGGCATCACGGAGATTAAAGGGTCCTTCTGCCTCAATTCAAAACGTCATCCCGAATAAGCTTATTCGAGAGCTCTTCCGCATGAGGAAAAGAGAGGTTGCATTGAAGCATTTGCGCACCAATTACATGGCTCAAGCGGTCCCGACTTGCCAGATAAGGTGTGGCTTAGACAGGGGACCTACTAAACAGGGAACATGCCATTAAACTGATAACTTTATTTTTCTGTCATGAGGTCCTTACGGTAGTCGAGAAAGGACAATTACCGACGGAAAGGTTCTTCCGTAGTTGCAGCGCGATGGGACACGCGGTTTCACTAGAAGCGTGTCCTGGGACACAAGGCCAATGCGGAAGCGCTATAAGAAGATGATCATCGCGATCAACCCACCCTCTTGTTTTCTAGTCCTCAATTCCTCCTCGATCTTCTAAAATGGATGCCTCACGCTCCCTCCGGCGCCTCGTTGTCGCGTCAATCCTTTCTCTTGCCGTTGGTCAAGATACCAACAAGGGCGCTGAGCTTAACAGCTGTCTGACTGCTGCCGGTGTTCGCAGCATCGTCGAATCCGATAGCACCTGGGCTACCGAGACTACCCAGTTCCAGAAGCGCCTCAAGCCCGACCCTGCCTGCATTGCCTTCCCTGAGAACCGCGATGAAGTCGCTCTCGCACTCGAGTGCGCCCGCAAGTCCTCCGTGAAGGCCAATGCTCTTGGTCCTGCGCACTCGTTCCAGGGCAATGGCTTCGGTAACCCTGGAAACTTGGTCATCAACATGGCTGCTTTCGACGATGTCAGCTACAACACCAAGAGCAAGCTTTTGACGTTTGGTGGTGGTACCCATGTCGGTCCCGTCCTCAAGTACCTCTGGGATACTGCTGGCCGACACATTCCCCACGTTCGTGGTGCCCACGTCGGCGTGACCGGCTCGACTATCGGAGGAGGTTACGGTAGTACTTCTCGCCATTTCGGCACACCCATGGATAGCATCGTCGAGGTTGAGTACATGCTGTACAACGGCACCATTGTCAAGGCTGGCAAGGGATCCGACCTCCTTTGGGCTGCTCAGGGTGCTGGAGCTTCCTACGGTATCATCTTGTCCATGACAACAAAGACCTACAAGCCCGAATTCCAAAAGGCCATCAACTTCACCGTTGGTATCGGGAGTGTCACCCCCGAAGCCGGTGCCAAGGCTCTCGTCGCTATCCAGAACTTCGCCACTAGCAAGCATTGCCCCGATGAGCTCGCTCTCCGCTGGAGTCTGAGTGCTCCTCCCTATACCGGCAGTGGATACTTCTATGGCAACCCCAACAAGTTCGACAACATTGTCAGGCCCCTTGTGAAGGAGCTCAAGGCCATCAGCCCCGACTTTTCTCTCAACAAGACCGTTCTTCCCTGGTGGGATCTAGAAGTCGCCGTTGCTGGCGCCGGCATGAACTCGCCTAGTGGAGGAAGCCTTGGTGGCCGAGCCTTTTACACTCAGGCTCTGACCACCACTACCGACCACCCCTTGACTCTTGAGCAGGCCCAGCTTCTGTTCGAGAGCACCACCCTGTCCTTCAACCGAACCGACCTCCGAAAGTCTGGCTTCCTCGACCTCTGGGGCGGCGTCTCCCGCAACATCAAGGATAGCGATACCGCCTATGCCCACGGAAAGAACCTCTGGTTGATCCGTTGGGAGGCCAACTCGGTCGACGTCAACAACTACCCCGACGACGGCCCCGCTTACATGAAGGCTCTTATTAAGCCCTTCGAGGACTCTCTGGTCAAGGGCGGAGCTGCCCTCCGCGGATTCGTCAACTATGCTGATACTGAGCTTAACGAGGAGGAGTGGAGCTCGCGTCTGTACGGCGCCAACTATGAGCGTCTTAAGCAGATCAAGGCTGCTGTTGATCCTGAAGGACTGTTCACCAACCACCAGCAGTCCATTCCCTTGCCATAGAGGATGTGGCCGAGATAGAACGGTTGATTTTGGAGTTTCTTGTACATGATTTAAAGAAGAATGATAGATAGAGACAAAAAAGAAAGTGGTTGCATGTCCAATCATCTCCCTCCTTGGCTCCTTGACACTTCCATAAATCCCGTGACCTATTGATCATGCACTCTAAATTGACACCAGTGTACATGCGTCGATCTGAAGATCGACATCCAAGTCCCTGCCAACTCGCTAGCAGTACTTGATCTAGGATACTGATCGGCTCTGAGAGGGGATCCTGTGGCAACCGCAGATGTGACGTCCCCGCGGGCTCCACGGGCAACTCTGAGGCACGTGCTTTTAGTCCCGCAGAGGTAGCATAAGTATTAAGACGATCATTATGTTATGCAGACTTTTAATTGCGATTTTCACACACTACTCATCACATGGTCAATCAGAGGTTTGCATCCAGAGGGATCGGCAAAGCTTAGGCTAGTCGTTTATTCAGGCAGAATCATTGGTACTACCGAGCCTAACTTGTCTATTCTATACATCCCGCATTTCGCATTACTCAATCTTCACGCCAGAAGCAGCAAGGGTGACGTAGAACAGCTTAGTCTGACCAGTAATGATCATGCGTCCCTTGCCGGCAAACTGGAAGTTGGCAGCAACAGCGCCCGTGTAGATCTTGCCGATCAGCTTGCCAGAGGGGTTCCAGACATGGACACCATCACCGCAGCCAGAGTAGACACGGCCAGCAGAGTCAGTGTGGACACCATCGGGGATGAAGCTGGCAGTGTAGGCAAAGGTCTTGCGGTTGCCCCAGGTGCCGTCGCTGCTCACGTCGAAGGAGTAGACGGAGGCGGGGGCCGAGAGGTTGCGACCGTAGAAACCGAGGGCGATACCAGTGTCGGTGACGTAGGCCTTCTTGCCATCAGGGGAGAAGGTAAGGCCTGGTCGAGTCAGCAGGTCATTTGACAGTGGAGTTGAGATATGAACTAACCGTTGGGCAGAGCAAAGTCGTCGGCGGCGACGGCAACGGCACCTGTCTCAAAGTTGTAGCGATAGACCTGGTTGCGGAGACCAGGAGGAGGGCGGAAGTCCTGGAGGTAGCCGTAGAGAGTGTCGGTGAAGTACAGCTCCTTGTTGCGGGGATGGATGACAACGTCGTTGAGGGAGCTGAACTGGCGACCGAAGTAATTGTTCAGAAGGACTTGGTGATGGTTAGCAGATGGGCCGAGGAAGTCGAGAGACATGGTGCTCACCAGTGGTGTTGTATGGAGGGTTGGGGTTCATAAGGTACAGAGCAGAGGTGATGTCGTCACCCTGACCCTCCCCAGCAAAGACAATGTTGCCCTTGTAGTTGGTGCCACCTAGAACGATGAGTTAATGTATCGTGACGGTTTTTCGCTGAGAAAACATACCGTTGGGGTTGATGACCTGGGGATTGGAAGGGACAACAGTAACGGTCACCTCATCCAACTTGCCCTTGCGCACAGCCTCGGCCTCCTTGAGGGAGATCTTCTGGATGATGGAAGACTTGTTCAGACCAGTGCCCGCAGCAGGGGCGCCGGCGTTCTGAACGAAAAAGACCTCATCCTTGGGAGAATGCCAGACCACAGCCTCGTGGAAGATGGGATCCGTGTCAGAGGTGGCGATGAGGGTCAATGACGGATCGGAACCAATAACGTCAAGAAACTCATCGTCGTAAATGTGGAAGGGCTTTTCCAGGAGAGACTTTTCAGTCACGCCAGGCCAAAGAAACGTCTATTATCATGTAAGCAAGGCTGACTGATCATCGGATAGGCGACATACGGTTGAATCATTGGCCTCGGCGGGAGGAAGAACGTTCTCGAGAACGTTGAAACTCTTCCAGTCAACGACCTGGGCCGTAGAGGGAACTTTTGCGGCAAGACCCAGTCCCGACTGGACGAGGGCTCCGAGGGCAACCACAGCGAGAGAGGGCGACATGGCAAGTGTGTGAGATTGATTGGAGCTTGTGGCGTGAGGAGAAAGCTTGCTTCATGCAGGTTCGAGGCAGGTGGCTTAAATACAAGAGGTAGAGGTTGCTGCGTGGAGTGTTGATCCTTACCAGTTTTAAAATTGCTAGATCGGAGTTCGATATGGATTCATTCTAGTGTGCATGCAAGGACCTTTCATCACGGAAGCATAGACGCACCAGACAAGGTTGACGGTATGCAGGTACGGAACATCCGGAGTTGAGCTGTGGAGCTCAGCTGGTCAAGCTTGAACTCAAGCTTACAGTCTGCCTATCGTTAAGGTTCAGACCCCTTGCTCGCTAGTCATTTCCAAAAGTTCAGTCCCTGCCCTCGTACGAGGTGACGATTTCGGGCAGGTGTCAGAGTGCTACGTCGCCGGGATGGCGTAAAGGCTTCGGCTCCACAATCGGTTTTGACAAGCGGCTCGGCGCGGGAGTCTGAGCTGAGCTGCCAAGTCGATCTACAGTTGCGTCAGAAGGCGTTGAAGGATTTAACAAGAGGTGACTCCAGGGGACAACGTGGAACCTTGTGTGTAGGTAGATTGACCAGATGATTGAGAGGATCCGTAAAGCTTCTGAATACACGGATGTTCCTGTCAAAAGCCCTGACAAAAATTATCACGACATCCCTTAATCACTGCCGGTTCCATACTAGCCCGTACATCCTCCATTCGGAAGATCGCAGCCAAATACCCGTTAGTGCCGCCTGGGGTAAACAGGCATATGTATGGATACCGACGGCTGCTCCGAAATGGGCACGGCGGGGGGGGGAAAGTATAAAGAGCATGACGCTCGGGGCAACACCTTTGGAGTAGCTCTCCCCGGGATGATGAGCGCGACTGTGGGGAGAACGGGGGTCGATCCTCCTCGTGTCTGTGCTTGTGCTTCTCGAACAGGTGGCCCCTGAACTGAAGTCTGCAACATGCCGGTAGCTGGTAGCTAGGTTCATGGGAGTCTAGACGCGACAAGACTCATGAGAAAAAAGAAATGAAAAGTCAATACAACCCCGAAGCCCAGGGAACCATCTGGAAGGATTATCCTCGTGTCAACATGCAACACTTTCTCCCAACGGCCTAGCCTCTCCATTTTAAAGTTTATACGCGCTTTTTCTCGCCGACGGAACCCCTTGGAATAAGCAGAATGGGGCAAGGTGGAAACTCTAATTCAACCCACGACCGGGGGGTTTCAACACCATGCATCAATTTAGGCCAAGGATCTCCTCGTGTCGAGTAACAGCCTTAACAGGATGAATGTCTTTCGGCCAATGTTGCCGGATCGTCGTGATGAATGTTCTGCGTGTCAAGCGACTGACACTTGCTGTCAAATGGACGCCCCCTTGTTGGCCCTAAAATGCCATCTCTGCTACTTCTGGTTCTGATCTCCCTCTCATCCCCGTGCACTCCGTCCTCCCGCCAACAGCTCTCGCTCTCTATGCTTTGCACCTAAGCAGGGGCACGACCAACAGCCCAACATGGCCGAGATTGACCTCAACACCAAGAACGGCGTCGTCGCCGTCGTCATCTGCGTCTTCCTCAGCATCGCTTACTACAACGTCCTCGAGCTCAACGTCCATATCCTCACTTCCTTCAAGAAACGCAGCGGCCTTTACTTCTGGAGCTTCGTTATTGCAACATGGGGTATTGCGTTCAATGCTACTGGGTTTCTGTTCAGACACCTTGGCGTCGTGGCGCAGCCGCACGTCTATTCGACTCTTATCCTCATCGGCTGGTGTACAATGATTACGGGACAATCGGTTGTGCTGTACTCGAGGCTGCATATTGTTATGCATAATCAGAAGCGGCTGCGGTTGGTGCTTTGTATGATCATCGTCAATGCTGTCTGGTTGCATCTACCCATCATTGTCTTGGTCTATGGGTCCAACTCGAAGAACTCGGCCCCTTTTGTGAAGCCGTACGAGATTTTCGAAAAGATCCAGTTGAGTGTCTTTTTCGTTCAAGAACTCATCATCTCTGGACTTTACGTGTGGGAGACTACGAAGCGGCTCAACCTCGAAAAGAGCATCGGCAACACTCGAACACGAACCGTCATGAACCATCTAATCTACGTCAACATTGTCGTCATTCTACTCGATATTACCATCCTCGCCCTCGAATTTGCGAACCTATACAGTATCCAAACCGCGTGGAAGGCGCTCGTTTACAGCATCAAGCTCAAGCTTGAATTTAGTATCCTCAACCGCTTGGTCGAGTTGACTCGTGGCGGAAGAGGTGGCAGCTCCTACACTCGCAGCCAGGGAGCCCACGACGTGGCTCTAGAGACTTTCAATGGCGAGAGGTCTAGGCATGTTACTGGAACTGATGGGCAGTCTGCTCCCGAGTATGAGGTTCGAGTCGGAAAGGGAGATCAAAATCATGGAGGTGCCCATACTCATGGCCCTGATTCCTACATGAAGACGACCGAAATCACAGTTCACACTCATCGAAGGAGGAGTAACAGCGATCGGGATAGCGACAGTATTCGAGGGGCACCGGACAAAGCAAACGGAGATGCATCGTCTACGTCATCCGAAGTCCAGTTTGCGAGATATTAGAAATGGCCGGCATGTCTTGGCCACGGTCCTCTCTTGTCTCGCAGTAATTATTTTTATTATAATATCGACCGCTTTATCTTCACAACCCACGTGTTGACCCGTTCATTCATGGCGCAAGCCGCATTACTCTGTGAGCCTTTGAGGCCGAGCATGTCTTTACCCTACCACCTTTTCGGCCACAGTATCAAAAGGGTGTTCCATGAGAGCCCTGGCGTGATCTATAGTCCGTCTGTGCTAAAGAAGACTAAGAACGGCACTAATTGTCCGGGGCTGTGTTCTGAGCCTAAGAGGACCCTGGATCCGTGCTTCCCGCGTCCCAATGCCGACAGGCATATTCAGCTGCAACTGAGTCGGGCTCCAGCATCCGGCGTTCCAGGGTCAACACAAGCGTCAGGAGAAACCGTTAGCTTAGAACTATCTGAGTACCGCTCAAATCATTGTTGAGACTAGATTAATCAGCGGCATTATCATCACAACTTAACAGCGCTCATCCAACGCTCCCGTGCGGCCGCCAAGTCATGTCCCGCTGCCTTCGTCTTTATGGCTGCTGCATGACGGCGCATTTCATCCCTCAATGGTACCCAATCTGCCACAAGCTTTCCATTCCGCTTTTTCACTTGACCATCCACAATGACAGTATCGATATGCCCCGCTGAGGCGTTGAAGACCACAGCCCCCGTAGCACTCAGGACGGTACTACTCTCAATGTCATTGCATTTAATCATGACCACGTCTGCTTTCATCCCAACCACGAGACGCCCGACAAGGTCGTCAATTCTCATCACTTCAGCACCGCCAACGGTTGCCCTTCGCAGCACCTCCGATGTTTTGCGCGACACAGTGACAGGTACGCGCTAGCACGCTGTGTCTGCCAAGCGAGTCTCATCTGTGTGATAAAGTCGTTTCCCTGATTTGACGTGATGTCGATGCCCAACCCGGCTCGGCAACCTCCGTCGTGAGCTCTGAAGGCAACAGGGAACCCCATGCCCATCTGTAGCTCGGTGTCGGGGGTGCTGACAACACCAGCTCCCGAGGTGCAGATTTCGCGTAACTCGCTGTCGGTGAGTGAAGCCCCGTGAGCGAAGACGAGATCGGATTTAAGTTCACCGGCGTCTGCAAGCTTCTGCACAGTTTGCTTGTGCAGGAGATCCATGGGGCCGTGGGCGACATGCATAGTAACGATGCGGGCTTCGAGACCGAAGGCTTCGGCAATCTCACGGGCTCTATCGTCGAACTCCTGCGCTTCAACCTCATTGGGAGCGACTCCATATGTCAGAAGCTGACGCCCCGGATGATTATCGCCAAAGTATTTCTCCCAGGTTCTCGCGGCGTCGGCGAGCCGTTCTGAGTGGGTACACTCTGCAGTTGCAGAAGCTCCAGAATCATCACTAGGGGGTTCGCGTAAAATCCATAACAAAATGTCCCTCGGATACCTGCGTCTTTAAGCGCCTTCACAGCTGCATCGGCGTGATCCGGAGAGTTGATGATATGACAGTGGTCCAGCACAGAAGTGATGCCATTGTTGAGAAGGCTCAGCGCACCGACATAGGTAGACAGGTAGACATCCTCGGGCGTGAAGAGGCTACCGTACACACTCCGCATGCTGATCATGTAGTCGAGCAATGACCAGTCAGTGGCAACACCACGGAGCATCTGCTGCCACATACGGTGGTGGCCATCGACAAACCCTAGGATAACAATCGCGCCTGTGTCATCAATGATTTCCCTAGTTATTCCCTCCAGCAGGGATAGATTCTTGCCCAAGGCGGCGATGCGATCTCCTTGGATGAGAATATCGCAATCGTCGAGGATATCCTCATCAGCATTGACGGTAATGATGGTCGCTCCTTTGATCAGGATCAAATCGCCTTATCCGGAAACCCGGGTACTAGAGGTCTCGGTGGATGATGCCATGTTGTGAGTATGAGCACTGCTTGATTTTCCAGGAACTCGATAATTGGACTTGTGACCGAGTTTTATAGATGATGACCCCTCCTCGGACTGCCGTCAAAACAAGCAAAATCGGCTCACGTCATCTTGTAGGGGTCAAATAGGATCGTGTTAGTTGGGCTTAAGGCTGACGCCGAGCCGCAAGTAATGGTAACATGGCGACGATTTCTACTTTTATTGGCATAGAGGCACGTCAGCTCGATGCAACCATAACATCTAGTCCAAGACTGAGTCCGAGAGACCCTACCATACAAGCTACCGTATCGCGATCCATATCATGCTTTGTGTTTAACTCTACCACTACGACTGGTGCCATCTTACCCTGTGCCGCCGTAATTGTCACCACAGGGGCCACGGTTCTGGCGAATTAGTGAAGCCGTCCTCCAACGATTAGTCAGCTTCCGTAGCTCAGTTGGTTAGAGCGTCGTACTAATACTCCATCAGAGTGTTCTGTAATGCGAAGGCCTCTGGTTCAAGCCCAGGCGGGAGCAGTGCTCGTCCATTTATTTTTGACGGTACTTTTATCGCTTTCTATTTTTTTTTTTTATCCAAAATGGCCTTGGTTCCGCGGATCTGCCTTCTTTTTGAACTCAAGCTCCTGCAGATGTATATTCAGCATGTTTCTCAAGGCCTTGTGAATGAAGTCATTCTCAGTGCATACGAAGTGGGTGCGTCTTTGGAACGTCTCCTGCGATCGCTAGATAACTTTTTAAGCAGCCATTATCGAGGCTAGAATTTGGATCGTGCCCCAATTTCGTAGTTCTTACGAACTGTTTCCTAGAGTTTTAGCCTGCCTACGTTCCCCAGGCTTGGCTATGGGCAAATGACACATATACTCTTGCTGAAGTTCTGCAATGCATATTATCTCCATGACCGTACAATAAAGCTTTTGCAATAAAGTTTTTGCAATAAAGCTTTTGCAACAGGCCGAAGAGTCATAGGCCGGAAAGTCTGCTCCCAAGAACGTTATAAAATGGCCTGCCCTGCTCTTGTTGCCCGTGTGAGCTCCAACCCTTCATCGGCACATGTCCAGTCCCTTACAACTACACTTCTTTTATTTTTTTTCTCTCACCCATCAAGGCCTGACTCAATCATCCAATCCATATCAAACTGATAGACACCTTATATCTCTTTTCTTAGCTCCTATGGGAATTGATTTAGCACTGTTTGCGGATTTTAGCACATCGCCTTTGAATTCGATCAAGTAGATTCTTGACTAGGCTTTGAACAGCCTGCTTGTGTTCCTCATCATCCTTTCAGCTGACTGGGAATAATGTACGCGATTATATCCTGCGTCCCCTACGCGCATCTCCTTGCGTCCTCAAAATCCCATGAGATCCTCCCGGCACGGAAGTCGAGTGTCACGTGCCCACTTCTCGACATGAGTTCGTCGACACAGGTTCGATGCTGGAGGCGTCAAGACTTCACGCCCTCGCGTCTTGCATCTTTTCTGGAAAGCCGCAACTCCTCCATGTGGCCGGAGAATGCCGAGCAATAGCTTCCTTAAACGGCAGAGAATATTCCCGCCAGCAGGCACAGCGTGTCGGTCTTCTGGCCGACCCATCCCATCAAGGGCCGGGCTTCAACTACAATAAAGAATACATTATCAACACATCATATCATTATACCCCAATGCTGACTTAGGAGACTGTGGAGAGACTTTCACTGAACATGAAGGGCCGATGGTCATAGATGAGTCTTTGACAGTAACGCATGTTGGAAGCCTGAAGGATACTAAATTAGCGCCGGTCTTGGTTACATGTACCAAATCTTTAACGTAAATGAGCTGTGCTTTGGAGGTGAGTTGGAGAGCCAGAAAACCCCCCAGCGGCGTTGCTTTCAGTTACATGATGTAGGCTTGGGACTTATGCTTGCTAGATTTAAAGATGGTCCGCCTTGGAGAAGACTGGCGTAGAATTCAAGGAATGGAACTTTGCGCGTTCTAGAGCCGTTCCTTCGGTGCTCCCGTTGATAAAGGATTCCGATAACGGCCCTACCTGACCCTTCTATCTTGCCTAGCAATAACCTATACCGCCTGCTAGACATGGTTAAAGGGATCTTCTATTTTGTTTTATGTGGTCCCGATCGCTTGGTGAAAATCGAATCATCCCCTTCACACAAGCTCCAAGGCTTTAACAAAATGTAGGCGGTTCAGGCTACAAGCTCATGAATCTGACCAAAGAAAAGCGAATGGTAATTGCAAAAACTTGGAGAACAATCTCACATATTGGTCTCA
This sequence comes from Fusarium paranaense, assembly GCA_027886155.1. Taxonomy (NCBI): domain Eukaryota; kingdom Fungi; phylum Ascomycota; class Sordariomycetes; order Hypocreales; family Nectriaceae; genus Fusarium; species Fusarium paranaense. Next base: position 106,872 of record RZGL01000051.1, read on the forward strand.
TTATTCTGTGTTTGGTGTAGCTAGGATCGCTAGGGTCCTGGTGAGACCACGTGCTTGTTCCATCCCACCCAGGATTCCAAACTGGCATCAGTCGACAAAGGGTGATTTGACAGTCGATCGATATTCAGCTCGAGAGACTTCGCCCAATTCCGGCTCCATATAGGTTGTCACTCTAAGGAACGGCATATGGCAAGGCATCCTATGAAACAGCTTATATGACTAGGGTTCTATTGCAGATTAGCTCTCAAGTGGGCGTTTCAGAATATACCCAGTAAGGCTGAGAAGCTTGGGCACGTGTAACGCAGATGACGAGATTTCACCAATGTCATCCGCAAACGTAAGATTAACCTAGAAGGTTAATGGTCTTCCCGTGTGTACCTTGGTTTATTTAACAGTGCTTCAGCAATTAACGTCGGTCCTTGAAACAAAGCGCTCCTGCGAGACGAACTCGAGTCAGCAGTTAAGTTGATTGAGTGGCCGATAGAATGGGATGGCTTTGAACCGTACCTTGGCCAATCACTGGCGAGATACTGAGTCGAAAGGGGCAATTGACTGGACCCTGGTTATTGAAGGATCAGGCTTGTCGCCCGGGCCGTAGTAGAAGAATCTTTTTGGGGATCCTTGAAGCCATGCTGCCGAATCCTTCAAATCTTAATCAAATCCTCTACACATAGGTGCTTAGGGATTGTAGGCACGGGGATATGCTCCAAGAGTTCTATTCGCTTGTACGTATACTAGAGCCAGTTTAATAGCCTTCTTATCTGGAGATCCTAGGAAAGTTGCTCATTGGGTGACATACGCATCAGTCGCATCTACTGGGCTTTCGAAGATGTCTTCAAATGTGTAAAGAGAAACGGTAACCATCCGTCAGACAACCAACACTCACAACACTTCACTTCAATTCAACTCGTTCAACTATTATACATTCCTTACAACCATTCGTTACAATGAAAGTTTCTTCATCTTTCACTCGTTACGCGCCCCTTCTCGCCGCCACCAACGGCTTGGTGCTCGGTGCCCCCAGCGGCAACGGCAAAGTCCGCCGACAAGACCTCTTTGACCTTGCCAACGCTGACTGCACTGGTCTCGGCGACTTCATCGACAGCCAAGTGACTGTTGGCAATGACAATGGCGGCATTTACACTTGTGTCGGTGGCTGGAGCCACGGCGCTTTTCCCACGGAGATTGAAGCTCGCGCTGATGAGAACATGCTTCGCTGGATCCGTGTTCGCTTCACTGACGGCTCTGAGCGTGAGGTTGGCACCAAGCCCGACCTTGACTGGCACAAGCGAGAGGGCAAGATTATCTGGGGCCCTTGGGTAGACACCTTCTCTCAATTCAGCATGTATGACCACGGTTGGGGTGGCGTTCTTGGCCGTCTGGTCTTCCGGCCGGGCCTCTGGTGGTAGCAAGGCCGGCCTGGAGGCTTCGGGCAAGTATGTGGGCAAGAAGGTTGAGAAGAAGATTGTTGGTGAGGAGAACAGCAACATCATCAAGGCAAGTCAAGGCTGAGAGACCCTACTGCGAATGGAGGCAGTTATTAGACCCGTCACTAATGTCATCCACAGGAGACCGTCCGATTCCGGGTCAACCATCTGTTTCCCGGAGGAGGCATGGTCCGATGCATGACAACAGTTCTCCAGAGCCGAGCCAACCTTCGCTTCCCAGCCACCGCAAGTTTAACATTCAATACTTCCTCATCACAGAACACCCGCTAATCATCTCCTCTTCTGCAGCTCAAGAACAAGTTCAAGGATGGCACCTCTTACGAATACAAGGTCACCGGTCTCCTCGAAGACTCCGACCACTCAGAAGCCTGGACCGAGTGCGAGGACCGAGTGCGAGGATGTGAAGCCCGAGGACGTTGGAGGGATCGAGATCCCCGCCACCGACAACCACCAAGTCGTTGACGGCGATGGTGGTGACCAGACTGAGGACAGCCCGGGTCTCCTTGTTCCTGGAGCCATCACTGAGTCCGGAGCGTACTGCCCCCGATGGCACCAAGGTTAGCGACACTGAGATGTCCGACGAGGAGTACAACACCGCTTGTCCTATTTAGACGGCGCCATCAATGCTTGAAAGTGTAGACTCAGGGGCTCAGATTTCTTCTTCGCTGCCCTGCGCAGCAGTATTCTTGTCATTTTCTCCTTCTTCTTTTTTCTCTTGCTTCTTCATTTAGTTTCTTCTTTTAGGAGCGGAGAGTTTGGGACGGCGGACCATGGGTGTCAGGGTTGAAACCTATTTCTGCCAACAGACTCTGCGAGCTGTATTCTTAACTCACACTAGAAAACTAGATCTCCATTATGATATGCCTTGATGCTCAAAGGTCTCTTTCGGTTCTTATTTTCTGATAACTTCATCCACACTCTCTGGCCATCAACACGTAGAGAATGCTCCCTGGTTCCGATTCGCGTCCCAACCCATCGAGCAGACATCTGGCCGCTACCATTAACAGTCTGCTCTACACTCTAGAGAATTGCTCCGTCACCTACTGTTTGATTAGAATATACTATTGTTTGTACCAGATGGCCCTAGGTGAATAACTAGCACTTCGCTGATCGGCACTCGGCACTCGGTACTCGGCATTCGTCTAGCTAGTAGTCTGCGCTATCTCCTCCGGATGGCCCGACACAAGCTAATCTCATCAACATCACCAGTTTTTATCCCCGATTTCCTTTCAGCCCTGCTTCAAGAAGTCAGGAGAATTTATTCAGCGGCTGCTGTGTGTATCGCTCCCTTCCCTCCAATCCGGTTCATAAACCACTCCAGCCAACCCCTCCTCATCCCGCCTATCCCAGCATCAGCACGCACAATCACTCTTGTCACCGAGGATGTCTGACATTTCGATTGAGTTCATATCGACCGGTAGGGTCAAGATGAGAGAGCCAATGAGTGGACAACCCATCAGCAACAGAAACACCATGCTCCGTCTCCTTCGCTCCTTTACCGGGGAGTGGACACCATGGATGCCCATTGGCGTCTTTCTCATCAAGCACCCCGACGGACCCATCTTGATCGATACCGGAGCCTCCCCTCAATGCATGGAGCCCGGATATTTTCCAACCCTAGGCTATCTTGCCACAGTGCTCAACCAGCTCGAGGTGGAACCAGAAGACGGTGTCGTGAGCCAAATGGAAAAGCTTGGCGTGCGTCCAACAGACTTGCAAGCTGTGATTCTCACCCATTTGCATCACGACCACGCTGGTGGCCTGAAGGAAATCATTGAGGCTGCGCCGGATGTGCTCGTCTACATCAGCACTGCCCACTGGGAGGCCTTCGGAAAGCACCCTACCTATGCTGCTATGCAAGGTTGTGCTTCCAACCACTGGCCAAAGGAGTTCAACCTGAAGTTGCTGAAATTTGATGGAGGACCAATTGGGCCATGGAGTCGGTCGGAGTCCGTCACTGCCGATGGGGCGGTTGTCGCAGTAGAGACACCGGGACACGTTCCGGGGCACCTCTCTGTGATTGTGAAAGGTAGAAACTCAGGTACAGACGACGTTGAGAAGTACTTTATTACCGGCGACGCTACGTACAGTCTGGAGTTGCTGGAAAGAGGGGAGCCGGATGGCATTAACCAGGATCCAGTGACTGCGTTTAAGAGCTTACAGCTCATCAAGGAGTTTTCAAGGCAGGAAAAGGTGGTCCTGCTGGTTAGCCATGATGTAAACACGGCTGCAAGGTTGCGATTGAAGGAGCTATACCATCCGAAGGAGGAGTGAAGTTATCGACACTGAGAATCAGCCATGATGGTCGAGAACATGTATTATTATTTACCCTATGTGCTATTTCCAACTGTCTTACGCCGCAGGCTTTTGACCTAGACCCCCATGAGACTCTCTCTGCATCGATGCTAGCCGCTCCGTCTACCGAAGTCATGTTTCACCCTGGCCGCCAAATCTGCATCATCGAGTACCCTAATCGCCATCATTGCCATGCCCTTTCCAGCCTTCACAGCTTCTCTATGGGCTTCAATAGTACCGGCCGCATCGGTAAAGGCCCGATTGTGACAAGGGACTCCGGGAGGCGTGGGGATGGCGAATATGCCGTGGAAGCTTGGAACAACGTGTGAAACGTTGCCTTGATTCGTGCTGTCAGTCATGTGCTTTGATGATGGAGGAACTAGGGACACTTACCCATGTCTGTTCCTGCAGATGAGGGCTCATCGTCCTCGTAAAGAACATCCTTGGCCAGCGATGCCATCTCACTGACGTAAGCCATGGATAGGGCTTCATTCACCCGCAACTCTTTATACGGTATGGCTCTTCGTCCTCGAGTTAGTGGTGTGAGTCAACAACATGAGACTTTCAAAACATACCGTGTGAGTTTTACAGTGCACCCTGACGCTTTAGCGGCGCCGTTTGCACAAGCTTCCACTCTTTCGGATAATGCGTCGACTTCGCTGCTGGAGAAGCTTCTCACACCCCAAGTCATCCTTGTATAGTCCGGAATGATGTTTGGGACCTTTCCTCCATCTTCTATAACCCCTTGTACCCTCTGATGTGGTTTGATCTGCTGCCGAAGCATAGACACCGTTGTGTATGTACTGACGGCAGCATCCAGAGCGTTTATGCCGCTCCAAGGCTCCTGTCCGGCGTGAGCATTTTTGCCAAAGAACTCCATGCCAAGGCGTCGAGATGCCAGAGTCCGGAATGCAGCGATTCCAGCCTTGCCGTCCTTGAGCTGATGGGCTGGCATTGCGTGACACATGAGCGCCGCAGAAACGTCATCAGAAAAGGCGCCAGCGTCAATGAGCTTGACTTTGCCGCCTCCTCCCTCTTCGGCAGGCGTACCGAGGATGCGTACGCGGCCGGCAATACCCAGTGCAAGTAGTGCGCTGGCAGCTCCGACAAAGGCAGCGATGGAGGCTGTGGCGATGAGGTTGTGACCGCATCCGTGGCCTACGTCGGGAAGAGCGTCGTACTCGGCGCAGAATATGACGAGTCGGCCACCCGAGCCTGCCTCTGCGACAAAGGAGGTGTCCAAGCCGTATGCGTGGCGTTGGACCTTGAACCCTTGAGACTCAAGGAAGTCGGTTATGGTGGCATGAGCAAAGACCTCTTGGTAGCAGAGCTCGGGATGGGAATGGATGCCATTGTTGACTGCTAGTAGATGCTTGTCGATAGCGTCGATGGTGGAAGCAATGGCCCGCCTGACCATTTGTAGAGACTCATCTGCCTGGTGCTTAGACGATGGCTCGACGTTGTGATGCTGGTGGACAAGTATGGCGGTCATGTCGGATAAATTGGAGGTGGGTGATAAACGAGAATAAAGGGGGTCAACCAAGATAGTTAGTCTGGCAAACTTCTTGGCTCAGCGGGCGCCGACGACATCTTTTGTAGTGCCATTACATGATTATGTGAGCCAGTTCAACCTCTCTATACATCAGCAGCGGCAATTTGCCCTCTTCCTCCGAGATCGCCCTTTGAATGAGCCAAGCCAATTAAGAGTTGATGATCTAGCCGCTCCTTGGCGTAATGAATGCTCCACTAACCCACAAGAAAAATAGCCGATAGCCGACAATCGCTAGCCGCTAATCTCCTCTAGCCTTCGTTGTTGGTCTCACGATACCAGGGTTTCCCCGCAATCATGCCAGAACGAGTTGGGACCCATCAAGAAATGATAAGCTGGGGTAATAAAGCAGTTCTTTATCAACTTGTCGTTAATCATGCATGGCGGCTTCTATATATGAAAGACTGGGCCCGGCCTTGACAACACCATCTTCAACCCTCAACCAATTCTTACTGCTTGTTTCTTTGTCCCCATTAAATCCCCTGCCCAGTTTGTGATAATGTCTGAATCACACACCAAAAAGGCACAGCCTGAAGACGGTGATGCTGCTGTTTCGGTCAATATTGGCACAATGGAGAAGGACGTGGTTGATGACACATATGTCCCAACTCTCTCCGCAGAGGAAGATGCGCAAATCCTTCGAAAGATCGATCTCTAGTTTGTATTAACTGTCACTCCACTAACCCCCAGTCTTGCTAACAGTTTCAGTCTCATCCCCATCTTTCTCTTCTCGTACCTCTTCCAGACCCTCGACAAGCAGGCACTTGGTTTCTCCGCCATCATGGGACTGGAGGAGGATCTGAACCTCTCGGGAAGTCAATACTCTTGGGCAAGTAGCATCTACTACTTTGGATACCTGGCATTCTCGTACCCTGCCTCGTATCTGATCGTGAAACTACCTTTGGGCAAGCTCATTGCCAGTGCCTGGTACGTACTTATCCCACAACCAGAAACAGGCCTTGAGCACAAAAGATGGATTCAACTGACGTCTACCCTCTCAAGTACCATGTGGGGTGCCGTCCTCATAGCATCTGCTGGTTCCTTCAACGCTAGCGGACTCCTCGCCGCCCGATTCTTCCTTGGAGTAGCAGAAGCTTCGATTGCTCCAGGTCTAGCTACTATGGTTTCCATGTGGTACAAGAAATCTGAACAACCCCTCCGACACGGAGTGTGGTTCATGGGAAATGTCATGGCCGGATTCTTCTCTTCGCTGCTCTCCTATGCCATCAGCTTCATCAAAGCCGACATCTCTCCCTGGCAGGTATGCACTACTCTTCTCCAACGCACATCTTTAACTTGAGTCCTAACAATTCGCGCAATCAGATCTTGTTCATCATCTTTGGATCGGTCACTATGCTCTGGGGCCTCTGTCTCCTGTGGCTCATTCCCGATCACCCAACCACCGCACGCTTCCTTTCTCCCGAGCAACGCGAAAAGGCCGTCATTCGAGTTGCCACAAACATGTCGAGCGTCAAAAACGACACCTTCAAGATGTACCAGCTGCTAGAGGGTCTCGCTGACATTAAGATGTGGCTGCTAGTCCTCATCATGTTGTCGTCTAACTTGGCTAATGGCCTGCAAAGCGTATGACCCTTTACTTGTAGAGCGTGTAGTACGTTTCTTGAGGCTGACCACAATGTTACAGTTCCAATCCATCATCCTTAAAGGCTTCGGCTTCTCCAAGGTTCACACTTACCTCATCCAAATGATCTCGACTGCCTTCCAGGCCCTAGCGGTTATCATTGCCACAGCCGGTAGCACGTATATCAAAAACTCCCGCACTTACTTCATGGTAGCCATTTATGCAGTGGGCATTGCAGGAGCCGTGATGGTCCAGAAGATAGACCCTGAGCATCTCTGGGCTCGGTTCTTCGGCTTCTGTCTTTGTGTCAGTTTCGTGGGCAATTTTCCCATGGTTTTTGCCATGTCGACTGCCAACTTCGCTGGTTTCACAAAGAAAGCAACTGTCAACGCCGCTGTAAGTCGCTATGCAATAATGTTCCTGTCCTTTCTTCTTCCCTCCTATGCGGTCTGCTAATGTCTTTGGCCCACCAGATTTTCGTTGCTTATTGCGCAGCCAACATTGCCTCGCCCCAGCTGTTCAAGGCCAGCGAGGCGCCCAACTACGAAAGCGGTTTCACAGCCTGTATCATCTGTTTAAGTGCTGCAGCCATGCTGAGCGGTGTTCTCCGTTATTATCTCATCTGGGAGAACAAGAAGAGGGATCAACTCTACGGAGTCCCAGAGAACAATCCTGAAGAGGTGGATCTGGCTCAAAATTTGGAGGATAAAACTGATGCTGAACTACCCGAGTTCCGATATTCCATCTAAGTTGGATCGTAGGACGAGGGGGTTGTCAAGGCTGGACCTAACCAGCCTTCTGTTGGTTAGGTTGGGGGTTTTGTCGATAAGTAGCCCATTTTGGAATACATAATAACAGTAGGATTGTTCATACGATCAATAACCACGAAGGGGTCCACATAATACGACGCCAACATGTTTTCAAAACGCCGTGTCTCTGATCTGTTTTCTCCAAACATCCCAAAAGGGACCCTGTGTTAATGCTCCATGTCACGCAAACAATCCCAGACCAATTGTATGTCTCATTGCTTTGAGGTTTATATATCCTCATTGATCATATTTCTGAACAGCAAAAAATTCCATTACATCTCATTTCTATAGGACCTTTCAATATCTGTAGAGTTGACGTCATTGTTCGTTGTTATCTTGGCCAAGATACAGTATTGTGCTGCCCCTTCAAAATTGCGATTAGAAGGCGACAGGCCCTCGTAACGTCATTGCCGGCTGCAATAGACGATGTCTTCCTAATGAAGGCACCCGTACCGTTCCTCGGATCCGAGAGTTGCCTCCGAAAACTGGGTGACTGGTTCTCCAGCATCAACCCCGCGCTCCATGCCTATTCCCGACATTAGTTGCCGTGAGGTTCGGGGAACTAGGATTAAACTTAGCGGCACGGTTCTCCAATCATTTTGTCCTTCTTATCGATGAATTCTAACTAGAAATAGCAAAACGCCCTTGATAAGACGGACCTGATTGCCGACAGAGCCGCTGGTCGGCTATCTTTTGGCTCGTGTTCCGTCTCCTTGAACATCTTCCTTCGCTCTGATTCAATACTCAGCACCAGTCAACAAGATGGAGGCAGACATCCCCGGCATTGGGACAGATGGGACCCGTGCTCTCTTGCAGCATGTGCCAGCTCCCCGCAGCAAACCCCGGTCCCGGAACGGATGCTGGACCTGTCGCGGCAAGGCCGCAAAGAAGCGCTGTGATGAGAGACGTCCCATCTGCGGGAGATGCGCCCGGCTTGGCCTCTTTTGCGATTATCGCCCAAGGCCGCGGAAGTCAAAGGCTTCAAGATCGTCACCAAGCCCATCCTTGACATCGAGACAACCGAATCCTACTTCCCCTGCCGCCAGTTTGACCCCTCCTACCGAAGCCCCCTGCTCACTCTCCCTGGCCCAGAGCGACCATGAAGCTATTCGCTATTTCCGGACGGCATTTGCCAGTCTCCATCATACCAAAAATCAGGAATACTCATGCATCTCTATCATGTTTAGCCTTGCCCAGGAGGACCCGATGGTCATGCACATGGCCCTGGCACTTAGCTTTGGGGACATGGACCTCAGACGTCCCAACCCATCCCCGAAATCCAGCCAGCGACCAACCTATCACTACTCATCTGCCTTGCGTCTCTTAGCAGATGCCATCGGTCGCGAAGAGCCATGCGAAGATTTTGATTCGCTCCTTACGACCCTATGGCTCATGATCCTGTATGAACAACAGTTTGGGCACTCGCAGAGTCAGGGCTGCACCAATCATATCAAGGGGGCGGCTTCTCTTCTTCAGCACCGTATGAACAAGCTTCTCCGGTTCCCTACATCGGACCACGACGTGGATGCGCCAGCTTGTGCTCTGACACGAAGGTCTGGCTCGGATACAAGCCCGATGCTTTCGTTATACTCGGCCCGTATGCTGGTATGGATCTCTGGATCCGATGCTGCCGCGGCTTCCACAGGGGCAGGTGGTCACTTCAACCGGACCTTGATGTCTCTCCTATCTGAAACACAACAGGAGGATAGTGGCACCAATCTGAATGACCCTTTTGGACCTCCTCCGCTCTCTCCTCTGCAAAGTTACATGCGCATGCACCGCTACTCGAACCCATTATACCGCGTTGCCTGGGGCCACACATATCCCCAAGCCGAACTCCTGGATGATCTTCAAAATCGTAACATTTACAATCTCTTGACCGTCTGCAACCTACTGCGCTTCATGGTGGCCGAACTAGCTATTATTTCTGACATTTCATCAAACGAGTTTCAACAGCAGGCAGCAAGCGTTTCTGCCGCGATTAGAAACGCCAATTATACCTACGCAGAGCTGTTGGAAGTTTCTCGCGAGTTGTGCACAGAGACAGATCATAGCCAAAGACTCGTCGCCAATATCCGATACATCGTTCCCATCTTCTACGCCATCCAACTCGAATTCCTCCGCATCACACAACCAAACTCACCTCTCGGGCAAGGGAAAAGGCAGGGGTTTCTTCTTGCAGAAATCATGAGGTTGGCATTCCAGCTGCGCAGTCACTGGGGTGACGATGGGTTAAGGAAGATTGCATGGCCACTCTTTTTGGCTGGGCTGGAGACGGATGATCTACTCCATCGGGAGTGGGTCCTTGAGAGGTTTCGAAAGATGAGCGAGATGGGGGAGCATCTAAAGCGAGCGTTCAATTTCCTCAAGGATGCTTTAGCTATTCAGCAGAGTAGTGGCCGGAGAGTGGATACAAGAGAGATGACGAAGGGGTACCCCATGTTTGTGCTGGGCTAGCTTATTGCATCCGTCGAGAACACATTTTTGCACTCAGCTGCATCCGAAGAAGAAAAGAAAAACTCCAATACTTCAAAGTATGCAAAGCAACATCTCAGTACTCCTCAACGTCGGCTAAGCGTTGCTACATTAACGGAGAAAACGATATACGCTTGAGAGAGCAATTAGAAGAAGTAGTGCCTGTTACGTCGCTCACGAACTCGAGCGCGCTGTATCCTTGTCCAGGGCCTCTCGCTCACAAAATTGCTTTCAAAATCACAGAAACAAAGGACAGAGGCCCTTGAATGAGATTGAACCCATGGATATTAATTTTTGCCAAACCAAAGTCCCTCTGGGACAAGTCGCTCTTACCCATGGAGCGAATTAGAGTACTTGAAACGCGTTGTTGAGTTGATAATGCATCCATAATACATTATCGCCTCTCTTGGAGTGAGGGCACCTCAAACAGCCACAATTTCACCACTGGCGTTGCGAGGCGTAGCGATCTCTCCCTCGCCATCATCGGCGCCAGTGAGTCGAGCAACAAGGAGAGTGTAGTAGTCTGGATAAATTCAGTCAATAGTTGGCAGAAAGCTGGAGCGGGCAAGCGTACTGGTTGTGTCGTCAATCTCTGCTTGGGTACTAGCACCTCTGGGCGGGCGCAATCACCTCCTTGTGCGCCATGCGGATATGCCCCTTTAAATTCTGGTACCCTGAGAACAGGCCATCCTGGGTAGTAAATGTCAAAGTCTTCCTATTGAATTGCTGTATGAAGTACTCACCTTGCTGCACAAATGGATACCATCGCCTCCACGATGAGGCATGCGGCAGAAGCGCTCACCCATAGGAAGAATGATTCTCCCCTGCTCCTATACGAAAGCCCAACCCAAGATCCATTGGCTCATCGTTGTCTATAACACTTACATCCCGCTCGAAAGGCCTGAGTCCAGACCAACTCTTGACAGTTCCCGGGTTCCCTGGCTCGCCTTCCAGATAGCGCTGGTAGGCAACATGGTGATTTAGAGCAAGGCCTGTCATACGAGGCATGGTGGGCCAATGGGTTGATGGTAGGTTGATCCTCGAAAGATTTTTCGAAAGAAATTTTTTTGAGAGTTGATAATATATTATCAAGGCCCAAAATGAAAGAAGCCAGAGTCAACTCGCGGTGGACGTGGTGTAAGTCCCTTTGATATGGCTTCGAGCTCGTCTTATGCGCTGATTGGTTCGCGCTTCTTGGCCAATCAAAGTCAGTGCAAAGTAGATCCACTGGTCAAAGGCTGGCTGCCATTGGTAAATTTGTGCTACCCTATATTTCGCACCAACACCATGAGGCTATTCACACTTTTCACTCGTAGCAAAGGATCAAGTGGGTGGATCTCAGTTCATCTAAGCTACCTAGTTATATGTGCTTTTTTTAGATTCAAGGGAGCCTGGAATTGAAACACACCTGCGCCCACTCCCTTCTCTTGCTTCTTGTTTCTAGAAAGTTCATGTCAAACGATGCAGGTGCAAAGTCGTGCCGAACTGATAACATTTGCTAAGGAGGAGAAGAGAAAGAAAATGCAAACAGAAGAGGGAAATTTGTTCCTAGTCATACATTCATAGTCATCTAGCCCTAATATACTTGGTTCCATGCCAGTGAGGTACTGTTTGTAGTCCGTGGGAGTTCAAAGAGAAGTGGCTCATATCTGTGGCTGAGCGCTGGAGCTGATTCCTATGCCCGTTTGGTGTGCACAGCCAACCGTGCACAGAAGATCACATGACCCTCGCACGACTGGCTGCGCGAACGCCAAGCCTTTGTGGTTTGTGGATTTGCCATAACTAACCTTATGCAGTTTCATAAAAAGTAGGAGAAACTGCACAGTGAATATCTCATCGAGTCGCACTGAAACATTGTAACTGCAAAGCACACCAGATATTGATGGATCTAATATGCAAACGAGTTGATGCATAAAAAATGGGGGTTTCTTATTGAAGAAGTTCTGGCTCGATAAGGTTATGACTGTTGCTATAGAGCTATTATTCCAGTCCATGGGGTTAAAGAATACTCTTTGCTAAACCACCAATAACAATATTAGTGATAGGCCTGACAAATAGCTGGCAGAGGACCTCTCCATTCGTAATACACTGAGGCAACTGTACTGGCTAGTGGGCAAGTACAAAGTACTTGATTGTGTGCCCTGGTGGGAGAGTTGAAGTGCTTGGACATCGGGACAGAATTATGCCGCTTTCGGTAACTTATAGTGTTGAACTCCTTGATGTCCACTGTACCAAGTCGCCTCGTGATAGAACGAGACTGTTTGATCAACTGCGGGCTTAAGCGCTTAAATCCGTTCCCATTGTTTCTCTCTGCGCCCTCTTGAGACATCGTATGTAATTGCCCCAGGGGGAACATGATTCGTTGCTCGAGCCAAAACGTGCCCCATCCGCTTCCCTACGACAGCAAGCATTAGTGAATGCTATGCCTTTCTCGGCAAGGATTGAACTTTAATTGTGCACCGGTCAGGCCGGCCAGGGGTCTTGCTCGTATTGGAAAACGAAAATTACTCACTATAAGTCTCCGGAATCACACCGATTGCCGACTCTCGTCAAATATGTCCCGTCTGGACGGGAGTAGGCTCTGTCTAGTTCGTATGATGGTGTCTTTCATTCGGCGATAATGGAGTTAAGACTGGATTATGCGAAAGTCCGCTGGATTGACGCGTCTGAGCAGTAGCGTAGCGGTAGATATTTGGTCTCAAGTTCATGCAGTACCAATTCAAGTGTACAGTCAATTGGATATTTGAGATTTTGAAGGGCTATAATATGGCTTCAAATTCACCGTTGTGGCATCGAGATGGCGACATAAGGATTTGCCTCCAACGAGGATCTAACAAAGCGTATTAGAAGAGTATTGTAACGAGAAGAAAGCTTAACCGTGCCCAGATGTTTGGATCTACCACCTTCGTCCGGTACCGAGCTGACCTAAGATTCATGTCAAGCCTTTCGGGCTGCCGGGATAGTTCTCGGGCCCGCAATCGTCATACCCCCTTGCAGCCACTCGGTGAGTTCTATGAGTCCAGGCCCAGTTGCCATTGCTAGCCAGAAATCTGAAGTTAGCCTTGCCCCTCTCTCGGGGTTTCTTAATGCCACGGCACTAACTGGCCTTCTGATTGGTCATTTAGTAGGACATGGAACTACCCTCTTGCGAGCCTCATCCCAAAACAGGCGGAACCCGGCTCTTTGTCCCCATGGAAAGCCATCCCGCTTCTCCACTCCAACTCCGTTGTCCGCTCCGCTTGACACTGATTACGCAAGCTCCGGTTCGTCGCTTGGAGCTATCAGGCGCCAATTCGAAAGACTATGCTTTGTGTTGGTTTTTGGACATGTGATTATTGTATAAATAAGACCAGACACCATCCCCAAGAAGAGGCTCATCCACTCATCATTCCTTCCAAGTTCCGTTGAATACGAAAACCTATTACACTCGACAATTTTTATCACAATGTCTTCTCCCCCCTCTTTCGAAGCCCCTTGGTCTCTGGCCGACAAGACAGCCATTGTGACTGGAGGCTCTCGTGGCATCGGTCAAGCTATCGCTATTCACCTCTCTCGCAAAGGTCTCACCAAGCTGGCCATCACTTATGCCACCAATGCCCAAGCCGCTGAGGCGACTCTTGAAACATGCCGTGGTCTGGGAGTGAAGGAAGCAGTTGCAATTCAGGCGGATGCACTTGACCCCGAATTCGGCCCAAAGCTCATCACCCAAGCGCTTGAACGACTCAACACCACCACCATCGATATCCTTGTCAACAATGCTGTCTTGACAGATCACTCGAAGGTCCTTCCCGTCAAGGAGACTACCCTTCAGAGCTTCCTTGACGTGATGCAAGGAAATGTCTACGCCCCGGTCACGCTCACCACCGCGCTTCTGCCGCATCTCCCAGCCTACGGAGGTCGTGTCATCAACATCTCAAGTGTCCTCGCCTATCAGGCCAACGCTGATCCCACCATGACATATGGAGCAAGCAAGACGGCCCTCCAAAGCTACACTCGCTCGTTTGCCGAGGCCTTTGCCAAGGAGTCCCACGCCACCTTTAACAGTGTCATCGTGGGGTTGACCCTTACTGATTCGATTAAGGCTAGCAAGGACTTGATGCCGCCGGGTTATCTTGACGCACAGATTCGAGACACTTCGGCTGCGGATAGGATTGGTGTCCCTGATGACATTGCATACATTGTTGGATTCCTTTCTAGTGAGGAAGGTCGTTGGGTCAATGGTGCTGCTATTAGTGCGAATGGAGGCAACAAGCTTGTCATGCCGGCACTCGGCTAAACTAATGTGTCTAACTACTGAGTTCTTTATGAGATTGGACAACTTTCTGGATAGGGAGACTTTGATGCAGCTATTTATTGATGGCTAAATACTCGATCCTTCGCAGCCAAGTGACATGACTTTGCGCCTTGTCGACTGTTGGGAGTTGAAGCTAAATAAATACGTGTAAAAAGATCGCCTTGTGAGTAATCGACATGGAAGGTGATTAAAGAAGTGAAATTTTGTGCCATCCAACCTGCATCTTGCTCCTTTCGGGGCGAAGTGCCTTCACATTGGTCAAAGAGACACTGAAATGTGTGAGCCGGCTCAGACATGGAACAATGGCGGCGCAACTCCCATGCCTGCTTGCTTACAACCTTGCCGCTCCACTAATCCTGTTTAGAGAAGCCCTTCCTGCCCAGGGGAAAGAGTTCCGTTGGTGACTGCATAACCGTGGGCTCGGATAAGGTGACCCCAGAGCGGCATGTACTTATCAGACCAGGGGAAGATCTTCTCGGCACCAGGAACGTTTCGCCAATCACGCATCAGCTCTGCAATAATGGTATATAGGCTGACCGTCTGCACACCAGCCCTTGCCATGCGATCGTTGGCAACCTCGCGAACCAGAATTGAGCTAGTGCCTGATGCCTCAACGTTGGCCCAGACTGAAAAACCCTCCTCACGGAGAGAAAGGGCGAGGAATGTGGTGCACACGTCGGTTACAATGCCAGCAATGATGACTTGAGTTCTGTTGGTTGCTATCACTGCGTTGCGGAACTCTTCGCTGTCCCAAGAGTTGATCTCGCCCTGTCTCTGGATCAGGGGGGCGTTGGGATGCATCTCTTTGATTTCGCGGACGAGCGGGCCGTTGGGGCCTGAAGCACACATTAGTCACTGTTTCAGGGCAAGGTTTGACCCCCATCCGGAGTGGAGAAGATTGCATACCTGAGTCGGCTGAAGTGGTGATGACGACCGGGATGTCAAAGGCTTCTGCAATGGCTGCATGCGCAATAGCCTGGTGGTGGTAGACAAGGGGATCAAAGTCCCTCACGACGTTAATTAGACCCTCCTGGATATCCACAATAAGGAGGACCTTGACAAAGTCAGTAAAGGAGGCTAGTGTGGCTTGTGGTGGTGTAACTCACGGCGTCGTCCTTGTCCAGTCGCTCGTACTTGAAGCCTGAGTCCTTTTTGCCGATAATGGCCGCGGGGAGCATTGCTGCGGCGAGGAGAGAAGGAAACTTCATTTTGGCTAGTTCAAGTCGGTGATTGATGTCGTGAGGGATGTTTGAGGATGGGAGATGTGAGGATGTGCTTGATGCTGCTTAACAAACGCCTCTCCAAGCTTGATGAGGCCGTCACGTTTTATACCGATTTCTTTCTTCTCGTAGCCTCGTCGATATTCTCATCGTCGATGATATCTCGATCTTCATCGTCTTTCCTCATCCGGTGAAATCGAGCGCGACGCCTTAGAGTTGACAGGACAAAAAAAAGAGCCAATCCCCCGTCCTTAATTCAATGCACGAGCGGGTTTTCTCCCGACTAAAAGCAACCCCCAAGCCTTAATTGGGGTCGCACTGGAAGCCATCGCGTACTTGATTCCGCTCATCTTGGCCCTTGTCGTGAGGATCGCGGAAACCCAAGTGGCGAACGCAAGGCCAAGAAGGTTGGCACTTGATGCACGAGCGGGAATGAAGCCCGACTTATACAATAACCGCGCGGCTCGGAGAGACTCTCATGAGGCTGGAGACTTGGCTGTCAGCAGACTTGCAGGTGAGGCCAGTCACGGAGGTGCGGGGCCGGGGTGATGGACAACTGCCGGCTCCGTCCCTTGAGCTGAAGGAGGGTTCAGCTGAGGCATCTTGGCCCTGCAGTGAGGCTCGGGATACGCGGATAAGCATATCTGGGTGAACATGTGGGGATACACAGCAGGGGGGCCAGCGTTGCCTTGCAGTCGAGGATGCATTGATGGAAATTGGAGAGACATGATTCGCTCCGCGCTCAGTTTCGCCCTTTGTGGCAATGAGTTCCCACACTTCACATACTGTCCACAGCGAATCATCTTGGCAACATGCAGCCGACAGTTTTCGGGATCTTTGATAACCCAGGTTGTCGCACAGTGTTTTCCGGCGACATTAGTAATTGGTGTAGACTCCTTGTGACGCCAGCATGCCTGGTGGGAAAGGGGTTGCAATAGAGTTCTTACGTGACACTGGTGGGCTTGAAAAGGTGACACAAGAGCAGCGACAAACTGTGGCCAGTACGTTATTTCGGGCGAAAGAACAGAGCAATGTCTATGGTATCTAATTTACTTGGCGCTTTTGGCATTGACGATATATCCAAGAACAAGTCTTCCATGGATCTTTCAAAAACATGGACGCAGCCCACCGTGCGAAAGACAGTTCGGCATCCTTCATAAGCGGGATGTCAGGAATGCTGACAAAACTGCTATTGCAGGCAGCCAAGTTTCAAGGTCTCCTTTCCTCGTCCAGTAGCCTTGTTTGCTCCACAGGTGCTTTCTTCTGCAACGTTACCCAAATGGCTGCCCCAATGATTAGGGCACTGCCGACAAAGCTTGTTACCGGAGGTGTGGTCCCCCAGACGACGCGCTCGATGATGAGCGCAAACACCATTTGAACGTACTAGTGACCGAGTTAGATCACTTTTGCTAGTTTCTGCAGTCCGTAAGAAACTTACAATGAGATTTGTGGCTCTTCCTGCCTTTTCCCTTTGCAGTCCTTCTGTCAAAAGGACCTGAAGCAAGAAACCCGAGACTCCAATGGAAAGGAGGAGAATCCTGCTAACGTCAGTCGCTAGCCCTGGGTACAGGTAAGTTATCCACTTTGGGCCACATACCACTCGATGGTGCTTTTGGGGATCTCGAATTGGAGATCAGGATGAATCATAATAATGAGGAATGAGCTGACAGTCGCCAGCGTGGCAAAGTAGTTGACACTGACGAGAGAGTGCGCTCGCTTCCCAATCGCGCGAATCGTGCTGTATGCTGTTGCCGCTGCAAAAGAACCAAAGATGGAGCACATGATAGCGATTGCACGCTCAGTGGGCGTCACCTCTGGCGGCGGAAGTATGCCTCCCTGAACGGTTGCACCAGGAACGATGGATTCTACACCAGCAGACAATGCCGATGCATTGGGGCCTTCGGGAAATAAGAAAGCTGGTCGGGCGACGAAGAGCACGCCTGTGAAGGCGATGAAGCCGGCAGCAGCTTCCTTGACAGTAAAGGGTTCCTATCGACAAGAGTTGGTAAGAAGTTCTAGATGCAAAGTGTGTTTGACATACATGTAAAGCGACCCAGGAGATGAATGCCGTCATTGTAGGGACAAGGAAAGTGATGACGGTTGCGTCAGAGATGGCCAAGTATGATAGAGAATCTAGACGGGACTGTTATAACCTGGTGTTTCGCCTGATTGATTCACATGTATTGACTCACAGTATAGGCCAATCAACCCGGCAGTTCCGGCAAAGCCTCGTAAAACTAACAATCCCCTGACCTCTCGTGGGCCAAATGGAAATCCGGGAACCTTTTTGTACCACATGCCTAGAGATCCGGCGACTGCAGTGGCAAGCATGCGCACGAAGATGACTTGCAAGGCATGATACTTTGTTTCAAAGCCTGTTTCCAACAATCGCGTTGTCATGGTCATCTGTCTCTGTTAGTACATCATGAAGTTTCTCCGCGATTGCCGCAGTGTCATTTCACTCACAATAGACCCAAACATTTGTGCCAAAAAGACGAGGAAAAGCCCAATGTTGTTGTTGTAGATCGACTTGAGAGTTACCCACAGGTTGTTATCATTCTGAGACTCCTGTTGGCTTGTCTCAGGGCCTGATAAGGCGCCATCGGACGCCGCAGGGTTCCCATTGGCGACAAGAAGGGGGGAGGCTTCCGGAGTATTTGACGCCGGAGCTGGGGTCTTGATTGTGCCGTACGACATGGCGGCAGTTAATTGAGTTGTTCTGGAGTCTGCAAGCCAAAATATTCTTAGTTCAAGGTCAGTCAAATTTTCACACCCCTCGCCTCTTCCTTGTTTGCCGCTTCTATCCGCATTTTGAAGCGATATCGGCCGGACTAAAGTTTGTCCTAGTCTCTAATGCTGCATAAGTAATGTGCATAACTAGAGTAATACGCAGGTAGCTATTAATAAAAGTGCCTTGGTGTTCTTCTATGGAGGAATTATGAAGTAGGAAAGTATAACTATAAGACTGTCTATATATACATAACACAAATTACTATAACCTCTTCCTGGACCGTGTTTTCCGTCTTCGATTTTAGACACTTAAGCCCTCAGTGGCGTCTGGCCTGATACAACTTTAGTACTCCCTTGCGTCGATTATGTGAGAGGAAGGAATTGACATCTGAAATACCTAAATCTCAACTGTATGCCAAAAGGGACTCATCAACATGGAGTTTTATAGCTTCACAGCAAAACGCTCCCTAAGCCACCCTCCGTAACGATAGAAGAAGACTGGCACTGGAAGGAAAGCCACGCCTATAAAACCCAGGACGCTATTCCCCCAACCAAGTCCTAGGTCTGCATACAAAGACGGCCCTGCCAAAGGAATGAAAGCCGCAAAAAGAAGTCGCAGAATCACGTTGGCAGCCAACGCAGACGCAGCAGCCTCAGGGCCAAAGGCATCTACCAAGTAGAGCTGAGTTGGCGTTATGATCCATAGAAAGCCGAATCCAAACAAGGAGGTGCCGAGGATGGGCACGATCCAATGAGTCTGCTTCTCGGCTGCCCAGCCATACCAGAAGATGCCGATGGGCACGGCGGGCATGGCCCATATCATGGGCTTTAGGCGTCCTTCAGGTTTGGGCGAATCTCCAAGTGCCTTTTGCAGCTTGTCGCTCACAGTGGCGTAGGCTCCGAGAGAGACGACCATTCCAATTCCAACGCCGAGATATGACAAACCAGAAACGCCGGCGGAGAAGTGATATTGTTCCTCAAAGACGGTGGGAAACGTGGTGAACAGGATAAAGAGGAGACCGAAAACGAAGGCGCATAGGAGAGAAAGGAGGAGTACGATCGGCGACAAGAGGAGAAGCTTTGTTGGTCGAGTAATAGCGCGGAGGAATAGTTGGCGGGGGGATAGGCCTTTATCCATCCTGGAAACCAGAGCAGCATTGCCAGTTTCTTTCCGGAGGCGAGCAGCTTTCCATTTTAGCAGCACAGCGGCGTTGGTCTCGCGGAGGAAAAAGACTGATATGATAAACGATACTCCTGCCTAGGTTGAACTGTCAGCGACTTGAGAATTGTAGGGTTATGCTCTACTCACTAGGATTGTGATGATCCAAAAAGTCCATCGCCAGCCAATTGATTCAGACACGAAGCCACCAATAATTGGGCCCAGGACCTTGAGAAATGTCAGCGTCATTATGGTTTGCGTAGGATAATGCCACCTACGGGTCCTAGAAGTGGTCCTATCATCCACAGAGACATTACCCTCCCACGTTGAGCTGGCGGAACGACGTCGGCGACGGTTCCTCCTCCAACTGTCAATGGGCCCGAAGCAGCACATCCAGCAATGAATCGAAAAGCGAGAAACATGCCCGTGTTTTTGCTCAGAGCACATCCGATGATGAAGCCAATGTAAATGACATTGCAGGTGTGGTAGATGACGAGGCGTCCGTACAGTTCGGATAGCGGTGCGATAAACATTGGCCCAACGGCGAAGCCGCAGAGGTAAATGGACACGGTGAGACTGACGATGGTGGAGCTGGTGATATGGAACTCCTTGGCAAGCGCGGCAGCTCCAGGTGCAAACATTGTCGCGGCGAGGTTTCTGTATGTATATTAGTACTGGATTTGCTTCACTAAAGGAGCACCTTACGCAGTGAGCAAGAAAGCACTGGCGAGGACGACTTGGGTCATGCGTTTCCATTCTGGCCAGTTTCGGGGGTTTTGGGGATCGTCTGGCCCATCCCAGTCGACGACATTGTCCTTTGTCTCTTGTTCTTGTTCAATTGCTGTCTGGTCAGACTCGTTGGATTGTTGGTCTTGGTGGCCGTCCTCCAATATGGCGGGCTTCTCATGGGCGAATTCTAAGTCGGCCGCCATGATGTGCTGTCGAGGGTGTGAGTCTAGGATATTGGTGCGAGTTTGTTCACTGGTGCTAGGCTTTGCGTGATAGAATAAAAATGGCTAGAACCTCGGAAGCCTGTGGGGTCTTAGATTTCAACATTGTTTGCTATATATTTGCAGGCAGAGTAAGCGGCCGGACAACGCCCGGATGAACAAGGTCGCGTAGAGGAGCCATGGCTGTAGCTTTTTGGGCAAGGGATGCTAATGCGGAGTTAAACTTGCTTATGTCCGCCCGGATGGTCAACACGGAGGATTGACGCGGAGGGTCAGACGGAGGGTCGGATGGTCGTTGCTTTCTCCATTGCCTCTCGGTTTGCGCCGCTAGACATCTTCCTTCTCTTGTTGAAGCGCCTGTAAAACTGTCTGAGAGCGGACCAGGAGTCAATTCCGCTTTGGGCATCCCATATTGCCCACCCTCCGTGGATGAGGTTGAGCTCCGCTAGCACCCCAATCCAGTCACACCATGGCCGACAATGCTCCGCGTCCGCGTCCGCCGCCAAATCGACGCAGAGACAAAGTCCAGCTTTCCTGCGACCCCTGCAGACACCGAAAGTACGTGCCCAATCGCTGTCCATCACAAAGTCGTGCACGCCTAACTTTGCCAGGCTGAGGTGCGACCGACATCATCCATGCGGGGCTTGCTCGAGGCGTGGCCTAACCAACTCCTGTAATTATGCGACATCCTCTTCTCCTTCCGATGCTCAGCAGTCCGTTGCTCCGAGACAGTCCACCAGCCTCCATGGCAGAATCTCTGAACTCGAGAGCCTTGTCGTGACGCTCATGAAAGGTCAACCACTCCCAAGTCCGCCAGCACCGAAATCGCCGAGACCAAGCTCGCCATCCTTTGCAAATGTGTTCCCTGGGATCCCAAGGTCGAAGAAATCCCAAGATGAAGCTGAATCCCCGGCAGACCCTGGCACCCTAGAGGCGCGCGAGTCTGGAACCAGCTATGTCCAGAGTGTTCATTGGGAGGCCATTCTTACCAAAATCAGAGGACTCAGGGAGGACTTGGTCACCGATAGCAAGGCTCCGCCTGGTTCACACTTGTTCTATGGTCCGAACCGTCATGCGACTCGAGATGAAATACTGGCTGCTGTTCCTCCTCGTTCAGTTGTTGACCGCCTCATGGCCCTTCACTTCGATTCCTACATTGTCACTCCGTGTCAGTACGTCAAATCCTTCTTTACACTATCGCGTATTGACTGTGGTGTAGATCTCATTCATGGCAAGAAGTTTCTCCGAGAGGTGGGTTCTTTCTGACCCGGCCGATCACCAACAGTCTGACATTTGACCAGTACGAAACTTTCTGGGAAGATCCGTCTACAACTTCCATCGCGTGGATCGGTCTCATGTTCTCCATGTTATATATTGCTGCGCAGTTGCAGACCTTCGCCATCGACTTCCCCGACGGACGAGCCGAATCGCTCAAGGCGGAATATCTCACCATGAAGGATGGCTTCCGGGAGAAGGCCGTTCAGTGTCTTATTCTGGCCAGGTATACAACGGGAGGACCATATATCCTGGAAACCCTCATAACGGTCCTTACCGGAGAGTTCATACTCTTGAAAGATGGCGTTACCGATGGCTGGCTTTCGATCGGTATGATACTTCATCTTGCAATGCGCATGGGCTATCATCGGGACCCAGATCACTTTCCTGGAATATCTCCATTCGAGTGTGAGATGCGCAGACGCATCTGGACTACAATCCTTCAATTGGATCTCGTCATCTCCTTAGAGATGGGCCTCCCTCGAAGTGCCACAGATACGCACATTGATACAAAATCACCCCGTAATCTACGCGACTGTGATTTTGACGAGGACACGGCCGAGATGCCTCCGCCGAGGCCAGAAACAGAATGGACGCCGGTACTACCTCTCATTGCAAGAGGGCGACTGATAACAGCTCTCGGCTTAATTTGCGACCTCAACACCGATATTAATCCTCCTTCCTACGACGAGGTCACCAAGATCGACGCACTTCTCGAAGACGTGCACAATCGTGCTATTCCGCCCGTGCTGCGCTGGGAAACTATGCCACACCCCATCACGGATAGCCCAACTGTTGTGGTCCAGCGGGTAAGTATAGAAACGACCTACCGCAAATCACGCATTCTCCTGTACCGGAGAGCTTTGATCAGCTATCCAATTCGACACCCTCAAGAGCGGGACAGGGAGTCAGTACGAATTTGTTTGGATTCCGCACTCAAGATTCTATCCTTTCAACAGATGCTTCACGAAGAATCTCAGCCATTTGGTCGTCTGTGTCAGCTCAGATGGAAGATCACGCGTATTTTCAACCAGGATGTTCTCCTCGCGACGAGCGTGCTCTGCCTCTACCTCCAAGACGTCGATAAATTTGAGACAGCAGGACAGACAGCTAGGGCTGAAGAGATACGACAGCAGTTAACCATCTCGCACAAAATTTGGCTTCAGATGAGTACGACATCTGCGGAAGCTGGGAAAGTGGCGAAAGCTCTGAGTATCGTCCTTGGAACTACAGGAGCGTCTGCCGAGGACGATAGCGGGCCCGGTTCTTACGACTTTCTGTCGGATCTTGATGCCATACCTCTGAATGAATTTGGCGGAACGTTCAACAATCAATGTGAGAAGGACACTCGTTCATGCCGACTGCAACTAACAAAAAGACCTGGCAGATTTCACTTCGAGTTTTTGCTCTCCTCTTACCTTTTTCGATAATGTACTGGAAACTGGAGGGATATGAAAATATGATTATTTTGCGGTCACTATGGTCGTTGCAGATGACATTCAACGATCGCGCCACAGCCAGAATCACACCTCCCTCGCACATTGCAGCGCATTTCATAGTAGTACGACTCATTGTCGCGTCCTCGTCTTAGTGCATACTCTCGTTTTCATTCTGGCACATTTCATCGTATCGCACTTGGCTGTCACGGGCAGGCTGGCAGGAAAGGCTAACAGCAGAGTCCGCTGCAAGGTGGTAACACCTTTCGCTATAGCAAGGGGGTATAAAACCGAGCTTTAACCCATAACTACCCCGTAAGTATAGTCAGGATCTGTCATTCGAGAAACGGGCCCTGCATTGAGCTCAGCTCCTTGCTAGCCCACCTCAGCTCTGGGCCCTCAATACTTAGGCGTGTTTCTACTCCATGACAGCAGGGCATGTATAAGGCCAATATCGCTTTAGTTCGCATAACACAGAAACAAGGGACTGGCAACCACGATAAGACTCTCGATATAGTAGAGTCGATTATAAGACACTTTCACTAAAACACAAACTGCTTGATCTCCTGCCTGGTTGCATGGATTATGCTGGATAGACATAGTATACATCATTAGAACCCTCATCCTTGTCCCACTCTTGAAACCATGGAATGATTTGATCGTCTGCATAGTCCCAAGTGTCGGGGAGTTCATAGCCGGAGGGAATAGAGACACGGTAGTTACCAGGTGCCATGAAATAGAACCCTGGTGGTCGCTGCTCCTGGCCCATCTTGGCAATCTCAACATAGACCCAACGGTCTAATCGGTCGCGCAAGAACTTCTCCCAAGATCTCCAAGCCTGACCACCTGCACCGTTTGTGTATGCGTAGCGCAGTGCAGTGGATTCGACCGCAGGCTGTATACTGACTGATAAGCGCCGGGTACCAGCACTCGATTCCCACACAACAGAGAAGACACTTCCATCAAGGACATAGTCAGGAGTGTAATCTCCAGGGGGTATATTCCCAAGGCTTATAACAAGCGAGCGGGGTCCACCAATTTGACGGCACTGTTTTCGGGAAATTAATTGGGTTGTTTGATCCGGCCAAAGCATATCGCGAGTTGTCCAACCCCATTTAGCACGTTGCCGAAGTGTTTGACCGAGCGCATTGTCGAAGGGTTTGATAGGGTAGAACTTGCGACGCACAACAGTCGGAATTGGGAGTAGTGAGTAGGCTTTATTCCAGGATATCACATTGAGGCCAGCCGTCGTATAGGCCTCATTAATGAGGTTGATAATCGGAGGGCCGGTTGTAGCCTTGATGACGATATAGAAACCCGGAGCTTTGTTTCTTTCCAAGATTCTGGGTTGTTGTGATTTCGTTCTGTACCCTTCATGATCTCGCAAATAGTCGATGAAACCTTGTGACTTGAGCCCTTGTTCAACGTATAAGAGCAGCGTGGTGACTTCCCAACGACCGAACTCGAAGAAGTTTCGAACGAAATCCCCCGCAATGAGCCCATAGTACTTTCCCAGCTCACTTCGGAAACGCATAGGGTCCTTTACAAAGGGTCCCAGTTGTTTGTTGATGTTGAGCAGACGTGGCGAGTCGGTCATGTAACCAACCAGCCAACGCAGCGATCGACATGTTGCATGTAACGCGTATATGTCTGCAATTCCGAGATGAAAGAGAGTCGTGTCTACAATGGTCAAATTTGGGTTTCGAGACTCGTCACTTAATAGGCCGACAAGTTTTGAAACCGAGTTCTTATAAGAAGCCATGAGATCGGGGTGTCTGTGTGTCTGGAAGTCTCATGATTCCCGAGAGGTTCAGATTGCGGGGTAGATAGCGATCAAGATCCCGGCGTTATTGTTCTTCCGTCCTGTTGATTGTTCGTTGGTTAAAAAGGGATACGTATGGAGATAGGACGGGGATAGGCTCTGAACTGAGAGGAAGCTGGAGGGAGGATGGCATTTGAGCCAGGATAAGGGTGGAGATGGTGCCTTTTTGGTGCCTGTTATCCATCTTGGAAGAAGCTTTGTTGGGTGCCATAAAAGCCTAATTTTTTATAGGTGGAGATTTCCCATAGCATTAGGTTTTGTGCTGTCATCTGTTCTGTATTGTGTTTCTTGATGTTATATACTATGTATTAAGTATTGTTTAACATGTTTAGTAGTATAACAACTTTAAGTAATATAACCAAGTCAAGAATAAAATTAATATTTAAATCAGATACTTAATTATCTAGTGAGAAAATGGACGACGACTGTAAACCTCGCCTTCCTCAGGCTTTCCTTCCTGAGGTGCATCAGTAGCCTCATACTCCAGGAACCAGGACGGATCACCCTCTGTGAGGGTCAAGCTAGAGCCGTCACCAAGCCATCGCAAGAGATTTCCGGTAGGATCAGCGCTGTCAAAGACGTAATCCTCCCATCGCGGAGCCCGCAAGACCTCGAGACACTGTGCCGACGATCCAGGCCACAAACCCACGATCCGTGATCCTGTGGTGTTTGACCGATACCACGATGAACAGTCATCTGTGTAGACGGTCCTCTTGAAGTACTCGTCGATGTAGTGACTAAAGTCGGCAACACGCTCCGGTCTGACCTCAAAGGTGGAGTAATCCTCCTTTTGTAGTTTGCGAATCACCTTGACTGCGTAGTCGCCTTGTCCTTCAAAGACACTGAGGAGACTACCAGAGCCGAGGCCCGAGTTTGGCCCGCCAATGAGTAGAAAGTTGGGAAATTCGTCCACGGCCACAGAGAGGTATGTCTCTGGGTGAGGTGCCCACTTCTGCTCCAGCGTCACGCCGTTGCGGCCAGTCACCGTGAATGTTGGTGGTGCTCCGACGTTGTATCCTGTCGCGCAAACCACAACGTCCAACTCTATCTCCTCTCCGGTGCTGAGCTTCAGACCCTTCTCAGACATTTCCTGAATAGGTGTGTTGCAGAACGTAACGTTTTCCTCCTTGAGGGCCTCCAGATATCCCGGTCCCGGGGTGAGCCGGCGGCATCCAGGAGCAAATGTTGGGATAATGGCTTCGTAAAGATCAGGCCGGCCCTCTAGGCGTTTCTTCATGTAATCCTGGAACTTGCTCACCGCGTTGGCCTGTTCGGGTGAGTCTTTGAGAGTGAAAAAGTACTTTTTGCTGGCTTCCTTCTCCAATGTCTTGCGCATTTTGTGGTAGTGGTCCGGATGCCGTGCCATGTATTCCTGATCCCGGCGAGAGACTGTTGGTTCCTAGTTAGCTCCTCTGTTTCTGCACTTCCACTTGAGCACACGCACATTTTGAATTCCCAGGCTCTCTCCCAAGCTTCATCATTGCAATGTCCCCAAAGGAGTTCGATACCCAAGTAGGGCTTCGGGCAAAGTTCCAAACCTTGATCCCCTCAAGCGGTTGAATGGCTGGCACAATTTGAATTGCGCTGGACCCATTGCCAATGACGCCAACTCGCTTGTGGCGAAGATCAACACTGTGTCTCTGTTAGTGGTTTGGGATCATGCTGTTGAGTCTCGGGAGCTTGCCTCTCATCCCACTGGCCAGAGTGAATGAGTTTTCCTTTGTAATCTCCAAACCCTTTGATTCGAGGCCACATGATTTGATTCAAGCCGCCCTTGGCTGATATGACGACATTTGCAGTGTCCTCGAAAACTTCATCGGTCTTGATGTTGTGGACCTTGACTCTCCTACCCATCGATGGTATCAGCTCCCATATCCTGCCCTCTATTCTCGTATTTAGGTGAAAGTTGCATGAAAGCTTACCAGATCTTTTCCCCAGCGTCCCAAATACACTCCTTGACGGCGTGAGAAGTTTTGATATAGCGGGTGGCACCATATCTTTCAGCAACGTCCGTCATATAAGCTCGAATTTCGGGTCCTGGGGCGTAGAGAGAGGACCAGTATGGGTTCGGGGCAAAACTGAACTGATAAGAGTAGGCTTTGGGGCGGCCGTTAGTTGTCAATCTATCGTTCTTGTTGTTCCCTCCAAGACAATCAAGGTAAACTCACATGGGATATCGCATGCCAGCCCTGGGTAGCGGTTCAACCACCTGAGACGCCGTTAATATCAATACCATAGCCGAACATGTCATTTTTCTCTTTAGCTTACCACACACCCGCAAGTCCCTCATTTTGTTCGTATACCTGCAGCTGAACATTTCTGAGCCGCTGAGATATCCTATTACCTCGCATGTCAGACTTTGTTGCACATATTTCGGGTTCAGAAGCTCCACATGAGGTCTCAGGCCTTTATCGTCAAGTGTTGAAGCCAAGGCTATGCCTATCGAATAATCTGAGGGCCGAATAGTCTTGGACGACGGAAGAAAGCAAGTGGCCAGGAACCTTGAGAGCCAGCCAAGATTGCCAAAGCAAGCGCACCTACCTGATGCTAGTGTAGATCCCTGAGAAGCCTGCCCCAATGATGATGACTTTCATGGGCCTCTGGTTCTCGACCGGCACATCCTTGAGGGTGAAAGGAACCTCGTTAATGTGTTCGCCCATGGTTTAGTTGATACAAGTTGAGGGGCAGAAATGAGAAAGGATGAGTAATCGTGTTTGCGTGGTAGTGGCCTTCAAGGGAGATTAAAGTGCCAGTTATTTCCTGTCATTTAAATGCCGAGATGGATGGTAGAAATGGCCATAATACTCGCAAAGTCATTGGGCCTCGGTTGAAGGTATTCGGCAAAGAGCCTGACCCCATGCACACCAGCCCCACAGAGGTTTCTGTGTTGTGTGTCGACACCGTCACATGGATGCGATAGTTAGTATTCCCGGCCCACATGAGGGAAGGGGGGGCAGCTTCAGGGTCTGATCACCAGGTCGGTCCCACATGGGAAAGGGGTGCTGTTGACTCCAGACACGGCATGGCGCGGGCTGCCTGTGTGGGACCCTATCTTGGAGCAGAGTCCTCGGCAATCATTGTTAACCTCGAACCCCATCCTGGAGAGTGAAGCACGGGGAACATAGGGGCTCAGTCTCAAATCGGCTGGCTCATTTCGAGGGCCCTATTCATCAATTTCCTAGCTTTGGAGGAACGTAGCATCGGGTTGGCTGTCATGCTAAAGCCGGACAGGAGGCTTGGCTCAATGTCATTACTGTCGCCACCGTTACTGTTAGCAGGTTGATCCTTGCCAGCTCACTCACTGCCGGCATTTCATCGCCATAAATCTATCAATGTACCCAGTTCCGGGGTTTTGGATGAATTAACAGAAGCTGAGGAGGGCCTGCAGTAGTTTACCAAGACCCCCCGCTTCTTTGGCTAGATTGAATATGGTGCCGTTTCTCGTGGCTGCTCCATCATCCCATCTAAGGATCTGTCTAGAAACACCGTCACTCCCTGGCCCATAAACTACCACTTTCTTCTCCACGCCAAAAACTGGCAAGTCATTGGCTCCGTATACAAACGACAGAACGTCTTCAGCTAGTGATCTAGCCACAAGTTTGTTCTGGGGGCCATATCTCTCCTCATAGTTGCCAAAGAGATAGGCGATATCGAGGACATGATTCGCTCGACCAGCGTGAACACCATCCCACGGGTTTGGCTCGTTGAAGTGCCCCAGAACGGAATCTCCCGAAAATGACTCGGCATATTTCACAGATAGGGCGTAGTAACCGACATCGGTGATGGCTTGAGCGATGCTGAGCAAGGATTCTTCATCCGGCGTGTCGTCACGTATGCTGTAGTGGTCCAAAACTCTAGAGGCCTCTGTTTTCCCCAATGTCTTGATCAAATGAGTTCGGAAGCTTGTTGTGATGCCTTGTTGGCGGGCGCGGAGGTTGAGAATGTCAAAAATGGATCCCTAAGCAGCGGCATGAGTAAAATTTGTCAATAAAGCAATCGGGGCTGATCTTACATCAAACTGACTGTCGATGGAAAACAATCTTTTGCACCATCGATTGCGGGACATTGGAGATTGAACCATGTCATTGGTGTCTCCAAGAGTTGCTGCGGCCAGGATCAGGTCATAGTCAATTGTAGGACCAGCAGCAATCATTTCCTTTGAAGCATTGGCCAGCATATGCTCTACCGGAATCCTCAAGAGGGACTCGATGCGACCTTGAGCAGACTGCTTGTCCAGAGCCAGTGCCTGGATGGTAGAGTTGTAGACGGATTCAGCTGTCTCTGGCCCAAGTGGTTGCAATAGAACGGAGGAGCCCCCGAACAGGATTGCTTGGCTAAACAAGACTTCCTCGGATTGCATATGAAAGTCGACCGACGCTGTAAACTTGAGGTCAGAGACCAGCAGAGATGGACATGGAGGAGTGTTGTGTTACCTGCGCCAGCACTTTGCCCGACGAGTGTGATCTGATCCGGGTCGCCTCCAAACCCGGCAATGTATTTCTTGATCCACCGTAGTGCAACTCTCTGGTCTCGGAGGCCACGATTAGGCTTGAAACCTGCATCTGACAGCTCTTGCGAAGTCAAGAACCCTGGTATACCCAATCGATAACTTGTGCAGGTTAGTAATAGTCTTGACCGGAGGTGTTGACTTACTTGAAATTGACTGCTATTATGGGCTTACCCATCGCTATTGACAACTTGACAATTCGGCTTTGGTCGTAATGAGGGTAAGAGCTAGACCCAAAAGTGAAGCTGCCACCGTGAACAAAAACCAACACTGGCAGTCGGGGGATGGAGCCCTCGTTGCAGTCCTTTGGCAACGTGATGTTGAGGTTCAAACCATCCAGATCGGACATGAAAGGGACGTCAAACTGGGGGATGGCCTGTTGAATCAAACCCATTTCAAAGTCAACAGCTCCATGTGGCATGATGACGGGCGGACTAGGTTACAGTCAGCGCTGATACCTGCACCTTTCATGGACAAGCTCATACCCGTGCCTTGTAGCCGTAAGATGGCCCTCGCTGGGGTAATTCATGATTTGCGCGTCAGCAAACCGATTTTCGAGAGAAGCATACTTGAGACCGAGGCATTGGACGACCCCATCGCCATCCCTAACGCGAATATGTCCAATGACAGGGTGCTGTAGAAATGAGCTTGTCTCGGGAGCCATTTTGACATCTACTTAGGGGCGTCTGGGAACCGGTCGTGTTGCAGGAGGGATGAGGAGGGATGAGAGATTACGAACTCCAAAGGGAAACGCAACCAGGGGGAGTTGGTCTGGGCCTGTCCATGTTGAGCTATTTAACTGCAAAGAGTTAGGTTGTCAGCGGTGCCACTCTTTAGTGCTGTGTGGGGAACAATCAGCCTGAACTCAAACCGATTTGCTATGCCTGATTTAGCGAGCAACCTGGGTTGTAACCGAGTGCCGAGCGAGACTCATCTCGCTTTCCCCATTTCCCCACATTCTTTAGACTTTGGCAGGTGGGACAGCCGTTCGTGAAAACGCGGGGAGATTGACTTGATCGTAACGGAACGGGGGGTAGCATAGCATCGAAGCCAATATAGAATAGATATTAAACCCCAGGGACTCTCGCAACTCGGCAACTCGAGATTGAACTACTTCTCAAACACCAGACTTCATCGGCAACAGTAGCATACCATCCTTTTTACTTCTTCATAGCCTCATCATGGCGAACGACGTTGAACGCAACCTGCGTCGCGCAGAGGATGCTCGCGCAGCCATAGAGTTTGAAGATGATCCTCATCGTGCCGCATTGGAGGATGATCCTGAACACACCGAGGTCAGCTTCAAAACTTGGCTCGCCATTTTTGTAAGTCTCCCTCAGAACCGGGGCTTCCATTTGGCTAATTCGTCGTGTCTCAAAACAGTCCATGGCTGCTTCTTTCGGCCCTGCAGTTGGCCTGGGATTCACTGTTGTCGCTGCTGTTGTCGTCCAGATAACCAACGATCTTGGAAATGACGCTGATTTGGCTTGGGTCGTTGGCGCCTGGTCTCTGTCGACGGCATGCTCCTTCTCCCTTGGTGGGCCTCTCAGTGATATCTTTGGCCGTAGAGATCTCATTCTCGGCGGCCAGGCTGTTGTCATGATAGGCTGTATCGTGGGAGGCGTCGCAAAGAATGTTGCAACGTTGATTGCGAGCGAGACGGTCATCGGTCTTGGGACAGGCTTCGTCTTTGTTGCATATGCTGGCGTTCCTGAAATGCTACCGAACAAGTGGCGTGCTCTGGGCGTTGGAATTCTGGAGGGTGGTATTATGGTCCCCTGGTAAGTTGCAACATAATCCCCGAGTGCTGACTTGGAAAGCTAACCGTGGACTGGCAGGGGAATGGTCGGTGTCCTCCTTGGAGCTGCCCTGTTGGAGTATGCGTCATGGCGCTGGATCTTCTACCTCGGTATCATCGTCGAAGGTCTCGCTCTCGTTGGAACAGCACTGTGTTACTGGCCAACATCCCGACCTCGTGGTGACTTTGACAAGACTCGATGGCAGCAGTTCAAGGAAGTCGACTGGATCGGACTCTCGCTCTTCACCCTGGGCCTTGCAACCGCCCTTGTCGGCCTGACCTGGGGCGGTAGCCCAGACCATCCCTGGAAGAGCGCGAGCTCCATTGTACCCATTGTTCTAGGGGTGGCAGTCGTTGCACTTGCGTTCGTCTACGACTTCAACTTCGCCAAGGCCCCTCTGTTCCCAGCGAAGCTCTTCCGCATGTGGCGTGGCTTTGTCGTGCTGCTGATTGGACTTTTCATATCGGGCATGAATTTCCATGCCATGTCTGCTCTCTTCCCTCAGGGATCCCTCTTCATGTTCACAACAGACAGCATCCAGATCGGACTCATCTCACTCCCGACAAACCTCATCTCCACGATTGTTGGTGCCCTCGTCCCTATCTGCGCGCACCGAATAGGCCATATCAAGTGGCTTTTCGCGGCCGGCATGGCCTTCCAGGCCATCTTCATGGGTGCCAGTGCCGCTACTGTCAACCCTAACAATAGGTGGGCATGGACTTTCGTGCCAGCCTTTGGCGTTCCTATGTTCCTCATGGTCACCATTCTAGGCTACGCCATCGCTAGTCTACATGTTCCGCACTCGCATCTAGGAGTAGCTATGGGACTCCTAGGAACCTTCCGTTCGGCGGGTGGTGCTGTCGGGAACGCCATCTTTAATACTGTGTTCCAGGATAAGTTCCGCGCCTTTTCAGGAGAAGAGATCACGAAAGCAGCACTGGCAAGCGGTCTGAGCGCTGCTGATCTTGGAGCTATTATCCCGGGAACTATCGCTCACAACCTTGGCGTCCCCCATTCTCTCGACGGCATTGAAGGCATGACGCCCGCCATCGCGGAAACTCTTCGCTCTGCGGTGCGCCTTGCTTATGGCCGCTCTTTCCAGTTCGTCTTTTACATCACCATTCCCTTCAGCGTCATTGCTTTGATCTGCTCTTTCTGGGTCGAAGATCCTGAGCCTTACATGACGAACCACGTTCAGTCGGCAATGAACAATAGAGTGAATGAAAAAGTAGGCTTGAAGGATGGCTTAAGCCAGGATGGAGTCGAAGTGGAGAACGTGGAGAGAGCACGGGAGCCCAATACTATCGGCTAGGCGAATTGAGCGTGCAGAAGGGCCATTTCCGTTAGCGGTTGCACATCAGGGGAGCGTTGTGAATGGGAGATTGAACGTTTTGCTGGTAGTCCCCATTGCGGATCTGACCTATATAGATTGAGTGCAAAGCCGGCTTTAGGTATGCAGATGTTTCTTAATTTTCAGAGAGATCTAGCCGGTCGCTTATCGGGACATTGAGTAACATCGTGTTCTATGCGTTCACCCCGCCTATCGTCTTGTCAACCACAACAACCCAGATGGTGACGGGTTGTCCGTGCCAACTCAGTCAAAGTACCTAGGGTATCAAACGTCATTCTCGGTATAGTGACCCTCTCAGTCTCTTGACGCTGGGTGTAATTGAGCGTCTTGGGCCTGATGTGAGCAGGAAGCCCGGATGCGAGCCCTATTCCTCTCGGCGCATGGTTGGTTACCTTACATTCATCGGGACGATTAGTTCATCCGAGCCCTTTGCAGTTCCAACAGCTTATCGGACCAACTACAAGCCGATATCAATGCATTGAATGACGACCTATTGAGTAGAGCTAATCCAATTTCAGGAAAGAGTACCGGTAGATTGATCCCCCCTGTACCTGCACCACGTCGTCCCTTGCTCGAATCGGGTATTGGTGGGCGGGACATGTGGGCCACTTTGCGGGGGACGTTCGGGCATGGCTGATCGTGTTGGTGGGACAGGAGAAAGAAACCATCTGCATGTGGGACGGTTCAAGCTCCCTTTGTTTGCTAAGCATTTTGATGAGCTTGCACAGGTCATGGCGATACGGTAGGCAGAGAAGCACGCCGAGGCGGGACAATCCAATGTCCACTACTACGTAGACGGACGGTGGTTGACTTCAAAATGCCGTAACGTGGTGGACCAACAGACTCATTGCGGATGTCGTGGGATTAGATAATGGAACGGGGATGTTTGAACCCCAATGCCGAAAAACAGCGGGACTTATAAATACACGGAGCTGCGCAAACACATACGCCGAGAAATAAGGATGTGCACGGCCCGGGACGATTAAAGCTGTCACAAGTAGGTAGTCAATGTCTATCTAAGACTCTACTTTCAGATAACATAATAAGACACAGGCATGAAAAGAACGTTTAGTTGTAAGAAACATATAATCTATATGTATATAAGGAAAGACATGCAAATAAGCTAACACGATACATCCTTAGCTGGCTCATAAGCGGCCGCAATCAATCTCACGGCGACGACCTCATCGACTGATCCTGTAGGCTCAAAAGCATAGCACAAGTCTTTGTGCTTGTTCGCCAGCTGACCTATTCTATACTGTATCCTATCGAAAAAGTCCCCCACGTCCGTGATCAAAGAGGAGCCATCAGCCATCGTGGCCATGATGTGGAGGAAGACGGCTAGTGCAGGGTGGTGTTTGGTAGTCTCCTGGATGGTGGAGAAGTACTCTTCCATGCGCCCAAACTGCTCGGGGGTGTCAGAAGACGAAGGAATGAGGTAGGTGCCCTCTAGGGATGAGAGTGGGATGATATAACGTCGGATCCGGCTGGTGAGAGCCCCTGACCCCTCTGGCGATGCCCCGGACTCCACCTCGGCTGCCATCCCCATGGCTGCTGGAGGCTCGTGGATTAAATCGTCCAGTGTGGCCTTTGCCACTTTAGCGCCGACTTGTTTTTTGCAGCTCTGCATGCTGCTCGGCGAAATGGTACAGAAGGCGCCTCCAGACAAACCGCTCAACGTATCTAGGCTCGATGCTTTGCATTAATCCCGCTAAACGGACAAGGACTAAGAAGCCATCCATAGGGTACGAGAGCAAGGGGTTCTCCTGAACCGGAGGATGAGACGAGCAGAATGCGACCTGGATCGCTTCCTGCAGGTGCATGTTGTCATTCACCACGCCAGCTAGCGGGCTGCCTACTGGCGCAAGTCCGGCTCGAGCAGATATCCCTGGAAGCTTGGATAACTCCCTGCAGCACCATTCCAGGCTTCTTCTCAGGCTCTGAGAGTCCGATGGCCCCGCATTGTCGATCAGATCCTCGAGTGTTGTGCAGAGTGTGGAGAGAAAAACAAGGAATACGATCTTCTGGTGAAAGCGGTGACCATACACTTCTCCCAATTTCCCCTCCCACAGGTTCCGGTTCTTCTGAATCTGGAGTGACACTAAAGGCAAGGCTATAGTGACGCGGTCGCCGTTGGGCAGCTCGCCTGCCTGGAGGAGTAGGAATGCACAAGCATCGCAGCACGTGATGGGAAGTATGACATCTGTCTCTGGATAGTTTCCGAGGACGAAGGGGTACTTATGGCCAGCACGCTGGCCGGGTTTTGGAAGATGCTCTGTTTCTGCCTCCTCTGGGCTGGCCCGCAGCAGTAGGGTCTGGATCGAGTTGGGCTCTCTGCAGATTGAGCAGGTGTCGTACAGCGCGAACTGGGTGCCAGGTTTTGAGCTGCGCTGACCCTTGAAACCAGGAAGGAACAGCAGGTCCGTGTATTGTTGCCTACCATCAGCGGTTGGCCAGTGATGCCCTAGCGGGCTTTGTCTTGGTCCTTCCTGAGCGACAGGCGAATCTAGTGTCGCGGAAGACATTGGAGTGAGTATCGCTGGGGTCACTGGTTCTTGGTAGCTGTAGAATCCTACCGTCGACAGCACCTCGGCCAACGTTTCTTCGAGTTTGCAGGCAAGCTCCCAGTGGGCGTTGACCCTTGCTTCGAAACAACTC
This sequence comes from Fusarium paranaense, assembly GCA_027886155.1. Classification (NCBI taxonomy): domain Eukaryota; kingdom Fungi; phylum Ascomycota; class Sordariomycetes; order Hypocreales; family Nectriaceae; genus Fusarium; species Fusarium paranaense. Next base: position 142,231 of record RZGL01000051.1, read on the forward strand.
CAATTCTGCACATGATGAAGTCGAAGCTTTAACCTGAGATTATCTGTTTCAAACTGTGCAGATTCGCCATGGGTTTGGGGTAGGTTCGCGGTCTCCTGAGACCTTGAGGTCGCAAGATGGTGCCAAAGATCCTCGGGTTGCTGGTCTGATACTTGATTCTCTGATACCGCCTGTAATAGACGAGTGATTGTTTTCTTACCCTGGGAGTCGATGTCTTCTCGCTCCCAGGTGGCCACTTCGGTCATCTTGTGAGTTCGACGGGCAGTCTCCAACCACAACTCGATCGAGGAACTTTTACCACGGGTCCTGGCCGCAAGTAGGATCACGTCCAGAGCGGCGTAATCTGACAACAGCTCAAGAGTCTTCTCCTGAGACACGGTATTGTTGTAGATGGAGGACATGTCAAATTCTTTTCCCCCTGGAAGTGCCACAACGTCTCTCCCGAGACTGGTAGGCTTGGGAACTTTCACGGCCGATAAGTCGTCGTAGGTGATCTGGGTCAGGTCTTCCCATCGTGTTGTCGGCCCAAAAGACGTGAATCTAGATTTCTCCGAGAGCAGGCTAGCAAAGGATCCCTTGGCTTGGAAAACATAGACCTGGCCGGTTGTCACATCATGGAAGAGGAAAACGCAGTGTGGGGCGACGGCGAATACAGACATGCCAACTGACACGTTGCATTCAAACGGAGAGCGAAGTCGGTAACCAAAGAGAATTATGACGGAAGCGGTGCCATGCAGACCGTGGTTTGGGATGGCATTGGCGAACTTGTTGACAAGGGGCTCCTCGATGTAGCCGTCGGTCATGAGGAACCAAACCCTTGCTCGTTGTAGATGGCATCTACTCAGGGCGTTCTCGACAACGACGGATGGATCCGTGCCGGCGCCGGCCTCTAGGCGCCTGAACTTGGTGGTAGAAATGGACCCATAGGATTTTCTGTCCCAGGGCAAGACGTGGGATTGGGAAACTAGGGTGGTTGGCTTAAGCCGTTTCGTCATGTAGTTAACGACGGTCTTCTCTTGGTCCAGGCATCTCCCTCTCGTACTTCCGGATATGTCTACAGCAAACACCAGAGGAATCTTCTGGATTTCTGTTGGCACATCGACATCTACAAACCCGCGAGGGTTTGACGGACGAGACGGGATCTGGAGCGCTGGTACCGGTGGAGCTCTGGCACCGACGGAAGGGGGAGAGAAGGCTGGAGGACTAGCGGCAGTAGGTAACGACCTGGCGATGCTCTCTTGTCCAGACGAGAGGAGCGGCGTTGCAGGGAACGGAAGAGGGGTGCTGGAGTTGGGAGTCAGGCTGCTCGGGGACGTATCATTCACACTAGACGCCTTTAACTGCGGCGAAACCCGCAGGTGCTTAGGCCGGAATCCTAGAAAGAGTTAACTTGATCTGCCCTCGGGAACTGGTAGGAGCAGCGGAGTATGGGGAACCAACTCTCTCGAAAGCCTCGGAGAAGCCTCGTGCTCCCTGTCTTTGGGGTGATAGGCTGATCTGGAGTGAGAGACATGGTCAAAGTGTCTGAAGCTGAGCATGAAGACGAGAGCAGTCCGCTCATCCAAGACCAGCGAGCGCAAGAGAGGAAATAGGCAGGCAAGTAGCGTGCGCAGTGACGATGCCCAATGCGAATAAACTGGGGGCTTGAAATGAGGCGTCAAACAGCTGAACCTTGACTGCAGCCGCAGCATGTTGTGGTGGTGCGCCACGACCACCTCCCATTTTATCTGCATGCTGCCTCTTTGGTTCTGCCCCCGTGTATCTGAATCAAGAATCTTCCGGTTCAGTTAACCCATAAAGGGCCGGGCTTCAACTATAATAAAGAACACACTATCGACACATTATAGCATCATATCCCAATGCTAACACAGTGGCCTTTTTTTTAGTCTTTTTGCTGCCTGCAGTAGAAGACCGTATCTGCATCACATTAATCGACAAACGGTGAGTAATCGGGACGCACTGTGGGTGTGACTGGAGGCGCGTCGCAGCCCTGGTCACTGAAGTATTGCCCTGGGCGAAAGATCGAGGGTGACTTGGTCGATGGCGCCGAAGAAACCTCGACTTCGCCGGCCGCTGCGCCCCAGTGTTGATGTTGACCCTGCTGCTGCTGCGTAGCCACACCGTAGGGTTGGGACGAGTCAGCCTGAGGCTGTGACCTGCTAGATTCCGCCTGTGGCTGATGTGTGTTGTTGTTGTCAGTTGCTTGGTCGCCTTCTTCCAGCCAGTGAGAATGGTGCTTGTTGGCGTATCGCCGCTTTCTCGCGGGCCTTTGAGGGTGTGATTTTGTCGTTTCCGGTCCTTGTTGTGACGTGAAAGAGGCATCATCGGCGCTAACACTGGTGGAAGGTTTTCCAGATGATTGGGACGGGGCCGGGGAACGAGAATGGGCGGAGTGATTTTGAGAGGCGTCTGGGACATCTAGTTGCTGTGCTTCTGGGCTGTCTTTTTTGGCATTCGTGTCCTTCCGCGACAGTGTTGATGTGTCGTCCCTCGTGCTGGCCGAGCTGCTTTGGAGAAGCCCGGCATCGTCGGACTCGATCCAAGAGGCGTCCAGAGGACGAGCCGCAGGTCTGTAGTTTCGACGTCGAATTCCCATTATGTTAGATTCAGCGGGCGGGGAAGTTAGAGATGATGGGGCAGGAGGGAGAAGCTCAAGACAGGCGCCTTAAGTAAGTAGGCAATGGGTGGCTGAACTGCGCCCAAGGCTGCCCCAGAATAACCAACACCCCCTCACGATGTGCCCCAAATCGAGGTGCATTCCCCGGATCTTCAATCAGATCTGGGTGAGGAATTCTTCTGCCCTTACCTAGACAAAAATTGCATGTTTATGGCGTGTGAAGCGCGACTACTCCATATTCACATTCTCACCCTGCCAGAAACTCGCCATGGCACAAGTGCACAAGGGCAACTATGCCCCGGAACTGTCAGTCCATCAATCGATCTCTTGGGGGCTTTTACCAGATGAGTCTTGCGGCTAATAGCGAGGCACTAGAGAGCACGCAAAGTCGATTGCAATGTCCTTCGAAGGCTTTCGCCAGTCTCATCTATCAGAATTCACCGACATCATCCGCATCACTTGCCAGCCGAGGTCACCACCATGCCTAGAACCGAGCCTCACTTGCCAAGCCGACATTCAATCACTTGTGAGAGCAGGGCCCTTTAGCCTCATGCCAGCAGCGAGCAACCTTGGGCTGACTGATACCAGCCGACAGATGACAATTCTCCTCACTATCAATTCTTGTTCGTTAGCGCCTCCGAAGTCTCACAAGTCTATCCTCTAGCTCACCTTACCTGTCAAGTTTCGTATACAAACACCTCGTACACAACTCGTTGGACCAGATGCCGCCTGACTCGAACAAACTACGCATCTCTAGTGCGTGCTTCGAGAGTCTCGCGAAGCATTTGATGCTACCCGCGGCCTTCATCTTTTCCCTCACTCGACACTACCTGCCAAACGGGCGAGGATCTCGCAGGCTGCAACTCACCGACTCTACTGTGATTGACTCCTGGTATTTCTTACCGGTCCGAGTGCAGGTCAAAACAGGAGCTTCCGGTCCGGCCGGAGGCGACCAGAACTCGACCCAAATGAACCCCTTCCACAAACTCCAGTTGCCTGACGTACAGCTAGACATCCATCGCTCATGTGTTGGTATCTTCTCTCGCGTCGACCCTAACTCTAAGCGTTTCACCTTTGTGGCCCTCGACTTTATGGATGGCCGTTGGCCCGGGGTCGCCCTCGAACCCAAAGAGCGTATCACTGAGGTGTTTAAGAGGCGGGCCAAGGCCGAGAGCCAATTTGGGGGGGATTACTGTGTGCATCTTGTCTATCTTAGTAGCGCCGCCCGCTGGTGGACCAATTCGCTCAATAGCGTCAACGAGCAGCTCATTGCCTACGAGCAGAAGCTTCAGATTGAGCTGGACAGCGACGGCACAACGCCGGAGCCTGTACTGACCGGACTGAGCAGGGCGTTGCACTCTATCGCAGCGCACCTGCAGCGCTATCTATCGGAACTGAAGTCGCTGCAAGCAATCGTGATAGAGTTGTCGACGGACTATAGCACAGTTCACGAGAGAGAAATCTCGGCCGGTGCTGTCGGAGACTTTGAGCAGGCCGCCCGCGGCTACAACCAGGTTCTCTCGCAGGTAGAGGCGGCCCACGAGTTTGCGGTAGAGCTCGAGAAGAAGACCCAGAATATTCTAGCTCTAGTAAGTTGATCAGTTTCTGCGATTCATGGCTTCCGTTCGGGCGATTTGGAGCCTAGTATCTCACCGCGACACAGCTCTTCAACCGCATCCAGATCAACAGCGACAGACTGCTGGTTGCTAATGGGCAGGCCATGCAAGCTATTCTTAAAGCGATGCAACAAGATGCCAGCCTCGGGCGCAAGATGGCCAAGGAATCACACACCCTTGCGCAGGAGATGAAGAAGGATAGCGTTGCGATGAAGACAGTGAGACCTCTTGATAAGAACAGTTGACTAACGCTGACCATGACTAAAGATTGCCATCGTCACCATGTTCTTCCTTCCCGGAGCTACATTTGCTGTGAGGATCTTGGACTCGTATACTAGCAAGACTAACGTCACACAGGCACTCTTGTCGATGCCGTTCTTCGACGACGAGGAGTGGATGGGCCATGCATCGCGATTCTGGATATGGGCCGTGTTCTCAGTACCGACAACTGCCGCTTGCTTTGTGTTCTACAGAGTATGGCGGAAGCGAGCGTTGAAGCCGGGGTACAAAGAGGAAGATGGAATCCCTCTCGAAAGTCCAACAACGTCTTCAAGTCAGGGTGGCCGTGGAAGTTGATCAGACGTGCCGAGGTAATCGAGAGGATGTCTGTTCAAAGATAGCTCTAACAGGGCATGGTAGAAGTTAAGAGGGCCGTAGAGTTGCCTAATGGGCATAAACCTCAAAGGATCTTAGTCTTGACACGCCGTCGTCTTCTTACGAATTATAGGTAGTTATATTCATTCAATCTAACCATCATAGCCGCCAATATTCCCAAACACATGCAAAAGAGTAATGCCTCTCAAATTCAACCATGCGCCATTACAAAGGACCCCTTCGATCTCGGAACATCTCATCATACCACATCTTCTCACCCTCTTCGGGCGACCACGATCTACACACAGCCTCGAAGCTCGCCTCCTCGATACCCTGCCCCTGCTTATACAACCTCGGCTTCGGGTTCACATCATACGTATCCAGCGCGGTGTACACCACCTCTCCCTGGGGAAGTTCCACGGTGGACAGACGCCAGGGCTTCTGGGCTGCGATGCGCGCGTTGAGGAGCGCCCGGAGATGAGGGAAGAACCACGTTCTGTCCCACCACTTGTAGCGACGCGCCTTGGCGCCGTCCTTGTGCGCGTTGTGATGCACGATGACGGGGATAGCTCGCGTGTAGTAGTCGGCATAGAGGGGGAGCTCACCCCAGTTGAAGGCATCCTCACCTCCCAGAGTCTGCAGCGGGTTTGTCGCGTTCTTGATGTCGTCGGGGACGCCGTGGAGGCGAGCTGGGTAGATACCACGCTGCTGGGAAGCCTTTTGGATATGAGTCTCGTTGTTGAGGGTGATGATCTCGCCATCCTCTTCCTCAAAGACAGTGGGGATGAAGAGCTTCTGGGTATAGTCGAGTCCAACATGGTATTCGAGCTCCTCCTGGAACATGCCGATGGAGGCATCGTCCCATTCTTCTCTGCGGCGAAGCTGCTGTCGGAAAATCTCCTGCTCAGCGAGGATCTCGGCAAAGATGCCCTGATCACTGTAGAGATGGGTGCCCTTAGCCTGGAGCTCATCCATTCTGGCCCTGACACGGTGGAAGTACCGTCTCATGTCTCCGACTGGACCAATCATGCTGCCGCTGTTAAGATAGCGCGGTCGGTTCTTGGTGTATCGCAAGGGGTCCTTGTCAGTCACGTTGCCGTACAGGTCCTCTCGCAGGGGACTCTGTGGCAGGGAATCGCAGTGGAGGATTGAACCGGACTGACGGGGTGGGAAACACTTCTTCTGAGTCGACACGATGATGGTTTGCTCCATCGGCACTTCCCCCTTGCCCAACCACTGCTCTGCGTAACGCTCCTTTGCCTGCTCGTTGGCCTCGTAGTATCGCTTGATGAGCACGTCAGCCGGCAGCTGGAACCAAGTGTCGGTCGAGTCAGCGACGACAACGAGGTCACTGTCCCTGAGAGCGTTGGGACCCGTAGCATTGGGGCTAACAGCCCAGTCGAGGTAGTCGATGGTGCCGATGATCTTGTCGAGATGGGAGCCAGCATGCCATCCTCCACCCTGGTAGTCCTTGCCCCAGTTGACAATGACGGGCGCAGGGAAGCCCAGCGCGAGGGCGCTTGATACTGACTTGCACAGGTTTGTGCTCGGCTCATTGCATGGAAGGATGATTTGGAGACGGCGGTGCGTATCGAAGGGTACTGGAGTCCTTCCATAGTAGCGACCATGGCCCTTGAATCCTCTCGTCAGCTATGTCCCATTTACGTGTGGGGTATGAGAACTTACCTTCAAAAGCATCGTGAAGAGGACGCCGGGAAGAGTAAGAACCGTGCAGACCAGCAGAAAGAGCCCCTTGGTCGACAACCGGAGCAATCTCCGCGGCACGAACCTGCTACCAGGTGCATGGCTACCAGCGGTGATGAGCTCGGCCTTGGAGTCGTTCGAGATGGCGCTGTAACCCCGACCCGTAGGGCTACGAGATAGGCTTGCCTTGAGAGCATTCATGGCTGCAGCGGCTGTAGGATTGATCAAAGCTGAGATGTCCATCATAAAACTTCTACTTAGTGCCTATATATGTGCCCGCCAACTAATCCAGGGCAGAGTCGTGGCGACTTCTGCGTCTCGGCCCTGTTGGTTCAATCAGTCTCATTCTTCTTGATGGGAGGGATAAAACATTCAAGGTGGCGCTGCACCCCTTTGTTCCTGCATCGTTGCCAGAGACAGGAGACCAATACCCGGAGTTGGGATGGTTGGCTTCCTCATAGTTCACAACTAGCTTTGCTTCTTCGATGCGCGCTCGAGAGCTATCGCATGGGAATGTCGGACAAGCATGGACCTTGCCACATCCTATCAGGACCGTTACCGATAGAATTGCCACTCCAGGGGGAAGCAGTAGCCGAGATCTACTGACAGTAGGGCAGACGGAAATGTTGATAGCTGTAGGGAGGGCTTAAATTCCAACTGTCTCACAGCTTTTGCGGCAGGGCAGCTTTGGCATATGACATGTCTCACTGCTGCAAGGGCATTGGAATTGTGTCTTGTACCTGCAGCCGCAAGATTAGAGGAAAAGCACGCTAGAGATTGCTCTTCTCTCATCGAAGGATGTGATTCATTAGTCTAATGTCCTAGTCTTACTCCGCAAAACTAACCTTGTGGCACGTAACGGGTGGCTAAAGTTCAGTTGGACCACTAGGGCTGCAGGAACACCGCCCTTGACTCTCCCTGCATTCACTCAAGATATGATGTGTCTGACTGCATGAGTCGTCAGGCCAAGCTAGTGAGACAAGATCTCGATTACTCTAATTACTCTATCGTACAGCGTGCATAAGCTACAGGGTTAGCCGTTGTGTCAGCATGCACAGAAAACAACTGTTGGTCAAAGGTCGGTTTCATGTACTGTAAGTGAAAAGCGTAGGTTGGTCTTTGTGATTAATTTAAATGCTCATTAAAGCTACAAATATAGACGTGTTATTCTGCCAATTTCATGCACCAAAAATACGCCTTAAATGAACCCCATAAGATCAAGCGAGCGAGTCGGCCTTCATTCCAATTTGTAGGGCAACCCCAGCACCCCTGCATCCAACGTGTGCAAAACTATCGGGATCTCCAGCCGCTAGAGATCTGGGGTGAGAGCATGATCCGGGGGTGGGAGATCAGTATCCGTAGTGGGGGGAGGGAGATCCGAGCCGCTGGGGTCGTCGAGTATAGGGTGAGGCTCTCCCAAAGGTTGCTCCAGAGCATCATCCTCGGGTTCCTCCACAGCCTCGTTCGCGGGCTGCTCCGGGGTTTCGTCCACAGCTTCTTCGATGAGCTCTTCCAGAGGCTCTTCTGTAGGACTGGTGACTCCTGCAACGCACACTCGACTATCTGGGTCGCAAACAGGAGTCGAGCCTGAACACTCGACATCGGAGATGCAGCCAACACATCTCAGAGTGATGGGATCGCAGAGGTCGTTCAGCCCGGGACAGTCGTCGCTTGAAATACATGCGACGCAGGTCAAGGTGTCGGTGTTGCAAATGGGAGTCAATCCTCCGCAATTGCCGCTGACGACGCAGCCAACACAGGTGGAAGTATAGTCGTAACAGATGGGAGTTGAACCAGAACACTCCGCGTTGGAGAAGCACATGCCAAATGTGCTTTCATCGGACAGGCTGGTTGATAGAGGGAGCGCATCAATGCCCGCGGCCGCGAGGACTGGTAGGAGATGATTGAGCTTCATTGCGGTAGATCAGAGATTCAAAAAGATAGAGTTGGCTATCGTATCCTCCAACTATTCCAGCGGATCCTTTTGTATCTTGCCACGCGCCCTGTTCCCAAACCAAACATCTAGACTTCATGGATGCAGGCCCCTTTGGAGGCCATTGGATATTTGATGTTCCTTGCAGCATACTCTCAAGACGGGTAAAGATGAAGACAGGAGGTCCGAGACATTGCAGGAATTGAGGCGTAAAGACAGAAATCACGAGGTCGCCATCAGAGGCGGCGTTCGAGGCTGCACACGCCGGACGAAGTTGAGTGAGCGACATCAAGGGACGGCGAAAACAGAGAGAGGAGTTGCTTTGCCTCCTTCCGAATTACTCAAGCCATGTCTTGAATGGCGTATGTTCAGCCAGCCCTAGCCAAGGTATGAAGTCTATTCCTGCTTCTGAAAAAGTCTGGGTTTCGGCTGAGGAACTGGCTTCAAGCAGGGAGAAAATCCCACACGGAAGAAATCCCCCTGATTCAGCTACGTCAAAACCCCTCCGCGTGGCGTTTTGCCAGGCACGGAAGGGAAAGGTTGCACATTGATCAACCTGTCAACGTTGGGACTAGTAAAGCGTTGCATGTTTTCGTACCTTGGGCAATTTCAGCTCGTAAATCTAGTTTCAATACGAAAACGCCATTTCTATCCCTTGACATGTCCCAACAAAAAGTTTACGCATCCGGTTGGTTCTTGGCTGTGGAGGCTGAGACAGATGGTTTGGGAGGTGTGCGTGCTCCATTGCGGTCACTCTGAGTGCGCAAGTCGTCCATGGCCAGTGCCTCGAAGAGATTCAGCCCTACATTACGCTATTTCCCATGTAAGAATTCAAGAATAACCATGCTGTGGCGATTTTCGCTTTCGTCGATAGTGCACATGTTTGATGTGCAGCTTGGCTGCTCTGGTGGCCATGTCTCAACGCCTGTAGCTCTCCCTGCCGAGTGGCTTTCAGTGAGTGAAGCCCTGTAGGATGGGGCTGCTTGGCGTCTTGCAAGCACAGCAAAGCTCATCTGAAAGCGGATCCAACATCTCACAGCTACTTTTCCAATGTTGAAAGCAATGAATCGATGCATCTTTTCTATATTGAAACACAGGCGAGAAAAAAACAGGCAGTCTAATCGTATAATAGAGCCAAATAACGATGCAACTCCCCCACCACCGGAACACCCTGCCACGCTATAACATATCACTTTTGGCGGCCGCGGTGGATGTAATGCGTCGAATTCCGCAGCGGCATGTATCCCATCATATTGGCAAAGTCATTGACGCACGAGTGCCTCTTCCCAATGTGACCCTTCTTAGTGCTGATGCCGTGCTTCCCTCCGGCGTTGATGGGGTGCTTGAGGCCCACGACCTGCAGCGGGCTGTTGCATGTCAACATGGACACGATGTAGTTGAGGGCAATGTCTTCGCAGTTGAACTTTTCGTCAATCAGGTTTCGGATGTCAGTCATCAGCGGGTCGTCAGATGAGTAATAGTCGAGGAAGGAGACGTGTGCAAAGGCCAGACCCGTGAGGATCATCGAGTACCTGTCCCAACCTCTGGCAAAGCTGTACTTGTACTGGCCATCCTCGCCGATGGTGTAGGAACGCGGAAACGCGCCCACGATCCGATCTTGGGCATGCTCCTTCCAGTAGTTGAAGATGAAGCCCATATCATCGGGCTCGTAGTGGCAGTCGTCGTCGGACAAGAGGATGGCCTGGGTGCGGAATTCAGGATCGGCCCAGAGCTTCATGTTGAGACTGTTGCGTGGCGACACTCGGAACCGCACCCTGACATTGTAATCCGAGATGAAGTCGGCTGGTGCTGTCGTGTTGACTTCGTTCCAGACGACGACGACTTCGTGGAGCGTTGGGATCTCTTCGCTCAGGACAAGACTCAAGGTCGCGTTGAGACTATCGGGCCGCTTATATGTCGAGATGACCAAACTGTGACGAGTTAGTCAAGAGTCGCAGAGTCGAGACTGAAACATACGTAAACTTGTCGTCCCGGAGATGCTGGTACTTTCTTCTGGACTCGGCCCAGAGGTCCTCCGATACAATATCCCGACTCTCGGCGCAGGCAGGTGTATCCAAGTCGATACCCCAACCATTCTGCGGCGCAGTATACGGTCTCCAGGTGATTTGCGGAAGACTCTCGCTATACTGATGTAGCATCACAAGCGAAAAGATGACGCAAAAGACGGCGGCGGCGGCAAAGGCAGTCGTCTTGCGTGAGAACCACATGAGCGAGCTGGAAAAGGTTGCAGCCTTCATAATGACTGTCTGTTGCAGCCTCAGCCGACTTGAAAAGCTTGTCGATGGTTGAAAATGGGAATCGAAAGAAGGAAAGCCGTCGTTTTAGTCTTTAACGGGGAGATATCGCCAGGGGGAAAGGTCAAGATTCATGTGGAGACATGATTCTCCCTTGAATACAATGTATCGCCCCTTTCCATCACCGAGACCTGCATAACAAGCTTTTTTCTCAAGGCATTCGTTTCATCACAGTGTGTAGTGCATCTCTTTGAGAATGTAGGGAGAATGCACAAGGTGGCTACCGTGTCCTTTGGGCCATGCTAATACTATCCACGGCTGGGTGAGACATTGAAATGTCACCACCACCTGCAATCCTCCTCCCTTGCATTCCCAGACTGCGGTAGCTGACGAATGAACCTAGACTTTTGCGGGACATTCCACACACCCTCTCCCTGGAAAGACGATTGCATGGCGACGAAAGGAGAAGAAAAAAGGGCGGGGAGGAGGATACAGTCCAGGCCCCGATCTGCCATGCCCGCTTTCTACTCTGTCTCTCACATCCCTGGGCCTTTGACAAGAAAGTCAATTACAGCCCCAAATCCATCTTTTCCACCTCCTTCAACAGTGTCTCCTCATTCCCCTTTACACTCGAAATTGTCAATTCAGTTGTCCTCAAGCCCTGCTTCTTTGTCCTAGACTTGCTTCTGCCATCTTTTTTTTTTGGTTTGTCACAATTGAAGTTTCTTTCTTTCGCTACACTTTCAAACACACCTTCAGCCATGGCTCCGCAGAATGAGCTTCCTCTACAAGAAGTGCCTGTGCCGCGAGCTCCTTGGCTGAGCCCGACGATGCACACGGCGCTGTACATGATGTGCGTATGAAGGTTTCGCTGCCTGTGTGTTTTTGCTAACGCGATTGCAGTGCTTGGATCGTCAGCTCAAATGCGACTGTCATATTTAATAAATGGATTATTGATACTGCGGGATTTGGTGAGGACCTCACGATGACGGATGCCGTGCACTGCTAACATCTGGCACAGATTATCGTATGCGTCTTCACACTCAACCTCGATGACTGTTTATTAACATGGCTCTCAGCTATTCTGTTAACAGGCTGGCACCTACTCTTCGCATCAATCGTAACCCAAATCCTCGCACACACCACAAAGCTCCTCGACAGTCGACATGACTTATCCATCAACCGTCGCTTCTACATCCGCACCATTATACCGATCGGAATTGTCTCTTCAGGCTCTCTCGTCTGTGCCAATGTTGTCTATGAATACTTGTCAGTGGCTTTCATCCAGATGCTCAAGGCCGGATCACCTGCCGTCGTGCTCTTCGTGTCATGGATCTGGGCCGTGACCACACCTACCGTGGGCATGATTGTCAACATCGCTGTCATTGTTTCTGGCGTCGCAATGGCGAGTGCAGGCGAGATCGCCATCTCTTGGACCGGATTCGCTTATCAGGCCGCCGGTTTGGTGTTTGAGGCCGTCAGAGTCGTGATGCTGCAGGTTATGCTGGGTGGTGAAGGCATGAACATGGACCCTCTGGTCTGTCTTTACTACACTGCCCCAGTTTGCGCTTTGGTGAACCTCACCATGGCCCTTGCTATTGAGCTGCCGCGTTTCCAATTCGATACAGCGATGAGTGTTGGTCCGCTCATCCTGCTTGCCAATGCTGCCGTCGGCTTTACTGTCAACTTTACCAGTATGGTCTTGGTGAGTGACAACTTTCCCACTTTCAGCGATTCCCTCGCTAACATATTTCAGATTGGCAAGACGTCTGGTTTGGTGACGACACTCACCGGGATCTTCAAAAACATCCTACTCATCGCCTGCTCAACCGCCATCTGGCGCACCGAGATCACACCCATTCAAATCCTAGGCTACAGCATCAGTCTGATGGGTTTGATCTACTACGCCCTCGGCGTGGACAAATTGATGGCAGCCTGGACAACTCTACAAACCAGGGCGGCAGGTGGTTACACTCTGTTGAAGGAGCGCACTACCTCATACAGACTGATGATTGGCCTTTCCATTGGAATCTTCCTATGCTTTATTACTGGCACTCTGTTTTGGTGGCAGAGGGGTTTTGGAATAGACATGTCCCTGTTTTCCAGTTCTGGTTAGGTTTAGACGCATGGCATAGACTGTTTTATTAACGACTTAGAGTGTAGATAGCCTGCCGGTTACAGTAACCATAAATATCACTATAATATTTATTTTGTATGATTACTTTTACAGCAGCAAAGGAGGAATCATGTTGGTGGGGTGATCTGGGACACTTCACCAACGTCGGTTAATTTTTACAGATTTAATACCACCCGAATAAGCGAGGATGGGACTCTTTTAACTCTTTTATACCAGTCTTTTTCCTTTTACCCGTTTACTCCTCATCGTCGCTGTCCTCTTCCACCTCCACCAGGTCGATAACCAACGCCGCTCCCTCATTCAACTTGTCAAGCTGGAACCCAGCCCCAAGAGCATTATTGGCATCATGTATACATCCAGCCACGTCCAAGCCGATATCATGTTCCTTGAGAGCTAGACAGACGATCCGGAAATGCTCGTGGTGAACGTCATCCAGTTCGTCACCCTGCTTGTCTCCTTCGCCTCCGTCAAAGATAAGGACCGAATCGCGGTGAACGAGGCAGAAACTTTCGTCTGCTCCTTGGTATGACTTGATGGCCGCTGCGAGTTGTGCTGGTTTGGTGCTGGCGCTTGTGACAAGGCGTGTGAAGACACGCGCGCCCAGCAAAGCGTTGACTGCTGAGGGCTTTTTCGGTGAAAAGATGCAGACGTTGGCCGGTAGGGTTGGTTTGCTTGAGTCAGCATTGCTGGTGGTATTTTGGGCTGACATGTTGGCTCGTCGGTTTGGCTGATGTGATTGTTGGTCGTTATTGGGTTTTGAGTGAAAAAATATTCACCTAAATTTCTGTTGTCATTCTTGATGACTAATGCTGGTTGTCGAGCTGGAGGCTATCTCCAACGTACCTCCCTAGGTTGGTACCTCCTAAGACACAATAATCAAGTTTCTGGAACTCTATTGGTAGATTCAAGCGTTTCTATGGTGTCTATTTTCTTACTGACGACTTGATAAGCTCGCAAGGGCTCCTTTATCAAACGTCATTATGCCCGCCCACCACTTCCTTTGGCTTTTCGTTGGTCATTGACATTGTCTGGTACAAAGTAGAGTTCAAGAATTATATGCAAGGTGCCTTTTTCTTTCTCATCACGTGAATGACACTACCTCCCGGTCATGGAGAAAATTAGAATCCTGCAATGGAGTCAGTCACCACTGTGGAAGTTTAGAGCACAACCTTTAGAGCCACTATCTTCCATCGAGGTTAGTTAAGAAATGTATTTCATCGGCCACTAAACAAACGATAGACCACCCAGCCATCGATCAATGCGATCCAAGGCCGCTTCACCCTGCCATTCTAGAACCAAACATGCAACCCATGTCCACAAGACCTGGCTTCATCGATGGCGCGCCCTACCCTAGAGCCACCTGAACGCGTTCTTGGGCGTGGCCGGCCAACCTCCCCTGCTCGATGAATTGACGAATTTTACTGTTTTATTAACGTCTATCTAAAATAAATAAGCCTCTTGAATCTCATACTAAGAACAGCCCAACTAAGGTATTATCTGTTCTGTGCTCTTGTTACTCCCTCTACTCCGTTCCACATCAATTTCGTAAGTCTTGAATACCTGCACGCCGCCATTCCCACCATCGCCGGTGTTCGCTCTCTTCATACTATGAAGCTGATGCGACCGAGTTCCATCGCTGTTGTCTATCCTGAGCGCGCCGCTCTTCCATGACTGACTGCCGCCCTTGGACCGTGAGAAGAAGACGGCAAATGAGGGCAGATACGTCGTGACAAGTCGCTTGAGACGCATCGCACAAGCACAGATGATGCCGAGGTTGATCTCGACGATTGACCAGATGCCAAGGATTGCTTGGGTGTAGGTGGCGTCCTGAGTTTTACTGAGGACGAGGACGTAAGGTAGTCGGGCAATAGAGCAAATGACAACGCTACAAATCATTAGCACCCTGACTTATCGCGCCTGGTGAGACTTACAAGGATCCGGCCGCGAGAATAGATCCAACCGAAAGCTTCTGTTTGAACGACAGATTCAGACCATGAATGGTCGGAATTGGTACCGCCACGACAGCAAAATCACTCGCGATGTTGAGCACGGCGTGCGACAAGGCAACATTTTGAAGGCATTGCAAAGTCCCCTCCTTTAGCGGGTTGCATGGTCCGCCGGCCACGATGCAAAGAACAAGTGTGTATGTGAAGATGGCGACGGCGATGGCGACGACGGCGCAGCGATAGGGTATCGAGGGGTTGATGCGGAAGAGGATGGCGAGGATGGCGATTTTCGTGACGGAGGGCGTGATGAGATAGGAGAGGGTGTTAGCGAGGAGGCCCTGTTGCTGTTAGTAGAGGGCCGAAATGGCGCTTTGCCATTGACTTGCCTTGTTGAATTCGATAAGTTGTGCCAGAGAGACATCCCAGAGGTGCTTCCCCCAGCCGTATTCCATCACTATTCTCGGTTAGAATACGTTCGGATCGGATATACGCGAAACTGACAGTGGACCATGGTAATAAAATAGGCCATCGCGACGCCATATGATATCGTAATGATGACTTTTCACTATTAGCTATAGTTGAACGTATTAGGGGAGGTCTTACCCAGATCAATCTCCATTTTTTGTATCAGCTTGAAAGACTGAAAATATCGGAGGCCAAGAAAGACCGTCACAAAGAAGTACGTGACGGCAAATGAAATGACTGTTCCGATCTGTAGTGAGTTGTAGGGCGCATCAAAATCCGGTATCTGATCGCCTGGGGGCAGCATCCCCGGCGTTTTCGCCAGGTCAGCCTGACTCGGCATCTGGCTCGTCATCTTCGTCTTCGAGGCCGTTTGACGAACGACACAGACGAGGACAAATTTCTGGAAGGAAGGACATGTTTATCCGTAAAAACTGGCGTGAGGACATGCACTCCTTTTACTAGTTGGGAATATGGAGCCATGCAGGAATTTTGCCCAGATTTCTAAAGGATGATAACCACGCCAGGGACTGAGTGATCGTCCAAACCAAACAGCTAATGTATCACGGCCCCATGTCATCCCCATTCCCGCGACGAATCGCTGAAGACCCGATGTCGCAATGCTAGCTTAGACCCCGAGCGGATAAGGGCCGTTGACGAGCTTTAACCGTCACTAGCTAGGGAGGATGCGGCTAAAACGGAAAGCTGATACGCGCCAACAGCCCTGGACCTTGCTATGCATGCTTTTATCCTTGTCCCATGCGAACCCAACCGTCCCCTGGCCACGGACTCGGGGCCTTTCAGGAACCCGATTGTGGTATGTGGGAAGATACTTGACACGGCTGTGTCCCTGATCCAAGTCTTGGGAAACGAAACGCTGGCAGTAAGCGAAGGAACAGAATATTCCCAACTACAGCGTCAATATGTGGTTCGGATCCTCCCCAGCCGTGGAGCTCGTCCCGAGCGATCGGGTACGACCGATCCACTTCTTTGAGAACAGTCCTCTGGTGCAGGGAAACAACATGGCCGTGTCCATTGTGTTTGATGGGGTGTTGGACCCTGAGAAGCTTCATAGATCTCTCGAGGGGCTTGTGAAGCGGAAAGGTTGGGAGCGACTGGGAGGAAGGCTTAGAAAAAATGTGAGTAAACTTCAATCCACTCCACGGCCCCGCTAACATTATCTCGCAGGCCTCTGGCAACATTGAATGGCACATACCCACCGAATTCACATCGGAGCGACCCGCAATAACCTTTTCTCACGTCGATCACAACATGCCTGCCTCGTCACATCCCGCAGCTTCGAAGATACCTCGACCGAGTGATCGACCAGCCGTAGTGTCGGACCCGGACGACTTGGAAGAACTGGCATGGGGACCGGGATATACGCCGGGAGGAATCTCTGACTATTTGACGGCTGATCGCCCTGTCTTGGGTCTGCGAGTCAATTCGTTCACGGACACCACTATCGCAACGCTACAATGGCAGCACGTGGCTTTTGATGCGCTGGGCATGCAATATGTCGTCGAGGGCTGGAATAATATGCTGTGGGGGGACGAAGACGATATTCCGGACCCCTGCGAAATGGACCCCGACCCCTTCGATGCTCTCGCCAAGGGTTCTCGGCCTACGACGGAAGAACATGTCTTGTCCAAAACGCGAGTAGGACTTGGAGGAATGCTGAAGTGGGGACTTGGCTATGGTGTTGATATGCTTCTACGGGCCAAGGAGAACCGCATGGTTTGTGTACCGCAAACCTACTGGCAGGCGCAGCTTGATAAGGCTTTGGACGAATTGCGTCAAGAGGCGCTTGCGAATGGAGAAGATGTGTCAAAGGTGTTTCTTACCGAGAATGACGTCTTGACGGCGTGGATTATGCGGTGTGTCATTACACCTCTGGACATGAGTCTAG
Organism: Fusarium paranaense; assembly: GCA_027886155.1. Classification (NCBI taxonomy): domain Eukaryota; kingdom Fungi; phylum Ascomycota; class Sordariomycetes; order Hypocreales; family Nectriaceae; genus Fusarium; species Fusarium paranaense. The sequence goes on from RZGL01000051.1 coordinate 159,404, forward strand.
ATAGACCAGTAAGTGCCTCTTGTCTGCCAGCAACAATATCCTTTTACTAACTTGCAACCAGGTGAACATCTCCATCGCCATGTCCCTACGCAAGGCATTCGAAAACGACCTCATTCCCCCATCTTCCGAGCGCCCATACGTAGGCAACGCATTCGGCTGGGCAAACATCCTCCTCCAAGCGAAAGAAATCACCACAAAACCCCTAAGTTACGTCGCACGCCAAGTCCGTCGTGCAATCAACGAACAAGGAACCCGCGCACAACACGAAGCTTACTTTGCGCTGGTCCGTCAACACGGCATGGGACTTCCGATCGTGATTTTTGGAGACGGAAACATGGCGCAGGTGGGATTGTCCAACTGGTCAAAAGCAGGCCTGTTTGACCTGGACTTTTCACCAGCGCTCAAGAGTGGTGATCGACCGTGTCGACCTGTGTATGTGCAGGAGAACCATGGTCCCATTAAGCCTGTGGATGGGTTCTTTATCTTGGGTAAGGATGAGAAGGGGAATTACTGGACCTCGGCTTGCAAGCTCAAGGGGCAGTGGGAAAAGTTCCAGGAGCAGCTAGAGAAGGACTTTGAGGTGGGTGCGTAGCGGAGGCGGTTGGTGTGTGTGGCTGGTGGTGGTTGATGTAGACGTGATAAGTGCTTGTCAAGTATAGCGTCTGATATAGATTTTACTATAGTAATACCTTGAGGATGAGAAAAGTATTTGAGCATCCTTTGGCGCAGCATGTGATTGCCCCTTAGTGTTGAAAAGCCTATTGAATCCTTGTCTTCGCGGGCTGAGAGGCTCGACGACGTTGTTCATGGTGGGCGGTGGACTTGGTTGGTGAATGTGAGAGATGTGTGAGATTTCGCTTAGATAACCCGAGGGAACGAACTATTGGATTGGGTACAAAATCCAACGGTAATAAGAGGATTTCTGTAGGTCTTTGATGACAGGGAGTACGTATGAGTGGGTAGATTCTTGGTTCGGTCTTGATCAAATTTCGTTTCTAGAATAACCTATATGCTTACGCGCTGCTCACAAATAGGGTTAAAAATAACCCATGGCTTGTGCTTTCGGGATAAATACTTATCAGAAGTGCTTACAATGATCTGACATTCGGTATCTCAGTCGACATAAGAATAGCCCTTCTTGTGTCATGCAACATGGGCATGCCCCCTGCAGTCCCGGTGTTGGCAACTCACTACTTCAGCTGAAAGCAATAGCAATTACAATCAAAATCGCAATATATAATAAACTGGTTACAAAGCTGTCGCACGAAGCACCTACCTTGTCGTGGCTTGAGGCCTGGAACGATACTCAGCCTTCTGGCTCAGTTATCGCATCGAGGGCCGGGTTTCAACTATAACAAATAACACATTATGAATACAGCATAGCATCATATTCCAATGCTAAAACAGGAACAATACTCTATGTTGCATCTCTGGGATTAATAGGAAGGTCGGCGAATGGGCAATAACTTGCTCCTGTAGCTAATATGCTTCCTTCTCTGTTGTCTCGATTACCTAGGGTCTGTCATAAGTTTTACAGCTGATTCTTGACCCTTGATTTGCCACCATCTCGGTTGATTTCCGATACTCCATGCTCAGTGACCAGTTCTCCCGCAATCGTTTCCTTTGCAAGCTTCCGGTTCTCATTCCAGTAGTAGAACATCAGCCCGGCAATCAGAACCACACTTCCAGCATAGATGCAGAGCACCTTGAGGAACCCGTGGTAGTAGTACGGCGCATCGCTCTTAACAAAGATGTTTTGTCCACACAAACCACCAAGGTTCGAGCCGGCGACAGCGAGTGCAAGACCAATGCATCGTTCCTGCGGATGAGCCGTGTTGACGCTGAACCAGGCATCGTTGATGCTCTGGGAGACAGCCATCCCAGATGTGAGAACAGTGAGAATAGCGTACTTGAGCCATATATCGCTGCTCCTGACGACTGCATATTGAACTCCAGAGAAAATGATGGAGTAGACTGCGCAGATCAGACATAAAAGACCTCGACGGGATGTCTTGTCACTGATCCAAGCGACGGTGATGGCAAAGATGCAGACTCCAAAGTTGTGAACAGAGGAGAGAAAAGAGGCGGTGGTGGCATCAAACCCCAGGTTCTTGATGATGGTGGGTGAATATACTCCGAGCCCTCCTTTGGGCGCGAGAGAAATGACATTGACGCCGAAATGGCCCCAGATGCGGAAGCTCGTGAATACAATCTGTAGGACCCTTTTGGGACCGATGCCCTCGAGGCGGACCGTCTTGCGAGGATCGTCGAGAATGACTCTGTCGTTCAAGATTCGGCGCTCTTCGTCGTTAAAGAAGTTCAGGCTTTGAAGACCACAAAGGGGAGTTGTGTTGTCTGTTGATCGAGGCATCAAGAAGATGAACATGATCCCGACGACAAAGGTAAATAGTCCGTCAATAAGAAACAACCACTAAGAGGTTAGAATCAGTGATGGAATGAATTGCATGACCAGGGGAGACATACCTGCCACTTCTGCAATCCCGATGACTCTGGAATTTTAAAGATGGCACCTGCAAGAAGCCCGCCAATGCCACTGGAAAAGTAGTTGCCAATGTACACCAGAGTCACTCGCATCGCCATCTCTCTTCGAGTGTAAAACGACGCCAGAATCGTCAACGATGCGGCGAGGTATCCAGCCTCCCACATACCCAGAATGAACCTCGTCGCATAAAAGCCCGCGAGGTTATGAATCGCCGTCTGAGCTGTCGCAACCGTTCCCCAGGCAAAGATCTGGATGGTGAGCCAAAGGGCGGGTCCAATCCTTGAAAGAACCATGTTGAAGGGGATCTCAAAGACGACGATGGCGGCCAGCATAAGTTGGTTTCCATAGTTGACGTTATTATTGTCGATGCCAAGGTCTTTTGTGAAGCTCGTAGTCAGGGCGTAGGAGAGGTTTCCTTTGTCGAGTTGAAGAGCGAAGAGACCCAGCATGAGCATGGGTAGGATCGTAAAATCCAGTCTAGAACTGGTTAGTCTTCGGGTAGTCTTGAAAGGACAGGAGTTATGCTCACTTTCTTCGTAGGTGAGCTTCGGCCTTTGGAGTCCAGTCGGCAACTATGAGAGCCTCCGAAGATGGCTGACCTTGGGGGATCTTCTCAGTTGACATGTTTGGCGAAGCCTCTACTTGAGTTGCGGCCTCTGGCCTGATAGAAACTTCAGTGGCCATTGTATTGTCGCCGGGGCTCAACGCTTCTCGGGACCGACTGATCTGTTGTTCTGTCTGGTATTGATTGCCGACATCCGGCCTTCTATAAGTCTCGACTACATTAGCCAAGACGCGATAGCTCAATCCTAGGTTCATGGCGCAATTCTTTGGTGGTGTTGTGGCATTGCATGGGGCACCCAGACTCGAATTGAAGTTGGTATCGGCAGTCATCGGCCATAGGAAGGTGGTTTCCGATGGCCGATGTCGAGAATTGGAGATGAGTGATGGCATCAAAACGGTGGCAGATGACGCAAGATGGGGAATGGCGCTAAGGCTCACTCCAAGACTCGCGCAAATGCTTGATCTCAAGAGCGATACGAAGTACAAGAAGATTGCAAGAGGTTTCGTGACTATTAATGCCACTTTTTATCATTCCGAGAGTCAATTGACCGTAAATAAATGCTGGATTGAAGACAAGTCAACATCCCCAAAGATGCCAATCGCATCCAAGTTGAGGTCCGCATGTGCACACGCCGCTTCCGAGTGCCCATCCTCCAGGCGATATTCCGGATATGCATGAGAAGGGAACTCAAATTTGAGCTCTTTGAGAGAATGGCCGAGCCTCTCAAAGGCGTTGCGGGGACTCTTATCCTCAGCTGGAGAGTTGATGGCGCTCCCGGTGCTAGTGAAAGGCCCGGGAGTACTTAAGACTTGCTCAACATATTCCGAGACTGCTTCTATAATAGCATCTAGGGTATCGCAGTATTTTCGAATGGCTGAGTTCCTCTCGGCTGCCGCGTATAGCGATGATGAGCACACGCGGAGATCGTTGGCTCTGGCTGGAGTCCATAAGCTGGGAACTTTCGATACAACATAACTTTTCACGTCAGTCTGTAGTCGTCCGGAGTTCATGTTCATAAACTCACCACATTGTAGTCCCAGCTACAAAGACCGAGTTGATCATGGTAAAGGAATACCCGAGACACCGCTTCAGACGAAGCTTCTTGAAGAGCTGACACACGCTGCCTGCCGCCTCCAGGCAAGTTTTAATCAGATAGTCTGAGTGATGCAACGTGGAGAGTAGCGGTTCGATAAGTATGCAGACTGATTTCTTCACATGTAGCTGTAAAAAGTCGTAGTCAGGCGCACTGTAATCCGGTAATGAGGCCTCGAATTGGTATAAACGGTCGAGGAGGGGAGGGATTTGCTCCCGGTCTATCGATTCCCGATCAACTCGGTATAGCTGAGTGAAAGCGTTCGAGTTGATTCTGGCGAGCTGGATTGTGGAGATAAATACCCTCGTATCAAGGGGCCTTTGCGATTCGGTTTGTGATTCGGAGCTGCAAACGTCGTCATTGTTCAGGGATATAGGGTGTGTTGTCGGCGCTGGCAGCTTGGTGTCTATATCGTGGTCCGAGAGGCTGAACGGGCGCTTGAGAGACCAGCAAATATTCCTCTCAATGACGTAAACAGCCCAGAACAAACACCGATGCCGCTCGGCAGCCACGGGAGTGAGACTGGCGTAGTGATGTTCCCGATGGAGGTCAGCATCGATAGCCGTCCTCACCGCGGATCCGATGAGATACCAGACCTCGGACGAGAAACAGGCGCGGAGCTTGTAGAGTACAGTCCAAAGAAGCACTTCGGTTTGTGTGACCAAGTCCATCGCCTCGATTGAATCTCGAATCTCCAGTGCCCTGGTGAAGTAGGTTTCAGGACGTGGTCCTGGTGAGACCCCAGTGAGCTGCATGACTGCCGCTCCGATGGCACAGGACATGTAGAGTCGGAGGAGTTTCACCCGATCCAAGTCTGTCGATACTGTAGCACCAGAACCTAAATCATTCGTCTGGAGAATTTCGCTGTAGTCGCAAAAGGGCACGCGTCGGTGCATGCTTTCCCGATATGTCGTCAGTATCTGCCGTCGAATCTCTGGATCTGCCTTCCATATGGTCTCCTGATGACGTGTCTCCTGTAGCTCATTAGTAGTACCGATGTTTCTCTGCTGAGGGTCTCTTGTGGTAGGCAATGTCGTAGGAATTTCGGGCGAGAATCGTGGAGTCTGTCTCGTCCTCTCCTGTGGAGGCGGCTCTTGGGTTGAGTCGTAGCTTGGATCCCAATCATCATCCTGCTGTGACAAGACCGGGCTCCCTTCATCATAAGTCGTCCGACTAGATGCTTGGCTCTCCAGTATTTCGATCCTGTTGAGAAGCTCCTCCTTTGATAGTGTGCCCAAACGTCTCATCGAAGGTGTGGAGATTCTGCTGCAGGGGATGTTGGCAGCTTCGCAGTTTGAGCAGGCGGGGAAGCCGACGCATCGTTGCTTGCGTCGATGGCAACGGAGACAAGCCTTGACAGTCGCACCTCGTTTCTTTTGCACGCCGCTGGTCTCCATTGTGTTACTGTCTTTCTCGCCGAATGGCGAATACTAATCTTCTCTACTGTCGGGGCTATGGACTGTTTTGAGGGACGTTTGCGATGTCGCAACGAAGAACCGAAATAGCGTCATTTGATCGCGAATCACAACATGGGGTTAAGCCTATTAGGGCAATATTTTGATGTCTATCCACTAAACGAAACCAATTAGAAGCGAGAAACTCTTCCCCGCATTTCATGGTGCGTGTGAGCTGCAATTGCCAACCATCCTCGCTTTGTCCTCTTCTGCACGAGGTCACCTGTGCCCTGGTAGCTCACCCTCCCAATGGCTTCTCCCGCATGGTGAGAGTGACAGCCAATGCTAAAGTGATACATCCCACAGATAAAACTACCAAGTGGCTGATTAGTGTGGGAGTCATCTTGTCGGCGTAGATCGACGTACCGTTTGAACAGGCAATCGCCCGGATATACGCCTTCGACACCAAAACCCAGAGATGATCTGGGAGATTCTGGGTATACTCGACATTTGATGTTACGTTCCGAATGATCTTGACATACTTAGCACTTCAATGGTGTATGAAACACCTCGCGTTTTAACATACTTCGTCTCGGCTTTCGACCCCGCGAAGCAGTGTCTCAAGTCCATGTCTGAGGGCATAGTTGATCGTGGCCGTAGATATGCTCGCACCCATCAGAACTCCGATGTTTTGCGCAAGAAACCATGAAGCTCCGGCAATGGCTATCTCAGACCGGTCCAGAGACGCTGCGAGATGTACGAAAGTCGTGGATTGTATGACACCCATACCGGTGCCGGGTAGGGCGACAAGCAATGCGTCAAACCACCGTGTACTCCCTCTCCAGCGGAGAAAGATCAGGGAGAAGCCAACTAGGCCGACAATATTTCCAAAAGCTGTCAGCCCTTTATAACGTTGTGTCTTGGTGATTAGTCGTTGGCTAGTGATTGTCCCGAAAGCATTGCCGACCACCACTGGGACAATGCGACTGCTGCTAGACGCAATGGACTCTCGCCCGATGACTTGGAAGTAAATGGGAATCGTGTAGAGCAACTGAAATAACGTTAGTATCCATCGCTTCGCTGCCATACTCTCACCGGTCACCTACTCCAAATTGGCCAGCCGCCTGGAAGCACACGATCGAGTATGATGTCAAAACTTCTCGTTTGAAGATGAGCTCCAGCGGCAGAATTGGCTCTTTCGCGTAGTGCTTTTCTATGGCGCAGAAAAGGGATAGAGAGAGCACAAATACGCCAACCAGGCTATAGAAGACGAAGCCTGGGCCATGCTTGGTGCAAAAATCCAACGACAAAAGGCCAGTGAGAACAGTAGCAACAAGCATCGCTGCTCCTGCAAAGTCGACTCGGGATATCTTGGATCCGGTGGGTTGTGAGTCCCTATCCTCTTCAAGGACTTCTTCCTTTGGCTCGGGCAGTTTCCAGAGCACAAGAGCAAGCCCAGCTAATGCCATGGGAAGCTGGATAAGGAACGGCCTGCGTTGGAGTTAGTCCCGTCGACAGCATGGGCACGCGCTTCTGGCAAACTCACCAACGCCAGCCAACGCTGCCAGCAAGCCATCCTCCGATTGGTCCTCCAAGAGACCGGGCTATCGTGGCCGTCAGGTTTACATAGCCTCGATACTGCGCCACTTTCGGCAGCGGAATCACGTCTATACACTTGAGCAAGCTGGTACGTAGCCAATCCGGGAGTGCAACTCACCAGCAACAATTATTGAAGTCAGCGCAATCTTTCCAGCGCTTCCTATTCCACTGATAGCCCTGCCCAGAAGTAGATGCCAGTAACTCTGGCCAACCGCACTGTAAGGAGGAGGAGTGAGCACCGTTGCAGTCTCTGGGAGTCTTCAACTTACACAAGTAGGCAGCCAATGCCAAAGACAATCCAGCAAAATACCAGGCAGACTTTTCTCCCATAAATGTCGCTAAGCTTTCCATACTATCCACATAATAAGCATGGATTTCTCAATGGGGCCTCCTGTTCTTACCAAGGGTTGGCTCGCTGACTGGGCCAGCGTGTAGATAGTCAAGAGCCACGCCGCAGAAGACAAGGCGTTGAACTCAGACGCGATGCGCTGATTAGTCGCAATTACAACAGAAGAAACGACGTTTGACAAGAAGATGCCTAGTATAATTCAGTAAACAAGGCTCTTTGGTCAAGTATAGAGGACCTACCCGCCAGGAGGATCGGAAAGACCACCAGCGTGATGCTCGACGCTGGTGTTTCATCTTCTGTGAAGCCTGTTAATGCTGGTTTGGTCTCTGGGATTTGTTCACTTACTATCATCATCACGATGAGGCGATAACAGGGGAGTTTGCTCGTCTACCTCGACAATCGTGTTGTTCTTTTGCGCAACCATTTTTGCTATTCACCAAAAGGGATAGCGCATTCAACACTTGGGTGCACAATTCGGAACAGAGGTGTCCGGATTCTCCAATATTTTGCGACTCAAAGAATTCTTCTCGATGGCTCCTTACTGCCGATAGGTGTGGTGCACAAAGGCCCATGTAAAGCCAGCGCTCAATCGGCTGCTATGGAACAAGGATGCCAAAAGCCCGCCGAGGCAATCGGCGGCCGGGGTGGCTGACCGTCGGGCATCGGAGCCGTCGGCCCCATCGGAACTTGAGCATCGGCGATCGGAGTCGCACATCGGACAGGCCCCAATTGCACCATCGGCCCTGCGACACTATTGAGTGGGCTCCATATCGAGGATGTTGTCTAGCCTTATTTAGGTGATTTATGTAGAGTCGAGAATTCAGCTGGCAATGTCGACTTACACTGATTCCTCTACAACACTGCCGCCAACATGTTTGCACTCACGGCAGGGTTGTTGTTCTTTGTGCAGGCCGCGCTATGTAGCCGGCCCAACATTGTCTTCATCTTGACCGATGATCAGGACTTGCACATGGAGAGCGTCCAGCGCATGCCTCATCTTACGGTTCGTATCACATACTCGGCTGTGCTGCACCAGGTCTAACAAGTTATCCCAGAGCCTGATCGTCAACGAGGGTACGAGTTACAATCAGCACTTCTGCACTGTAGCCCTATGCTGCCCTTCTCGGGCCACTCTCTGGACCGGCCAAGCTGCTCACAACCACAACGTGACCAACGTCTCCCCACCTCATGGCGGATATCCCAAGGTGGTCCAGCAAGGAATCAATGACGATAATCTCTTTGTTTGGATGCAAGAAGCCGGATACAATACCTACTACACTGGCAAGCTATGGAACTTTCACACCGTCGACAACTTCAACCAGCCCTATGCCAAAGGCTTCAACGGCTCTGACTTTCTTCTTGATCCGTTTACCTACCAATATTGGAACGCTAAGATTACACACAACGGGGAAGAGCCCGTGAGCTATGCAGGCCAGTACTCGACGGATATCATCGCTGAGAAGGCTCTTGCTTGGTTGGATGAAGCTTTGGAAGAGCCAGACCCTTTCTTCCTGACAGTCTCACCAATCGCACCTCATTCCAATTGGGTCATTGATACGGAGCGAGATCTCTCGTACCTAGAAGAACCGAAGTCTGCCCCGAGACATCAGCATCTGTTTTCCGACTATGCCATTCCCAGAGAGAAGAGCTTCAACGTGGCAATCGACGGAGCAGCCGGTTGGGTTGGGGATCTACCTCCGCTGAACGAGACGACCTTGACGTATAATGATCACTATCAACGACAGCGACTTCGTGCACTTCAGTCAGTCGACGAAATGGTTTCTGAACTTGTTGGCCGTCTTGTAAAAGCTGGACAACTGGACAATACATACATCTTCTACACAACAGATAACGGATATCACATCTCGCAGCACCGAATGAACCCTGGAAAAGAGTGTGGTTATGGTATGAATGCCACGTTTCCCGTAACGAATTGCGATGCTGATATTATCTAGACACTGATATTCACATTCCCTTTTTTGTTCGCGGCCCAGGAATCCCTGCAGGAGGGTCTGTCGATGTGGTCACCACTCACACAGACGTTTCCTCAACCCTTCTCCAAATCGCCGGTGTTGACAAGGCTACCGACGGGGCTATCATGCCACTGGGAGATTCAAAGATCCATGCAGGCAGACATGAGCATGCTGCAATTGAGTACTGGGGTGCCGTAAGTCGTCCCATCTTCTATGCATAGCAGATGCTCATTATTCTAGGCTGTCCCAGAGGGAATTTACGGCGGTCGCAGTGACCGTCATCGCGAGGCTGGAGTTTGGCAAAACGTTTATCTGAACAACACTTTCAAGGGGCTGAGAATTGTGGCGGAAGAGTACAGCCTTTACTACTCGGTTTGGTGTACGAATGAGACCGAGTTCTTTGACCTCCAGGTATGTGCCACCCGAGCCAAGAAGAGGGAGAACCTAGCTAATAATGGCTAGTCCGACCCTCACCAAACCCTAAACATTGCGGCTTCCAGTAAGTCACGCCCAGCATACCAGCTTTCTGGCCGCCCCCTGGAGCAGGTACTCCTGCGCCTAAATGCCCTCATCATGGTCCTTAAGACGTGCAAGGGTCACACCTGCACACAGCCTTGGACAAGTTTGCATCCCGATGGAAATGTCAACAGTCTAAAAATGGCGCTTCAGAAGAGGTTTGATGCTTTTTATGAGTCTCAGCCGCAGATGTGGTTCTTGGAATGCCCAGCAGCATACATTGCCGAGGTAGAGAATCAAGAACCTGTCAACACGTTCGCAGGGGGGTTGAAAAAACAGGAGGCTGGGTTTGACTGGACAAGGCATTGGCAATATTTCACATAGAAGAAGTAAAAGAGAGAGAAAAAAAAACCTTCTTTTTTCGTATTAATGGCAATGGTAATTGCTGAAAATTTCGAGTGGTGGCTTTTTGAAGTAGACGCCGTTGCAGAAATAAAGTACGGAAATCACTCGCGAGTGAATATTGACATGAGGCCCAATACCGCGCAAATTCGTGCCACATTTATACCTCGGTATGTTCCCCTTATTTACCATCACATTGCGTCTCATGACAAAGCTCCTGCCTAGGGCGGCCAAGGTTGATTGCCGGTTGCTGCCTAGAGCGCCCACAGCCCTCAACAGAGCCTCATTCTTCCCAAAAGGGGAGACTGCTTGGTAGCTTCTCCACGGAGTTGTCACAACGTGCTGCGAACTAAGGCGCCAAGCTGAGACACTATCTTTAATGTAGCGCCAAAGTCCATGTGTTGGGGGTCTAGAACGCCAGGGCGGACTGTGTGGCTGCTAGCCAAAGAAACTTGATGGTTCAGGTGACCGAGGCTTAGCGGCAAGCCACCCGAATACAAGCGGAGAAGAACGACTGTATAAGTGATAGGGGTACTGCTGTGCAAGAGGTAGCTAGGACTCCTTGGCCCAACAGATAGAAATCATTCTCATTTCACCTATTTACTTTTTCAGAATTCTAACAATGACAGGTCAACGAACACCTAGGCAGGAAGCCAACGACGAGAATGGAAAGGCCGAAGTGGCCAAGTTTTTCTTCTCTCTCGTTGTTCTTGGACTTGCTGCAACCCTCATTGCAAAGACCGGCGATGGAAAGCTGAGAAACGCGGCCATAGGCAACCTCGTTGTAGTAAGTCCCGCACTGATTCGTACACGGGAAAATACCAGTCCCAGCTAATACCGTCTTATATAGTCTATCGTATCACCGTTCACTGCAATTCGCCTTTCTCACGGCCATTGGACAGCCGGAGCACGATGGGGATTGGTGTTTGCTACGTCCATATGGCTCACAGCCTCTGTCTTTATGTTCATCGGGGCTGCCACTACGGAGGTTTACCTTGATAAAAGATCGATTCAACCTCGGACCTCAGAGTACTCGAATCAAAATTTGCCACGGGGCATGGGGGATTTTGTCAAGCTTGGGGTTGAGTGGGCTGCAGAATTGGAGAGCATTGCGTACGCTTGCGCCATATTCTCTTTGCTAAACTTGTGAGTTTCGCTACAATTTCTCTTCCCCTTTGCCCTATGTGGCATTATGGGACTAACTATTTGTCTTGTTTGGTAGTTTGACATGCGTGCTTCAGTGGTGGTTCGACATGATAAAGGGCAAAAAAGAGCGAGAACTGGAGGCTGCGGCTGGAGTTGAGAACCAATCGAGAGACCGCCAAAGACGAACTAGATAGGCATATATAAAGATGGAGAGCATCTGAGTAGAACACTAATTTCTTGCTTTTTGTTGAATGGAGTTCTGACTGCTCTACCGACTTGGATTGGGTCGACACATGGCCTGTGCAAATCTTGAAGACTCTAAGCCAGCTGCTACAATATTAAGCTTTTCGATGTTTGCTATTGTAACGGAGGGCTCCTTGCCCGGCATGAACATAAATAGATCGTCGAAGGATCCATGGGTTTTCAAGCTGAGAAATCAGTCAGTCTCATTGTTCTATCTGCCTCTGAGGCCAGGATATCCAACCAATGTAGTTCGAGTCAAGGTGCGGCTGGATACCCTCTATAATATGATGTGCCCATCCTTTCATAAACCAGAAGCATTCGACAGTCTGGATCAGGACTGCAAAATGGCCCAAAAGTAAAAGAGCCTGAGGTATCATGTTGTTGACTTGGTAAAGGAAGTCATCCTCCAAAAGCCATAGCCAACGCATGACAATGTGCATCCTTCCATGGGTCTCGCTCTCGGGCTCTTCAGCAGTTCCATATACACCACGGAAACAATCGATGAGTCCTTCGCAGATTCCTTTGAGATTTTCGAGCCCTGGTTCTTTACAGGAGGCGATTAGTTCGTTCAGACTGGACATTGGCCCTTCCCACGGTATGTATCCTTGTCTGTCCTCTATTGGTGGCAGTTTTGTAGCAGTTTCTGGCGGGAAGGGGCCCAAAACACCGGAGAATATTGCTGGTAGACCCATGGTCTCAATAACAATACGCACACCTCGAAAAAGATTCCACCAAGCAACCTTGGTGCCCGCAGCAACGAGAAGAAAGTGATTCTTTCCTGGCGGCTTCGCAAAGGTATAATTACAAACTAGAACGGTCGCTATGTATAGCGCCGAGCAGTTCTTTCGACTGACATGGGGAAGAAGCTCTGTGACTTGGCGCAAAGCTACAGAAGCATGAGCCTCGGCGAGCTCCTCGTACTTGCTTGCTTCAATAGCTCGTAGCCGTGATAGATGAAGTGCTGAGATGGCAAGCATGAGTCGGAGGATATAATGATGCTCAAAAGCGAGACGTGGCACCTTGTCGTGCCAGAGGACGTCATCTCCAAGTGTTAGTGAGGTGGTGGTGATGAAGTGGTGGAAGAGCTGCATCTCTTGAACATTCAAGGGTACCTCGGGCCCGGGTGCGGATAAGTCGGGTTCGCGTAATTCGGACAAGCCAGGTGTCGATTTAAGAGCCTGGTCATCGGGACTTGAAGTCCACTTCAGGGGCCGACCACGTCTCCTCGGGGCTGTAGCAGCCGCCGGAAAGGAGGCAGATGCATTGGCGGGATCAAAGTCGCAAGGGATCGAGCAGCGAGAGCAGTTGCCGCAAACGGGCTTATTCTCGTCACACTGTGCATGTCAGAAGGCTTGGCCTGCAGGTCATATGGGAGGAACTCACTTTGACCCTACGCTGCTTGCAGTTGCGGCAGCCGTTGCGGGACTTCTTGTGCGACCTGCGCTGTGTGGGACGGCATGGACACCGCGAGGAGGAATGCACATGGTCGATAGGTTGATCTTCGCTCATGGTGGCGGGCGGGACAAGGGGGGTTGATGGTTATTTGCATCAACAGAAACGAGAGAAGAAGTACGATAAATCCAAACATGAGGTGAGACACTCCACATTGAGGGGATGGAACAACTTGCCTCCACTTGACGGTTGCACTGACTCGCATGATGAAAGGGAGAGGCAGGGGCGCCAAGAGAACTGCCGGGGCTTGAGGAGGCTAATTTCCAGCTGCTTGGATGGGATGTGGATTACGTATGCAGGGAAGACTAGCTGAGTGGTCGCATTGGTTGTCTGGGTGGTGTGGGTGGTCCTATTTATCGTGTTCAATACGATATTAAATACGACAACTGCTTCCCCAGGCCAAGACCGGCCATAGCAGCAAATATTAGACTTTTTTACCCTTTTGGTCTTGCCGTTGTAATAATCCCGAAATGACGTTTCGTGCAGACGGGCCCATTTCTTAGTTCCACTTGGTATTCTTTCAGACAAACTACCCGTAGTTGTCGTCATTGACAGATATTGTGTCCGACGACCCCCAAGGCACAATTATTATATAAAAGTCAAGGTGTATGAACCTGGAAGAGAAAATGGTCACTGTCTTGGATCAACAGCCCATCATGGCCTCCCTCTCCGCAAACATGACCCGCTGCGTCGCCTCGACCTTTGCAACCCCGACACTCCTCGGAGCAGAGTTTTTGTCTATCGAGGCTAATGTCGTGCCCAACTACAGTTTCAACGTTCCCAAGGGATGGACCTACTCGCAGCCGGCCTTGAACGTCGAGAATGTCACCTTTTGCAACGTCACCGTCACGTACACGCATCCAGGCCAAAACGATACCTTGCATGTTGAAGCATGGCTGCCCACTGAGGAGAACTATAATGGACGACTGCAGGCTCTTGGAGGTTCGGGATGGACGCCTGGACGGTATATCTTGACCTACGCGGGAATGATCAATGCCGTTGCCAATGGCTTTGCCTCTGTCACCACCGATGCCGGTATTCCCGAATCCCCGAACCCTTTGGATTGGCTTCTGACTAGCCCTGGAAACCTCAACACCAACGCCTTGCAGAACTTTGGCCAGGTTTCTCTCAACGACGAGGTAAGTGCACTCTACTACCAAGTAAGGTGCCGTTCTCCAGATACATATTGACCAATGTTTTTAGGCGGTTATTGCAAGGTCGCTGATCAAAAGTTTATATGGCAAAGCCCCGTCATACTCCTACTGGAACGCCTGTTCACAGGGTGGCCGCCAGGGAATGAAGCTTGCTCAGCAATATCCTTCTGCATACGACGGTATCATTGCTGCTGCACCCGCCATTAATTGGGCTGAGTTCTACGTCAACTCAATCTGGCCGAGCTTCTACATGGAACTCAGTCAGCAGTTCCCTCGCGACTGTGAGCTGAATGAACTCACCTCGCTCGCCATTTCAGCCTGCGATAAGCTGGATGGAGTTGAAGATGGCCTCATCGGCGACGTCGACGGCTGTCGCAAGAAGTTTGACCCCTTCAAGCAAGTTGGCAAGTCATTCAACTGCTCAACCACCGGTTCAAAGCTCAAGATCAGCCACGCCGCTGCGGCGGTCGCCAACGCTTCCTGGAGTGGTCCACGGTTCTCCAATGGAAAGTTTTTGTATCATGGCTACGATATTGGCGCCGACCTCCCTACCATCGCCCCGACAAACTGTACCGGGAAGGTCTGCACTAGCGCCGGCCGAGCGAATGTCGTCTTTGCCTACCAGGCCTTCGTCAAGAAGGATGCCACGGCTACGCTCACCAACATTACCCACAAGGAGTTTGACACCATTTACAAGGCTGTCAAGCAGGTCTTTGCCTCGAATCTCGAGACAAACGAGATTGATTTGCGTGATTTTAGAGACGCGGGAGGCAAGCTCATTACCTATCACGGATTGGTAAGTATACTACTCTCTGGATGTGCACCGATGGACAAGCTAACAGCTCTCAGGCTGATCAGAGCATTTCTCCCGGAGGCACCCTGAGCTACTACAAACAAGTGTCCGAGTTTGTCGGCAACATCACTTCCTTCTACAAATACTACCGCGTTCCTGGTCTCGGACACTGCTGGGGTGGCAATGGCGGCCAACCTGAGGCTCTCTTCTCCCAGCTTCAAGCCTGGGTTGAAAACGGTACAGAGCCGGAGTATACACCCATTGTTGTGACGAAGCCAGACAACTCGACTCAGCAGCAGATTCTGTGTCCTTACCCTCAGAAGCCTCTTTTTGATGATTCTTGCACGAAGGCCAACTCGACGACGTGCTGGTCTTGTAAGAAATAATGGGTGGACTTGCCACTTGTGTGCAAACGATACAGGGCCTTTCAAAGGACTGAATCAAACGCCCTCTCCGTCTGTTATCGACACTTCAGATATTGTATAGTTCTGTGGCTCGCGTACTTTGATTATTTTCTACTGTTGGGTTTCCTACCTACAAGGCAGCCTTGCATAGCATTGACCACTTTGTGTTTGACATTATTATTCTCATAGATTTATAAATATAACTATGCTTTGACGTCGTCTTAGCCGTCTGACTCAACTTATTACTCACTGTTACTATGTAATTCTGTATTGAACCTGTTCCGCCTCCTTTCTAGTTGACTTAAGAATACACCTTCCATAGCGATCCTTACGGAGTAAACACTCACAGACAAGGAACTGATAATACTAGTCCAAGGTCATAATAAAAAACACATGGTGGCATTAAAACCCAATGTTGTAAAGTAGCGTAACCTAAGTAGCTAATGATCCTAGTCCGGAGCTACGAGAATGCTCGCTCCCTTTCAGCACACATTCGATGATCTAATCGAGTTTTAAAGCCCGCATTCAGTGATGGCTTAATTCAACAAGATTCTCGACTCTGTCTGGTGAGACGATAGCGTAGCAACGTTGACTGTGGTCTGTTGTTTGACTAGTTTATAGATAACCCAGAGACTATAGTACCAATCCGCTCTTTCTTTTTCGGACCGACAAAGATCGACTGGGGCTCTATTCTCCAGTTCCAATTCATGATTTGCTAAGGTCCCTCAACTCACTATCCATCAATACTTTGAGCCATGAAACAAATGCACTGACTTGGCTTAACGGCCCACGCCCCAAGAATGGCCTAGTCACCCGGGTCTTTCAGGAGAGTCGCCTGTGCTTGCTTGAGAAGGGGCGCATTCTTTAGGAAGCATCACTCGGCCACTCCCCACGTCGCAGACTGAAATTGCAGTATAGTCAAGAGCCATGCGAGGTGGCTGTGAGAATTGTTTCAGATGAAATGGGGCTACAGACTACCCACAACGCTACTTTCATGGTCTGGAAGAGAGACGCACAACTGGGATTGGGTACATCGTAATTTTGACAGCTTGGCGAATCTAATGGTTCGCGAGTTCCCCTGCGTAGATGCCCTGTGCGCCCGGCCAGGTTGACGGGATCGGCGTCACCGACTGTTGATCACGACAAGAATGAGCACGGCATTTGACGAAAAGGAAATAAACAGGAATTAAACTCTACCAAGCAGGAAAATGAACGAATCTGGGCGTTCAACTATACTAAGAGGCCTCTCCGCAACTGGTCATTGTGGGTGCGTCTTTGTCAGGCTTCAGAAATTAAATCGTATCAAATACGATTATTTGACCCTTTTCTTGTCGGCACGACAAGCGACGTTTTATTATAAAACCATTTCTTTTTTCGACTCTTGATTGTGGCTGTATTTTCGTCTGTTTCATTCTCGTCGCTATCTTTCTTATCGCCCTCAGTCCTTACCTTTGACTGACTACCTTTCTTGTCGCTCGTTTCTCACAACAACACCCTCACCATCATGTCCCACACCCAAGAATGGCAGAGCAGCCTTTGCGACTGTTCGCCTTGCGACTCTTGTCTTCTCAGCACTTTCCTGCCATGCATTCGTAAGTCAAGCACACCTCATGTCAATTTAGCAATATCTAAACGCGATATCATTTAGTCTTCGGGCGCACTGCCCATCGCATGCGAAATGCCCCCAATGTTCCCATCGAGAGCACCAACTCTGAGTGCATGATTTTCTGCGGCATCCAGTCTTTTACTGGCTGTGCTTGGATGTGAGTGTCTTTTTGCCTTCAACGCTTCTATATATCTCCTAACGTCGAATAGTTACAATATGATGAGACGTGGGGAGATCCGCGAAAAGTATGGCATCGAGGGAAGTGGCATGGGCGATTGCTGCACCTCATTCTGGTGCCTCTGCTGTGCTCTGGTTCAACAGGACAATGAGGTTCGGGCGAGACAGGCCCAGGGCCCTAACATTGAGGGTTACCAGCCTGTCAAAGACGGTATGCACATGCCATAAACTTTCTGATGGATTTTCGTTCTTTTTTCTTTATACAGACAAAGAGTTGAGCATAGTTCAGCAAGAGTGTCGATCAGTATTCTGCTTAGCTTTCAAACTGTGTTTTTGAGATTTCAGTAGAACTAGCTTCGAGCCATCTGCTAAAACGCAGTGGTAGATGGTATGACCAGGTTAATTGTGACTCCTTTATCTCTCCCCCTTCTCAACGGGTAATTCAGACATGTTGTATATATGTCAAGGCCACCTTACTCATACGCTCTCCTCCAAATCAGTCTTCCACCATCCAAATCCGTGGTCAAGGCTATCCTCCCGACGTCCTCCGAAGACTGAACATCACATATTCGAACCTCGGTTTTCTTCAACCTGCTCAACCGGTCCGAGCCACTCTCTCCGGTATGGTCCTGAGGCAGGTCAATAAATGGCGAGTCTCTTGTCAATCCCGCCACACCGCTCAAGAAGTCCGGCGCACTGATAATTGCGCGAATGCCAACGTTGGCGATGGCGGTAACAAAAAGTACTATCGTCGAGAATAGCCAGACGGAGAACCAGGGCTTGTGGAGGGCGTAAACGCTCTCTGTGAACTCGGACCATGTTGCGGTTGTGTTCTTCCACATGATATTACGGTTCTTGAGGCTCGTACCATCTGCACCTGTGAGGACCGTGGAGTTGAACGTGGCCGTCACAAACGTATTTAAGGCGGTGGCAAATCGGGCTTCGAATGCATGCAAAGGAACATCAGTAAAACAGCCCGGAGAGTCAGTCGGCAAGGCCATGCGTCCAAGAGTCCTGGGTGGATCCTTGAGATATATCTCTATCAAGCCAGGCCTTCCTACATCATAATCCGAGGTCGTGAAAGGAAACTCCCAGGTGGTTCCCCTGAGAATGGCGTAGTTGGATAGAGCTGTCAGATTGCCAGACATGGGAAACCCTGGTGTGTGTCGAATCCGAGCAGCTCTACAGTTCTGGTCATCCAATACCGTCAATCTCGTGCAGCGAACCTGGACGTCTACGTAGGACGTGCTGACATCGCATGTACGCAAGAAGACCCTGTTGTCAAAGGGTCCCTCGCAGTCTCCCCCAAGAACAAGCTTCAGCTTCGTGGTAGGCTCGGTATCATTGATGGGGTAATATGAAAGCCGGGCATGTTCCTCAATGATCTTGGTATCGTTGACCGTGTCCAAGAAAATGTTGGGCCAGGTTTTTATTGGGAAACCACTTTGATACTGGGAGGTGAGGTCATCGCTCACGTTGTGAAACCTAAGCTTTCGTGCCGTAGGGGTGAGCCAGGTCGATCCGTTAAAAGGGTTTCCGCACGAAAGCGTCATGTAATGTGACCGTACTATCATGGTGGAGTTGCCAGCTCGAGATGTCGAGCCCCCACGGATAGGGATACCGATAAATGACGCGTACGATACCACCCTATCGGTTGGAACTTCAACCCAGGCTTGCGGACGGTCGGAATCGTAGTGTGGCAGCAGCTCTAGGAACGGGACCCGTACATTGCGCCACAGATCTTGCTGCACAATACGGGCCGCTTGCCACCTGCCCCCAAGACTCTGGACAGCGCTGTCGAAACTGTCACTAGAACCATTGGCATGAGAAAGCAACACATCTGGCGTTGAAAATACTGCAGCGACATTGTTTCTTAGGTTGAAGATAAAGTCCTCCCGTACGGTTGCCCCCAAGAATGGGCTCATGTCACCTCCAGAGTCACCCTGATACAAAGGATTCATATCAGAAATGTTACTGCCGAGGTAGTGCATAGCAGGAATCTGTATGGCGGTAGAATTCGGGAACAGGCCGATAGACCGGACAGCGGCTTGTCCTCCAAGGGGACTGAGACACCAGATGGCGACAATAGCGAATGTCCAGACGTGGGTGCCTCCAAATAAGGCCAAGTTTATGAATGCCGAGATAGTGGTCTGGCTGGTCGAGAGAAACTCCAGGGCCCCGAGAGTTGAACCCTTTTCGGCACGGTAGAGCGCCAGGGTCTTGAGGAATGGCCCAAGAACTGCCGCGAATGAGATAGGCCAGAGCGTTGAAGCAACTTGGAGGGCTTCTCGTACGTTATTGCCAAACGAGCTCTCTTTCTGGTTGTGGAGAGATGCCACAATACCCAGTAGCACTGGGCTTAAATTAGCTTGCAATTAACAAGGGGAGTGAGGACATGGTACCAGTATATAGGATAGGAATCGTAAGTAAGACTCCTGGAACCCCGATTGTCCATAACCGAGAGGGTGATTGCTCCTTCAAGGTTCCATGCGGCTTTTTTTGAGACTCGCTGCTGGCATCATTTTCCTGCCCTGGCGTCTCTGCCTCGGACGCGAGGTTTTGCAACTCAATGTAAGATGAGCGAGGCATCGTTGGGCGGGTAGTTGTCCAGGGCAAGGCGAGTAATGAGTGGGAAAGAGGCCGGAAAGGTGGCGTTGCCGAGGCGTCGTGAGTTACTCCGCATTTGAAGCAGAAAAATGGTTGGCTCAGCTTTGCCAAGAGAAATGACGCCTGTGTGCGGTTGACAGGGGGCGAGGCTGTTGGTCCTGCGATACTCCTGCAGCAATAGTCTTTTGACGAATGAGCGGCTGCCGAATAAGGGTTTTGTGTTTCAGAGAAATTACAAAGGACCCAGTCGTTGGTCGATACGCATCGTTGTTCTTGAATGGGCCGTTCTGGCCGCTTTTCGAGAATGGGCAATGGAGATACCAGAGCTGTGCAAAAGTAATATGCCGCCAGCGACAGAAGCGCTGTGGCAGAGGAGTTGAGTTTGGTCGTGCCAGATGAACCTGATCTCACATCTAGATTTCAATAAAGCCAGTTGTGCCACCAGTCTGACAGTGCCCCTCGATGCTCCCATCATCGTTAGGGCTAGGGTTATCATGCCTCGTAAAGTTGAACTCCTCAGGGTGATCACTCAGGATGAGCAGTACGAGCCGAAGAGTGGGCGGACAGGCTAGACGCAGTATCTTTATTGGATTAGTTGGGTCACATATCTAGCCATGTGTGGGACAAAACACACCAAGTGTTTCTCGTTGAAGCATCTGAGGAAGACATAAGGCAATCATTGAACGGCGAGAGCCCATCTGCTGGGAACCGTGTGCCCGACTCGATGAGACGATAATTCAGTACCTTCAAACTGGTGTGCTTGACGGAGTTTCATTGGTCGGAATAGGTCTTTCAAAGCAGTCTAATTAACTAAGGACCTCTACTATGATCACATTAAACCACCAAATCCTACCGACGAACTTACCTCACAATCCTTCGAACGAGCCCGGAAAGCCCAAGCCCACCCCTCGCTTCTTTCTGATTCTCTGTCATTCGGACCTTCAATAGAGCCACAAAGTCTTGATCGCCCTGCAGTTTAGCTATCTTCAACGGGGTATCGCCTTTTAGATTCTTTGCCGTCCTTGAAACTCGCTGTATGAGTAGCAACTTCCCAATGGGGACCCAGCCTTTCATTGCGGCCATGTGAAGCAAATTATTGGATCCGCTTGCCTGAACATAAGGGTCTGCTCCGTGATCCAGAAGTAGTTGAAGGACTTCTTGATGACCATTTCATACCGCATAGCATGCTGCAGTGAACTGGTCTGGACCACGTGCGTCAAAATTTGCCCCAGCCTTGATCAATCGCGAGACGCAGTCACAACTCCCTCTCGCAGCTGCAACCATCACAGGGGTATGGCGTTCCGTATTCCGGATATTGGCAGATGCCCCGTGTTGAAGAAGAAAATCCAGAACGGGCAGGATTCCATGATAGGCAGCCACATGAAGGTACGGATGATGTGTCGATGACACTCCGTCAATCTCTGCGCCCTGAACGACGAGTAACCTGGCCATGTCGAAATCTTGCTTGCCAAGCGCGACCTCTAAAGGACGAACCCCAGCTGTATTCGTTTTATCAATGTCGAATCCCTTTCTTTGCAGCTAGGGCACCACTCTCTGGTGGCCATATCCCACTGCCAGGTGCAAAGCCGTTTGTCCGCGCCCATCCGGGAAATCTAGTTCGACCTGGGCTTCAAACATGGCTTCGAGCACTTGCAAGTCCCCTTGTTGTGCCGCCAGATGAACTGGCGTCGCACCAAAGTTGTCTTCCATTCGAGCGTTGACTTGAGCACCGCGATTGATGAGCTTTCGTACTATGCCGGGGCTTTTTCTCACAGCTTCCAGATGAAGGGGTGTCGGCCAGGACTTGCCCGTACCCAAGTCTTGGACGTCAGCGTCAGTGCTGCATGTGAGAATGAGTTCAACAACGAGCTCGGAGCGCATTTCCACTGCTACCATAAGCGGCGTGCAGCCTCTATCATCCCGTATGCCGAGGTTGATGCCTGGGTGCTGCAGGAGAAGCCGAACAATGTCGACGTGGGATCGAAATGCGGCCTGGTGCAAAGGGGCCTGATGGGATGGGCCAGCAGCATTGACGTCGGCGCCATTTGCGAGCAACTCGGCCACAATGTCTTTGTACCCAAGAGCTGTGGCCCACACTAGAAGTGGCTCTTGACCATAGTCGGCAATATTTGGATCGGCATCCTATTGCAGCAGAAGCTGTATGGCTCCAAACTGAGCGTTCTCAGTCGCTTCGCGGAGAGGGGTGCGTCCTTCAATGTTGTTATTGATATCGAAGCCTTTCTTTATGAGCTCCTTCTTAATTTTCGTCTTGCCCAGCTTTGCAGCAGTATGCAATGCCTTGCTGCCCGACATCTCGGTGCAAGAGTCGACTCGCTTCTCCCATCTTTTCAGCCAGAGCATGACATTGTTCTCGTCCCCGCGTGTCACAGATTGTCAAAAGCCTCTGTCAAGACTTTCAAGTCCCTTCTGGTCGGGCACGGTGTCTAGAGTCCAATAGTAAGCGGCCGCCTGGTAAACGATGGCAAGCTTGCATACCATGGTGACCATCATCAGGCTCCACCCCAATAGTGACAGACATGATGGGAAACTCACACCCGAAATCATCGGCGCAGTAGAGGCAGTGGTACATGTACCCGTCCTACTCGTCTTCACAATTCGTGATTCTAAACAGCAACTCATCGGCTGTCCCTCGCTCATCAACCTTCATTGAGATGAGTTGTTCCGTCCACAAAAGGGGCTTGGTGTCTCGACCTGGCTCCAACTTTCGCAATTCTCGTATCCAGAGTATATAGGCGTCGTAGTTCTCCCCCGGGTTTCTACCATTCGATCCATTCGATCCGAAGAACTGAAACTTCTCTTCCAAGGATCTCCCTTTCAGAATGGCCTTGATTTCCCCTGTGAGCATTTATCATCGTGCACTGCCGGGAGTTGCCCATACCATACTCTCGACGCGTACGCATACCAACAACACTCACAAGTTAAGGAATTTGGGTTCATACTAACGAACGAATTTTGTATCAATTAATGAAGGATAAACAGTCAATTTAGTTAGATAATTTGCGGGTAAACAATAAACCAATCCATCTCAAGCACAACAACAGCCCAGCAGAACCTCCGCCTTTGTTGAAAAGGCTCTAGCAAGCTTCACATTCTAAACGAAGCCGCGATACCCCAGTTCGGTTAAACGATGACTTGGAGAACAAGAAATGTTGTTTTCCTCAAGATAGAATCAATCAATGCACGAAGCGGGCATCGAAGAAGCGGGCCTTGTCGGTCTCAGACAAATCCGCGTATTGCCTGGCCAAAACCCGGTTTCGCCACACGTAGTAGAGCTTTGCCAGGACAAAGAGCACAATATTGAATACGCAGAGACCAATAAGGCCTTTGTTTGCAGTGTAGTCTAACGATGGGTTTCATGTCAGCATTCCATTCTCTACTCGGACAGCATCGGGTCTTTTCTTACAATAGGGTTTGTCGCCTTCGCGATAGATGTTGACGGCGGCGATGCTGCCTACTTGATAGGTCATGTTGTAGATCGCCGCTGCCACAGCTCGACGGCCAACTGCCTTGGCATTCTGGCTGACCATGCCCACAAGAATAGAATGTGTGTAAGGGATTCCGTTGATGCCAGTCAACATGGCATATCGAATCCAGGGGTTCGTGTCTGGCTTTAGGGCGACGAGAGCACAGAAGAACGGCAGCATCCAGAGATTACTACAGGCCGCTACGAGAAACCGCTCATTCAGTCTGGATGATATCTGGCCAAATACAACGACCTGCTTGGTGTTAGGTGAGAGTATGGACAATGTTGGATCTGGCATACATTGATGGCGAAAAGCGCGTAGCCGGGGATGGCCAGCAAGTTCGATTGGAACACGGTATAACCCATTCCTCGCAGGATGAGGGAGAGATAATTCGAGGTCGGTTGGAAGGGAATCCAAGCAAAAATACCAACCTGCGTTATTAGCTTGGTCATCGGGTGCCACAATAGGATTCTCACGATGAAGATGGGCCACAGGTCAAAGTTGGACAGTGTTTGCCAGATGCCCCTAAGGGTCACCGCCGTACGGTTATTCAGGTCACCCTTCGTTGGGTCGTCGCGAAGCAGGCGGTTGACGAGGATCTTTTCCTCCTCCTCCGTCCACCATTTGTTGGTACCGTCTGGGCGCTTGAACGCCAAGGCGGGCTCGGTGATTGAAGGAGGCATGACGAAGAAGGCGGCAATTCCAATGAGGACACATATGAGGCCTTCAATAAGAAATCTGCATAGCGTAAGTTTGCATCAACTCTGTCAGGCTTCCCCAACATACAGCCATTGCCAACCCCCCCAACCTAGAACTCCTCGCATTTCCAGGAGGCCACCCGCAAGCAGACTGCCATAGATCTGGGTCAACGGGATAGCAGTGTAGAAGATGCTCAAGCGGACGGCTAGTTCGTTGCCCTTGTAGAAGTACGAGAGATACAGGATCTGCCCATAATTGTTAGCAATGGTCAGTGCTGGCGGGATCTATAGGTCCCAAACCATTTCTGGGATGAACCCTCCCTGTGCAACACCCAAAAAAGCACGAAGAAGCCAGAAGCTCCACCTAGCCTTCATTGCGGCTTGGGTCATGCACAGTGAGCCCCAAAGAACAATGACAGCGGGCGTGTACCGAAACGGCCCGACTTTCTTGCTGATCAGACCGCCGGGCAGCTCGGCAGCGAGGAAGCTGACCAAGTAAATGGTCTGGCCCGTATTGTAGTCATTGGTGTTGACACCAATATCGTCGAGCATATTGTCAGAGACGGCGCGGTTGATGTTGCGACGGACGAGATCGAGGGACGAGAACATAATCCAAACCCAGAGCATGACTCGCCAGTCCAGCTAAGTGAGAGAAGCACTGATCAGCACCACAACACTTACGACAATGGGTAATCACGGATGGGAACAAATTCAGAATCATCCAAGGGATGGCCGGTGGGAGCGTCCCCCGATAGAATCCTGTGGTGGGTGTGCAAGCTAGAGCGGAGGGTTTTGGTAATTACTTTCCTTTTAACAGTAACTTCACCCAGAGGAGACCACTGGAACGACGGATCGAACCTGTGTCTGCACTCGTACTTTGCATTGTCATAGACATTCCTCCAATATTCGGCTCGGGCCGGGTGCGAGAAGACGTGCGGCTCTACGGAGCCGTAGATATGACCGGTCGAAGGCGGGAACTCGGTAATCACGGCATCGGCCGACTCGCTGGGCGTCGAGTTAGTGTCGACTTGGGTGTCATTGACACTTTTATCATATTCCATGATGGACGGTTTGCGATACGTATTGGTAGAGAGGATTGAGAAGAGAATCGAAAACCGGGCGTAACCAACACTCTCCCACTGTTTGGTGCGCTTGCGGCTTTTTGTACGCCCATACAGAGTGACATCCCGACATGCCCCCTATGGCGTGCTTGGGCCGATGTAGCAGTGCGTCAGAATTGGCCAAGATGGTGACAGTAAATGGAGCGTTTTTCGGACTTGGATCGGTCCATGAGCCAAGCTTCGGTGCTAATAGAGCCCCGATTCCGGAACTCAGGTTGAGTATTGTACCCAGCTTGGCGCTAGCAAGTCGTGCGTGATGAGAAACGCGGGTGTTGAGCAGGGGCGATTGCACCATCACCTTGAGATAGCCCACCATTATGGCGACAACTCGCGCTCTGAGCCTATTCAAAGCTTGCGTAAAACGCTAGCATGTTAATTAAGTAGCATGGTTGGTTTCCTCGCAGGCGTGGGGGGGCCTTTTTTATCTTATCGAAGGCGAGTTGCTGGGTCCACAGGTATGTCCTTTACACATCTCGATAAACGCCATCCTAGGCCAGATGCGTCTCTCCAAACTCGGGCATCCCCTTTCACAAATACTCTCTAAGCCATCTCCCCGGAAGGTCGTGCCCATGGCCACCAAGGTAGCGTATCGGATATGATGTTGCCAGAAGCCCCTATCCCCTCATCGGATATTCACATCATCCCTCTCGCCAAGTTTTCCTCCCAAAGCCCAGTGAGATATCTGTACTTTCTCTATTGTCCAGACGCCTTAGATACCCCAGAAACGGCCAGCTTGTCGGACCAGTACATCAGATTTCGCCGGGTGTGATCCATCACCGCGTTATACCACTGGTCCATGTGCAGGCACCGTTAGATCTTCTTGTCATCCATGATGTGAGATAACTCGCAGGATCCGTTCCTGGAGCTCCCAGCCCCACATATATAAAGGCGTTTTCTCAATATCTTGGATTTTAAACGCCAGG
Organism: Fusarium paranaense; assembly: GCA_027886155.1. Classification (NCBI taxonomy): domain Eukaryota; kingdom Fungi; phylum Ascomycota; class Sordariomycetes; order Hypocreales; family Nectriaceae; genus Fusarium; species Fusarium paranaense. The sequence continues at coordinate 185,547 of RZGL01000051.1, forward strand.
GAGTGGACATATATCAATCCTAATACAAACAGATAGATAAGTTCCGTCCTTTTTTTTTTTTTTTTTTTTTTTTTCAGCTCAGAGTAGTGTAATAGTGGCCATAGAACTCCCGGCCAGTTGCGATGGCAAGGCTTGGGTCCCGTGAACCGTCCATCGGCCCAACTTCAGTGACCCTCTTAGGCAGGGGCCCGTCAGTACAAGGCTTTGGAGATAGATAGCAGGCTCCTATATACTCTCCTTTTCAGTTCTTGACAGCCTCAAAGTCTCGGGCTGAGTCGCCAGCAGACTATGGCCGCGGCCTCCCGCTTATGGGTATTCCTGATGCTGCTGGACCGGCTTGAAAACATCAGCTAATATTTGAAATAAATCAAGTCTGGCCCGCCCTCACCTGGGTTTGCGAATATATCGACAAACCTAGTAGATTTTCCAACTCTTGCCCCAATCTGGAGGGAAGATATTCGAATCGGTCGAGGCGGACTCCTCGTCAAGTACAGAATGATCCGGTCTCGCAAGACTTGTCGAGCTTTCAAAAGAAAATATCTGACACCCGAGGTACTGCCCTGATACTAATGGTAGATCCAGGCGTCTCTCGCTGTTGATGCCTTGCGATAGAGAAATGCAAATGAAGCGAAACCACGCGACTAATATGTTGATATGCACATCGCCCGCCTAGTCTACAAAGTTATCAAAAGGCCTACGACGTCTTCTTTCGGCCTCTTTCGTTTAATCCTGCAGGAAGGATCGATGCAAATCATTCAGCTGCGAGCGAGGACGTACCTGAGGTCATCCAACTTGGCAAATACCTATGGGATGGATGTTTGCACGGAAGCTCCATCCAAGCATCAGGCAGGAGACAGCCGAAGTCACGCGGGCAACACAGAAACAGGAGCTAGAATGGGAAGGGAGTTATAAGAGGGCAGTAACGATGCCATGTAATCAATATCCTAGTTCGGGACAAGCCACCACAGCCATTCCATCAACTGTGAACCCTAGAGATGGGACTGGATGCCTTCCGGAGCCCGCCGCTTCTGGCCTGAGCCTTAAGCGAACAACCCAGGATTTCGCTCAGTGGCTCGGTTTGCACAACTCAGCGACCTATACATGCGTTCTACCGTAATAAACGTAACACATGTAGTGAATCGCTGCCAATAAGCGGGTGGGTTGCAACACTCTTAAGGAAGCACAAGGCATTCGTATGTCCCCCATGGTGCCTTGCAATCTTGCGATGCCATGGAACGCGTGTTTAGAGGATTCCGCAAGTTCTTGCAAGGAGGGCTGTCAGCTACTAAATATAGCAATAAAAGCTAGTGCATGATTGGCTCATTCAGACTCATCGCGCGACGATCCTGCACCTCCTACGGTCCTACGGCATTATTTGGGGGGGCATTGTCACATAAACCAGACGTCGGCGCCAAGATCGAAATAGAATTCTCTAGCTTTAACAAAGTAAAGGATTCAAAGGATTCACGCGGCCATGCTTATCAAGGCCTTGGCTCAGCACTAGTGGTACATGCTATGTTTTTGGACCATTGTACGGATACCTCAACGATTGAACAAGCAACCAGCTTGTGTATAAATGTCGTTTCCTCCCACAGACGAACAGTGTCTTGACCAAATTCCCATCAACCCTATCATCAGGCCCATACAATTATTTACCTTTCAACATGCACTTTTCTTCAACCGTTTCAGCCCTCGTTACGGCCCTATCGCTCGCCGTCAGAACCAATGCATGGGCACAGGCCGAGGACGGAACGTGGGTTGCCAACAACCATGTTCACACATTTGACAATGGTCGTAAGTGTAACGTTAGTGTCAGAATGGGTATACAGCAGCAAGCTCATTCTCTTTTTAGTTCGGGTGCATGAAGCCTGTACATGGATGAACACGCAAGACCATCACCCAGCGGGTGATCCCTGTGCTGTAGGTAACATGTCTATCCTCTTTCTGTGTTGCTTTCTAAGTGTGACAACAGTACTGGGTGGATGGCAAGGGTACTATCGCAAACGGAAGTGAGTGCAGCCGCCAGCCGTGGTCCTGTCTTGTACTTACAAAACACATTTAGGATGCTATTGGAAGGACGCCACTTTGAGTGAAATGACCTGCTTTCGCTTTACATAGCCGTGTCCGCGGCAGACTGGCCGGTCGTGAGAAGGATAAAGCCAAGGTGCCGCGAAGCCTTAGCAGGCTTTTTAAACACCCAGGATGGACAGGCTCCCCTTCAGAAACCAATCCTGCTGTGACGGAGTAGGGTGTCACCGGCCCACATGACCGCTCCCGGGTGCCGACAGGAGACAGTCAGATAGCGTAGCTTCTTGAAAATTCCTCAAGCAACATAATTCACGGATATCTGAGCTGCCGCTATCTCGTGATGCAGAATCGGTAGAGCTACAAGTCCCAAAGATCCATAGGCACAAGGAGTAATTCTAGCTGTCCGTGCTTCAATCTGCAGATGCTGAGTGTCTCTCAGAAAAGCCACTAAGAGATGCTCTGCTTGGAGAGGTAGCCCATGAGGAGTGAGGGTTTCGGCGTACATTTTTCTATTGTTGATATCCACCACAGGCCCACAAACGTGACTTAGGTCAGAGGAAGTGGTGCTGGAAACGCGTTGTTGGTGCTACATGTCACGGCATAGCGAAAACAGAAAGGCAAAAGAGTGAGGTTCCCACCAGCAACCAGTGGGGAGTTGTGCCGCATTTGAAGTAAGAGACGTTGCACATTCTGTGTGGTTGTCTGTCTATGGAAACAGGGGCGGTGTCTTGGGGGGCAGGGCATGTACATGTTTGGCAGTGGTAAACTGTACAATTTGTCTTTCTCTAGTAATAGTTTTAGTTACCAATTTTGTACAAAGAGACTGCCCTTCACAGCATCTCTTGCTAAAAAGCAAAATTCCGGCCTAAAAATTTCAACTACTCTTCATGATTGTAGGCGTTCATAGTGGTTTACGACAAAAGTGTCAACTATCTTTGTGACCTAGTAGCACATGCAAATGGTGTAGGTTCGAGGATCTGTGGTGGAGCTTCAACAGCTCATGACCGCCAGTCTCCTGCTAGCCAACAGCAATTCCTTGGAACTTTCCGGTCCAAACAAAACCCAGCCCGACAGCATTCATTTACTGCATAATCTGGCAAAACTTAAGGAGATTAACACAAGTAGCACACATGCCGATATTGTTGCCGACTTTTCCATTCCCATAGACTGCGTGGTTTACGAACCAGCCAGAAATCAGCCTCGAATGGTTGCCAAGTACACACCAGGGGAGCGTGAAAAGAGGTTCGTGTGGGTGGAATGGAAAACCTATCACAGAGAGCTTTCTAGGAACGCATCGGGGCAGTTGAAACTGGATATCTCCCCGACAGCATTACAGCAATCGGCACAACTGGCGAATCTTCTGGCATCTCCCAAATCGGAGGATATCTGTGCCCCCCATTGTTCGGGCTACGTGTTCGAGAAAGATAATCAGGAAAGAACGAGTCGGCTGGGCTGGGTCTTTCAGATGCCGGATAGCACAGATGATGCTTCCGCTCCACGGTCTTTACACTGGCTATTCACCCGTGTCCCCCAACCTCCTCTATCCGATAGGGTGATGACTGCGTCCAAGCTCGCTACCAGCTTGATGTATCTTCATTCCGTCAAATGGCTTCACAAGGCTATCCGCAGCGACAATATCGTCTTCTACTGGGACGGCACTCGGACCAACCTGGAACAACCCATTCTCGCTGGCTTTGAATACGCGCATCATGATGCACATGATATATCCGAAATATCTGATCCAAACCCCGCATGGGATATCTACCGGTGGCCGTCTATCCAGGGTGAAGCACCTACCGCCGTTCGTTCTCAAAAGTTTTTCGACATCTATAGCCTCGGCCTAGTTCTCATGGAGATTTTGTCCTGGAAGCCTCTGGGCACGCTCTTGGAACTTCCGGATATCTCAACAGTAACTCTATCTCAGTCCAAAGTGATCCGTCACAATCTACTTAAAGAATCTGGATGTTTGGACAATGTCTTGGATACCGCGGGGAAGAAATACTACGGGGTTGTGAGAAGGTGCATCGAAGGGTACCTAGATGATGAAGTTGGTCAGCCCGGCCTGGGTATAAAGGTAAATGACAACGAGAGTGATGTTCACACTAGTATTCTACTACAAGAGAGAGATATCAAGCATGCGGTGCAAGAACTGGAGAGTATTCATATTTAAATAGCAGTCGCTCTTCATATTCACTGTACCATTTTCGTTCATACCAATGTCCCTACGCTCTAGGTTCTATGATATAAGGCCCACGTAGGCAAATTGATTCCAATATATACTAAACCTTGCCCATTACAATCCGCGATTCGGGGTAAGTTATTACCCAGGGTGCCGTACGAGTACATCGCTCCCCTGCTCCTCCTTCGAACCCCAGATATGTTTACCAATAGGCTGGCCTCAACTAGAGACCATGTTTGCAGCGAATCAGACAAATCCGCGATTCAACCAACCAATGTGGCATGAAAAGCGATAACATCCGCAAAGAGTCTAGCAATAAAAGAATATACATCTAGTCGACAATATTTGATATCAGTGTCGTAGATCCAGCATCTCTTCTGTCTACAGACCATCTCTACACTTCGTAGATGCTGTCTTAGGATGCCACCTGTACAACCACCTTTCCAAAATGCTTTTGATCCCAGACATACTGATAGGCCTCGCGGGCTTCCTCCAGTTTAAAGATGCGCGCATCTAAAATGGGATGAAGGTCATTTACCTCGATAGCACGATTCATCGCCTCAAACTGCATCCTCGATCCAATACTAATCCCTTGTACTGTGCACGTGTGGATCACTGTCTCGAGGAATGTCGGCTCTTTAGTATCGTTGCTCCCAGGCGATGTGAAGGCGCTGATAGAGCCCACCATAGAGATCAACCCGTTCAACTTTAAAGCAGCGAGAGCCTGCCGAATTGGGTCAGTCCACATTGATCGGGTATTCAAGGGGGGTGTTAGGTAGAAAGCATACTTGTCTAGCAGTGGACGACCCTCCCACCTCGACGACAAGGGAGACTCCTTCGTTGTTGGGGGTCAAACTCTTAGCAAGCTGTCCCCATTCAGGATTCTCTTTGTAGTTGATCACATGGTCCGCTCCCAACTTCTTAAGTTGCTCTGCCTTCTCAGCTGACGAAGTGGTCGCGATGACTCGGGCGCCAGCCGCTTTGGCAAACTTGCACGGGGTTAGTTCTCAACTAGTTAGGTGACAAATGAATAGTACTGTACCTGAACTGCAAAGCTGCTTACACCTCCAGTGCCCTCGGTGAGCACAATCTCACCAGGCTTCAAAGCGCGGCCCTCGAGTCCATATAGAGCGCTCCAGGCAGTTAATGCTGCACATGGCAGAGCAGCAGCCTCGTTCAACGTCAAGTTGTTTGGAACTGCAACGAGGCCATCTTCCGAAAACGCAGCGTACTCTCGAAGTACGCCACTGAGTTGACCTCCAAGAGCGCTTTCACGACCTCTGGCATCAAGAGGTCCAGCCAGGTGGCGCTGGTGGACCAGAGTAGCAACTCGATCGCCAACATTAAATCGGCTTACGTGGGAGCCGACTGCCACAACGATGCCTGCTCCATCGCTCAGAGGCACGATGCCATCTTTTAGCGGGAAAGGATAGAGTCCCTAGCCTTGTGATTAGAAGCCATGATCCAAGGGCACACAATAAGCATGTGGCTTACCTTAGGGATCACTAGGTCGCGAAAATTCAGTGAGGTGGCGTGGACTGTTTGATGTTGGATCAGTCACCGACAAGAAAACCGAAAAATGAGGGAGTATACTTTGAACCAGGACATCTTGGTCACCGATCGAGGGGACTGGGGCTTCTTTCTGAAACTCCAGAGAGTCAAAGCCATTGCTACCGTGGATTACCCACTGCCTCTGTGTCTTTGGAACCATGTTGCGCAAGATAGCTTGTATAAAGGGCCGGGAAACCTGTGTTTTAGGGAGAAGACTTGTGTGATGCAGTGATGAGCGGAATGGTGTTCGAAGAGGGCACCGGGTCCCTATTTATCATACTCCAGTGACCCTGGGAGCCGCCATATTGCTCCGTCTCTTCCGCAAGCCTTCCCCTATAGTACATTTGACAAATAGGTTGATCATGTCAGCCCTTCTTCAAATCAATAACTATGGAGCGTTTTCACTCCAAATGGCCCAGCTGCGATGATCCACGATTTGTCCAACGGACGTCTCATCAAGACAAATGACATCCGCAAAGGGTCTAGTCATGATCGACCGGCCCCGCAATTTGTCTTGTCCAGGGGTTGAGGATGGATTTATCAGCAAGCTAGGATGTATTGAAGCCGTTTCTGCTTGTCGACACTTGCCTGTTTCCATCGCCGACCAGTTGTATAAACGACTAAAGACAAAAAATATAATGACGAATGAACAAGTACCGCGCCGCGGCCGGCCTCGGGTAGAAGGCCGTGACCGGGTCAACGACGACCAAGTCGAGGTGCGCGCACCAACACCTACTCCACAGAATTGCAGCTAATAAGAGACTCTAGATCAGGCGAACACGCATGAGATTGGCACAGAGAACGTACCGAGCCCGGAAAGAAAGTGCATTCAGCCAGGAAAGAACCCGAAACCAACAGCTCAGCCAAGCCTTGGACCAAGCGCTGGCAGCTTTTGCTAGCTTCCATCGGCATGCTCTTGGCCTACCTGAGGTACGCAGCTCGTCGGATCTTATTGCCAGTCTGAACCAGGCGGCCTCCGAAATGGCAACCATTGCCAGTGACACAAACAAGTCAGCCCGGCTTTTACTTGCTGGCACAGCCACAGATTCGGGCATCCAGCCGCAACAACAGGGAGTAATGCCGCTTGACCCTGGAGACTTGCAAAACCAGTCGGCGCCCAAGAGCGTAGCCCTCACAGTTCGCTCTGCTGACCTCGTACTGGGCACACTAGCCGAGAAGCTATTCAGGGCCTGCATCGAGCGTGTCTTCACTATCCTATCGGGCAACTCTGGGCCCAAGGGCCGGGTCCTAGACTTAAGGTTGCCTCTAGATATTCTCGGTGAGGAGCTTCTCAAGTCCGAGTCCCTCAATATTCTAACACTCCCCCTCGTGGTGGACGACTATCGCTACCTCCCCCATTCTATGCCCCATTTGCCGCTCATGTATCGTGTCGTTGAGGGGGGCCAAGACATTATACCTCGATTACCGGCGCCGTCGGTGCAGAGGATTGTGAGGGGCAAGACCAGGACTAGGCTCGCGACTGCATTTCAGCCGCTTCAGGGAGAATGGCTCGAGGCCATGGATGTTGAAGAGTACTTGGAGGACAGGGGAATCTTTCTACGTGGGGCTAGCTCGAGCCACGAGGCTGACAATCAGAGCTTAATGCCTATGGCCCAAGATCTAGCACGAACTTCTACTAAGGTCGACTATCAACAGCAGTCAATACCCGAGGCTGAAAATACATCTGCGGAAGGGCAACGTCACGAGCATGGGGATTATTCTGTGTTTGGGATCCCAACAACCCAAGAATGGATCGGCTCAGCCGAGCTTCTTCGACCTCTTGGAACAGGGCTTCAATCGATCGAACCATCAGCAGGACCGTCGACTGATACTCCTCAGCAGAGCTCTCAGGTGACCTCCCAGATCATCATCGACCTCGATAAGCTCGTGAACCTGCTGGCCTCGACTGCAACATGTCTAGGGCCGGTACCAGGGATCCGGAGAGCTGCGGTGGACTCGTCAATCGCACAATCTGTAATTCAGCTGTCGGAGTAGACCAAGCGCCCAAGACCTGGTGCCCTTTATTCCCACCATTCAATAATCAAGAGAATCATATTATTCTTTCAGTATTTAAAAGCTATGTCAAGAAAAACAGATGGACCCCTCCACACGCTAAATATGCTGCGTTTTCTACACTTATCCTACTGGCATTCTTGATTCTATGACGGTGTTCTAGTCTATCCAATGTAGGTATAATGATCTAATCCGAGTCTTCGTCGCCGCCAATTACATGGAGATGAAACTGCGATTGCGACTTGCACGCTTCTACAACCTCCTTGGGAATGTCACGATCGTCCACCCTCACAATTAATTCCTTCAGGTTTCGGGCCATTAGGCTCACGTTCTCTATCGTGTTCACGAGTAGATCCGTGACCTCATCATCAGTGCCCAGGTCGTTGAAGAACTCTAGAGTCTCGAGTTCCGGCGGAAGTCCAACAGAATGCAGGCGTGGCCTTTTTGAGGATTTGCCGTATAGCTGGTGGTCCCAGTTCAGCCGCAGAGTTTTGAGGGCAGTGAAATCGCGCAGGGCGAGGGCCCTAGAGCTGCGCAGGAATGGTGAATCGATGGTGATTGTTTCCAGCGAGTGACACGCGGACTTTAAGGCCATGAAATAGTCTCTGATACTATCAGAGCTTTCCTCAAGTTCGGGTGAGGGATCTTCAGGGTGTGTCATGACGAATTCTTTGAGGGCCTTCGGAAAAATCAGGAGGTCGGAGAGTGCATCATCGTTAATGTCGCATTCGATGAGATGCAACTTGCTTAGAGCAGTCTCGTGTGGACGTTCAACAACGTCAAAGCCGCGATCATCCAGCTTCGCCCTCTTAATAACCAGAGTTTCGAGCGTCGGGTGAGCGAAGACGTGGATGTTCTCTTGCAAATCCCAATACTGGTCGTCCTCGTCCTGGTAAAAGAGCGTGCATGACTTAAGACAAGCCAGGTCAAACGGGCTATTGAAAAGGTGTCCCACACTGTGTAGTAGTGAGACAGGCACAGCGATATCCAGCGTCTCCAAGTTCGACATGCGAGAAATGGTCTGAGATATGCTGTTGGATGGCAGGGATTTGTCGGAAATGAGCTGAGGGAGAGTGGATGCGGGATAAGCGAGCTTGATATCCTGGATCGCCGAGCCGCGCCTAGGCCGGTAATTAAGGGACTCGCTGAAGATGAGATGCAGCTCCGGGGTGAGAAATTGAACTGTCTTGTACAACACAGCGTCTGCGAGGGCGTGGTAGCGCTTATTTAGTCGCGAGACGCTGCAGAGGTCGTGGCCTGGTAGGCAGTTGAAGATCTGCACCAGCGTCTTGTCGGGGAGCCTATCAAGGTGTTCGACATGGTGTTGAGGATTGTGATGATGATGAGAATGAGGCATCGGGTGAGGGAATGAAGCGGCGGCAGAGGTCTGAGTCTTGTTGATAGTAGTTGTTGTTGTTGTTGTTGCTCGGGCTGAATGGTTATCTCCCCTGAACGCTTGGCGCTTATCGCATGACGTTGGGGAATCACTGCTGTTTTTGCACGTGATTACCCCAAAAGAAAAAAACCTCGGTATTTATATAGCGGGGTGTACATGTACTCATCTTGCATTGCCGCTGATGCTCGAGTTGGATCACTTTCTACAGTGAAAAGGAGTAAAAAAGTTACCGAAGTATACTGCAAGCGCTAGCAGCCCAAGGTATCGATTTGCTTCACGTGGGGGGCACGGCTTGACATCTCGAGGAGAAGGACCGAGCGACTGAGTACTGCGACTCTCCAGAGTTAAGTCGATAACCCGTGTACATGAAACCGCTTGCGGTTAACTGCCTGCAGCAAGTACTCACGTTATTGACTGGCCCGACCAAGAGTCGCGATACTTATAAGCACTTATTCTCTCAGCTGTCAAGTGAGGATACTTTTCCCACTGGCTGGACTTTAACCCAACGACCTCGGACATGTTTTCTGGCCTTCTCTCAAACATATCTAATTCCGGTCCAGCCCAGGTCAAGGAGAAATATGTACAGAAAAAAACACCCACTTATATATTTCATTATTACAGTCACATGTGATTTATTGATGCTCCCCAGGCGCTTCTCGAGGCCGTCCGTGTTTTCGATTCCAGATTTTCGAGAATATTTTCGGTGCCATAGGTATTAAAGAACGCCGTAGCGTTAAGAATCTATATTAATACTATAACGGTACACATGTCGCTAGCTCACAGGTTCTCAAAAATTCGAACGAGCCTCCCCAGTGGGCCTCGTTTCTCAAGACAGTGCCGCCAAATCCACAACACAGCCGCACAGGGCATGCTGACTGGCATTTCGGCTGCACTTTTTGCTATGCCACGCAATAATATGTGCGGTCGTTGCTTGTGATAACTGCAGCCTGTTCATTCCGTTTAGGCAATCAGGCTAGCGGCCTGTCCCATGCCAGAAGTAGAATCTTGCTCTTCTCAGGCCTCCTACCTGGAACCTGACAGCTTGCAATTGATTACTTACTGATGACTCAGGAAGATGTACCTGTCGTGTTTTCATAGAAACAGGCTGATGGACAGAGACACAGCCTCGCAGCCAGTAAGACTGATTGGCAAAACAGAGGATAATTGCCAAGGTCCGTTGCACCACTGACCAAAAAGGAACCCTCCATCCAAGGGCCACACTGGTATCTGGTACCTCATAGCTCAATAATAATATATTATAGATGTCTTGAGGAAGAAGCAAGGATTAGGCTGTGGCATCCACGTAGCGAGGTTATCATTGGCCACATGTCATGCAAACAGCCTGCACGCTCAGCCACAGTCCAGCTTTATGCTGTTGGGCTCCCGTTCAGTGACCTGATTCGAAATTTTCTTCTCCTCTTCCACCTCTTTGGAACTCATTTTCTCGCATTAAACCCATCCCTCCAAGCTTTTATCATGTCCGGCATGGAGCCCTTAGCAGCACTTGGCCTCGCATGCAATATCATGCAGCTCATCTCTTTCGGAGGAGAAGCGATATCGCTGTGTCGGAAAGTCTACAAGACTGGAGAGATCGACCCCAGCCTGAAAGACTACAGCATCCAAACCGCCAAGATCTGCGAGAGCCTGAACGACAACCTAACTCAACGACAACTCAATCTCGGGCCCGATGCTTTAACGCTACAACAGAAGGCCATCATGTGTAAAGCTGCAGCGGATAAATTGAACCGCGAGCTGGAACTCCTCACTCCAACCAGCGGGGCCAGCGGGTGGAGGAGGGGGTTGACTGCCCCTGTCAAGGCTATTCGCCATAAGCACCATCTGAACGAGCTTGCAAAGGACCTCAACAACCTCAAATCAAGCCTGGATACGCAGCTCCTTGTAGGAATCTTCGACCTAGTCGATCCCTCACAGTTGAAGACCGAAATCCTTATAGAGTCCAAGGGACTCTTATCGACAACACTGCAGCAGGTCGCCTCGGGACAGCAAGCCCTCTCCCAACAGATCCTCAAAGCTCTGGAAGGAGTCCAAGATCGGTTCAATTCGGAATATTTGAGAAATCAACGGATGATAGAGCAGCAGATAGCTGTCACGACTCGCGACTTGCAGGACGAACGTACCAGAGTCCAACAAGAAAAGAGAGGGAACGAACAGCGACGATATTGTGACCACCTGCTGAAAAGCTTGCACTTTTATGCGAGGACCGAGAGAGTGAACACGATCAGGCAAGAATATTCCGACACCTGTCGCTGGATTTTTAGACCATCCACGGAGTATGGTCTCGCCAGTGACCATAAGCCCCAACAAGCCGATCCCGAAAGCCACCCTCGAAGCTGGCCTTGCTTCACCACTTGGCTGCAGTCCGAAGGACCACCGATCTACTGGATATGCGGGAAGCCGGGGTCAGGCAAGAGCACTCTCATGAAGTTCATCGCCTCTGATGAGTCTCCAACCAAGGATTCCTTGAAACAGTGGCAGCCAGATGTTCGGATCTTATCGCATTACTTTTGGCTGGCTGGCTCGCCAATGCAGAACAACATCAAAGGCTTTCTGTGCTCCCTGGTTTACCAAGTTCTATCTCAAGATGTATCTGTGGCTCTCAACTTGCTGGAATCCAAGCCCGATATCAGTCGCAGAGCATCCGCCGTGGACTAGGATGCGACCGAACTTCAACGCATTCTCATCAACCTGACTCACCAACCCGGAAAAGCCTTTTGCATCTTTATTGACGGCCTTGACGAGCTATCACCAGAGGAGAGTCCACGAGATCTGATTGATATCATCAAAGAGCTGCAGAGCCCTCAGATAAAACTGTGTCTATCAAGTCGCCCAGAACCCGCGATGAAAATGTACTTGGGGCATTATCCGACACTACCCATGCATATCTTTATACGAGATGACATCAGGAATTATGCTGAGGGTATCCTCAATCAAGCAATGTCCCACAGGAATGACGCTTTCAGGGTCGATCTCCTCGTGAAACAAGTTTTATCTGAAGCCGACGGAGTCTTTCTGTGGGTTGTACTCGTTACGAGATCCCTCGAGCGAGGAATTGAGAAGGGCGACTCACTCGAGCTTCTGCGGGAACGACTGCGCCAGATGCCGAAGTCTCTGAGCGAACTATACTCCAGCATGTGGCAACGGTGCGAAGATGATCCAGCCACATACCGGAAGGGTTTCTCTCAGATCATGTACCTCCTGCTTCTTGCAAGCGACACAAGGTCCTCCTTGCACCCAGGAGGCAAGTCCGTCTTTGAAATCATGGCTGCAACAAATACGTCATTTCTAGGCAAATATTTGAACCAGGATGACCAAGTTTCCCAAGAGGAGCTCGAGTTACTATGTCGCAATACAAGGAATTCCATCGAAGCCTGGTCAGCTGGCCTGCTGATGGTGACCGTTACTCCATCTCCTTTTAAGAACGGCGGAGACTCTGGACCATACTGTGATCTGGCATTTTACGCTGACATGATGGTGGAGTACGTCCATCGAACAGCCCGCGACTTCCTCTTAGACGAAGTGGAGGGTCAGGAGTTGTGGAAGCAGGCCGACGTGTCTTGGGGTGACCTTGCAATAAAACTTGTGAAAGCATCCCTCATGAGATGTCAGCTTTGGCAATTCGAAAATCCGACACCTGGACATGTTGAGGCGCTTTTCGAAGCAATCAATCTTTCTCAAGATGCCGCTTACGTTGCACAAAATACTTTGCCAGACATTGAGAAAGCTTTCTATAAGGGGAATTTTGGGTTATTTTCCGAGAAAACGCTCAGAAAGCATGCCGGACTCGAGATCAGGTTTCTAGAGACGGCAGCCGATTATGGATTCTGCGACTACGTTTTCAGGCGAATCCAGGAAATGCAACAAACCGGCCAGCTGGAAACGCAGGATTATGCCTCTCTGTTGTATGCGTACTGCAGCAGAAGGCCAGGGTACCGTACCCCCAAGGCTTTTATCGCGGCTAGGGAAAGGTTGATCCAATCACTTTTGAATTCGGGTTTGCCGAGTTTCACAAAGACACAGTCCTCACCTGATTTTAACCTCAGCAGCAGCCTCCTGCTGACGTACTTGGTCTCTCATCTTGAAGGCTATTCTTCTACTATTGTGGAGGAATTTGCCACAACACTCGCATTGCTTTGGCAACAAGCACCTTCGGTTCAACACTTGCATGTCAGGCTCACAATCAGGTTTTTGGATCTCTCATACCGCGATGGTGCATCGGCCAGGTGGCTCTTTGGACACGAAAGGCCGCTATTCGAGAGAGATAGAGCGATTGTGGTAATGAAAGTCAACGCATCCTACTTGGTCAGGGCCTTTAACAGCTTGGTGCATCCGACTCTCTGCAATCCCGGGATTCTCTCCAAACAAGAGGTACCTTCCGCTCAAGCCATTCTTATCGGCTTTGACGAAGACTATTACACAATCGAGTGCAAGGAAGACTCGAGGAAGATCATGGAGCGTATCACCCCGCTTGTGCACTGCGAGTATGGATCAGACTCAGATCTACAGACAAAGAAGCATTTGGGGATGGCACAGTGGAGCAAATTGGAGCAAATATTGCAGCAAATCGCGTCCGAAACCAAACCCCTAGTGGACAGAACGTTTGATAGGACGACAGAGTCAACAAGGTCGGAGAGAGTCAATGCCGCCGTGGACAAGTATTTAAGTGATAAAGTCACTCAACTATCGCCGCCTTGGTGGTGAGTTATGTATGGTTTACTAAATCCCCCCCCTCAACAATCCACCGATCTAATCTGCTTCAGGCGCTTGGAGGACCTCGAGAAGTCAGGAAAATTAAGTTGGGACAAGCTGCAGCTTCTTTGAGTGAGTTGTAACTGATGAATGGTCACGATCTGCATGATTGCGATCTACATTGTTCCATCTTTGAGCGGAAGTTTGTAGTTCGCCGTCACCGCGACGCAAAGCAGACGAAGGAGCGACACAATAAGGGGCGAGAGGTTCTCTCAATCCATATAGGAAGCGTGTCTCTGGCATTATGCCTTGGTTTTGATTACTGATAAGTTCTATATTTCACTTTGTTGGGAAGATAACGTGTGGCTAACACCGGAGCCACCTGGTTGAAAGTGACTCGCACATATCCATGACTCTAACGGTAGATTGCTAAGGCAATTCCAGTATATGATCAGACCTGCCATCTTTTGAACTTGTGCAGCAAGGGAATTCTTTCATGTGCGATCCACTAAATGCCGATGGTGCGACGAAACGTGCCTACATAATTTACAACAGCTAGTCGATCTCCACCAACAGACAAGACCGTTACAGCTCTCCAGAGCGTTGAACCTGACAGTGATCATTCCGGAAAATGCAGCCGATATCTACTACCGCGAGGCGTTTAGGCGACTCCTTTGCCCATAACATTCCATGTTTAAGTGAAAGAGCTCATCTCATAACTGCTAGGACGAATCTCGCACGAAGCTGTCAGTCCACTACAATAATGCCGGCAGTCTTAATAGGCCAGCAAGAGGACTTATATTGTCTCGAGTACGTCCATTCCGTCGAGTTTGCGGAGTTTGCATGCAATTCCTTGGAAAGAATTACATGGAAACAGAATACGTTTGGGGTTTGGGTCGTCTAACCATTACAAAAGTACAAAGACAGCGTGTATGCAAGATTAAACGGACTCAGAATCAGTTCCGTAGTTACACTCGGTAGCCCCGGTACGACATCCGTCGATCGACGGCCAGCAAGGATTTGCAGAACGGCAGTAAGCAGATCGGCCCTTCATGATCCTCATGTAACCCTACAGTAGATCACCCCCACTATCATTTATTGTTTCTTCATGCAGCCTTATGACTTCCGCTATGGGCAGGTGCGCAGAGGCCATCGTGTTTCACTCTCCAATGCGGACCAGGTTCGGCCGACCATATGATCTCTCAAGCCGCAGGGGCCAGCCTGTCTCGTTCAATAGATTGGTAAGGCGGCTACAATTTATATATAATGAACCTGTTACCACCTATCTTCATGTGCTTGGAACCAGAACATTGCTCTCTCCTATCTCATCAACTCACCATGCCTTCTCTCACTCACTATCTCACCTTTCTTTCGGCTGTGGCCGTCGGGTCTGTCGTTGCCGATGTCAATCCTAACGCCCAGGGAGCCTGCGATGATACACACGGCGGCCAAGACGCCTGCGGTCCCAATGGTAGCGAGGCCTGGTTAAACACCGGTATCGACGGTCAAGGATGGAACCCTCCCTTCCTTGACATCAACGGCCTCAAGCACATCTCTCTGGAGGACTACTACAACGGCGTGGGAAGGTCATGCCACCAATACGACCAGTACTTCAAGTCATCCGGAGAAAAGTACAATATCGACCCAGCCATCCTCGCTTTCCTCGCCATGCAGGAGTCTTCATGCAATGCGGATGCTGGCGGACCTACCCCTGGCCTCATGCAATGCGAACCACGCAACTGCCAAAACGGCAAGTCCAGCTGCCAATACCCCATCCAAGACAACGTCGACTGCGGAGCCCATGTTCTCCGAGCCGCTCTAGACAACGCGGGTGGAAATGCTGTCCGAGCCATTGGCTCCTACAATGGATGGTTCATCAAGGGTTTTGGTCTTAATGAAGGCAAGGGAATCACTGTTGACTACCCCTGCTCTGCTGAGGGCCGCAGGAATGGTGCTCCCCAGAACCTGGATTATCTGCATGAGACGCTCAATGGTTGGTTCCAGGGCCTGGATGTTTATGGAAGTGATGCCGGAAAGGTTGGTGGCATCTATGGCTGCTCTGGAAATTGCAACAACGGGGATAAGTGCTAGGTTTCGATGGCCGGATAGCCGTTATTGCCAAATAGGGTCAGTCTTAACAGCCCGTCCAAGCGGCGTTCACTCGCAGTGAAGGGCCGTAGCTCAGCTCCCATGTACATAATTTATGCGTTCATTCCGTCAGATGCATAGAAAAGAACATGTTTCTTATATAAATCTCAATTCGCTGCAGCGTCAAAGTCGAACACCTCTGAGATAGCATTTGATATATGCCCAACTACGGTAGGATCTGGAAGGTGGGTGAGCCATCGAAGCAATTCCCGATACATCTCGTCCTTTCCACGATTTCGTTCACGATGACTGTGACTCTGATGCATTTTCCGGTGGACATCAAACGCCGTGGGCCCATCCCCATAGTCCTTGGGAAGCCGGCAAATTAGCACATACGACCATACCCACCGGAGAACTCGGGATCCCGTCCGCTCTCCCATAGATAAGCCGGTGAGGGGCGGATTAGTAGTTGGGTCGGTGACGACCAGCGAATCCCCGCTGTTGTATGTTTTTGC
>RZGL01000051.1:202090-280491 GCA_027886155.1 Fusarium paranaense
CCATAGATAAGCCGGTGAGGGGCGGATTAGTAGTTGGGTCGGTGACGACCAGCGAATCCCCGCTGTTGTATGTTTTTGCCCAAGAGGGTGATTTCTTTTTGCCAGTTGTGCATACTTGAATCGGCTGAGCGATGCAGTGGCTTGGTTGCTCATAACATGTCTCTCATGCGAGAGTCGCCGTCGTGAATTTCTCTAACGCGAGTCGTGGTCCCACAATGCGGTGATGAACCCGACATGTTGCGCTGGGACCACGGACAACAAGTCGAAGTTCTGTGCGATGTTTGGATGTGCAAAACAACCTTTGTGCAGAGGTTGGAGTTGTGCTGCTGACACATCACTAAACCAGCCAATCGGAGTTGATTACGAGAGAACCGAGGTGGCGATCTATGTGGGTCGGTGACACTTCCATCCAATTGGAACTTACCCACGCACGTGATGTCGCACGCTTTGCTATTTTAAGATCTCCGAGCTCTACACCATATTATGCTCAATACCAAGCTCAGAGAAAACACAACTCAATTAAAGCACAATTCACTTGGATTCATTACCATCGATAACCTCATCATTTACAAATTGACTATTATTTGTAATGGCCTATGTGAAACCTCCGATGTACGGTTTTTTTCTCTCTTGCACTGTATACACTTATTCGCTACCTGTGCTATCTCGTTTCCGTTCATGGTTGTAAAGTCATTTGCTTTGAAGCCACCCTATACCTGAAGACGTCACGAACAAGATCACCAGATTCCGACTCCTCTCCACTGTAACCAACCCGGAGGCCTTGAGAGTGCAACGAGTTCAACATAATTGATGAAAAGCCTCATTGTCGCCATAGCTCATCTTTAAGAAATGCGACACGGAGTTGAGCCATATTATGTAGGCCAATCGGGCTGCTTATGTAATTCAGTTCGGCCACTAACTGACCGTAGATGGGCGCTTTGCGGGGTTTCAAATGACCTTGTCTTGACACTCAGAAACCCAGGAGACGATTGACCATGAACAGCATGGACATTGCGCGTGCCAGCCATGCTTGTTTGCGATGTCGCCGGCAAAAGAAAAGAGTCTGGAAAATTCCCCATCAAATTTTTGAAAGACAATCCCAATGCTAACAGCTGGAAAGTGTAATCGAGGTATTCCGAAATGCTCACATTGTCTGAGGGCCAATGCCGCCTGTAGCAGGGAGGCTCTCATCAGCGGATCACACGTTGCCGTCCGGTATGCCCTGTTCAACCTTTAATCTTCGGTATACGGGAAGTGCGAAGCTAACGCGCGAATTATAGGACTGTCGCGGAACTCGAAGCTGAAGTTGCACGTCTAGAGGCACAGGCCGCCGCGGGTGGACATGTACATCTAGACCGTGTACACATGAGCCCCGGGATGACCGAAGGTGAGAGTCGTAATGACGCTGCCGAGCCAATTCATGTACTCGACATAGACACGAGCAGGAAGGGACAGGCGCCGAGTCTAGGCGTTCTGGCCGACCTCAACAACGCCACAGTGTACGATTACGAGAATTACAACCTGACGCGCATGCTCAACAGCGCGCTCATGCTCGGAAATGACACGCTTGATATACACACCAAAAAACAACTTGGCAGGACATTGGTGCTATCCAGGTCAGCGACTGATGGGCGAAGTCCAATACAGGACCTCCCCAAAGACCTGCGCGCTTGGTACCTCGAGCGATACCTGGAACATGTGAACCCGACATTCCCCATCCTCAATGCAGAAGACATCAGATCAACCTTGGAGAGCCTTGACAACGGACAACCTATCGATCCCAGCGAGGTGTGTCTCGCATACTTGGCCTTGGCCATTGGGGCAGTATTACCCAGTACAGACTCTTTGATGGATGCTAGCGCTGCATGCCAGTTGTGGCAGGCAGCTTCCAAGGAACAAGTCTTTCACGATGAAACACCAAACACAGTTCGAATTCTCATCCTTCTAACGCTATTCTCACTGCTCGAGGAAGGATGCGGAAGTTCCTGGCATCTGGCCGAGCTAGTTGTACGATCATGCATAAAACTTGGTCTGCACATCAAAGCATCCGAACAGACCTTGAGTACAGAGCTATTTTGGAGTGCCTATCTTCTCGATCGCTGGGTCAGCTGCACGCTGGGACTACCGGTGCTGATCCATAACGAAGAGTTTGATCAGCAGATACCCGAAGCGCCATCTGAAAGCGGTCAAGAATCACCACCAATCTCACTCTGGCGCATGGCTTATAGCCTCTTGGGGGATGAGCGTGGGCTTTCGAACAGTTTCCAGGAATCGAAATGGCTCAGCCGAGCAGGATCCTCGTCACCGACGTCGCCGCACCTTCATCTGCTACACAATATGATTGCCACGGACCTGCGGATCGCGCACGCATCCCGCTGCATCCTGCGTGAAGGGGAAGCGGCTGCACAAAGATTTGATGGTGCCGCTTCAAATCACCTCTCAGTTGTCGAGGTTGCCATCAAGCGTGGATCCACGCTGCCCTGGACGACTGGGTACACGACTTTCCTGTCCGTCATGATCCGGCTCATATCTTTCGGACAAATCTCGAGATGCGGCCTACTGTTCACTCAAAGCATCCCTGATTCGGTGTACATTTCGAGGGCGGTTGATGTCCTTCGCTTCCTTGGCCGCACGTTCAAGTCTCTCGAGTGTCTGGGCGACTTGCTTGGTCACCTAAATCAGTCCGGCACAGGAAGTATTTCGGTATCTAGCACTCCATTGTGTTTTCCAAGTACAGCATTAATTATTTTCTAGGGCTCCGATGAAACACCTATCGGTGTACCTCGACATTCTGGAATTTTCACCATTACATCTCGCGCTTTGCAATCGATCGGTGTCAGCTGTAGTTAAACGCCATGACATAGTGTCCTAGCAAAAATACTAAGGTGGTCTAACCCTTGGACCTGATTACTGTTACATGTTTCTAGTATCAAACGACACCTAGCCTCCATATATATTGATCTCTTCATGTGTTGGTGGTCGTCAGAACAGGGATCCAGAACTTTCGTCATGGAGCAAGTATTCTTGCGTAGGTCTCTCAACAACACAACAGCACGAGACTTAATGTCTTAAAGCACCTTAGACTATGAACACACTAGCTGGCAACATGAATGACTCAATTTTTGGAGGAACAAGTTGATGGATTCGTCTGGTTGACGCTGACCACCGCGTTGTGTATTCGTCTGTTATCTATCATTGACAACTGATGAGTGATATCCCAGCTTGACTCTATTGCTCTGAAGGCCATGACTTGCATTATTGTCCCTTGTTACCCAATCTCGCGTCGTACTCTTCATCCGTCACAGCCTCATACCACGTCGTCTTGCCTCGGCTAATGGCCAAATGAACCAAAATACTCCCCTCATCAGCCCCATGCCAATGAACAGTCCCAGCCGGACACCAAACAATATCGCCCACAGACAGCTTCTGAGGGACACCGCCCTTGTCGCAGACCCAACCAGATCCGGCCTTGACTTCGAGGACCTGGCCGTCCTCGTGGTGGTGCCAGTGTGTGCGGGCGCAGGGAGTGAATGTGGCCGTCACCATGGTGATGCCTTCTTCTTGCTTGTTGAGGACGCTGTCGTACCAGACTTCGCCAGTAAAGGTTGGGCCCTTTTTGAGGGTTTGGCCGTTCTCGGGCCGGGAGGAGCGGATGATTGTCATAGGCATCTTGGAGGATGGGGTATGGAGGAAGGTGTGGTAAGTGATTGTTGGGGTTGGTAATCAGGATTGATGAGAAGGAAGATGAGATATCGAATCAAGTGATGTCCTTGAATTGTTAACTAGCAAGGGTCGAAATCGACCCTGGTTATAAACTGATGCGGCAGTCGGTTTCTTTCGGACAAGCCCGCAACGGTCGAGCGGGGCCGGCTCGGACGGTCCGCTCGGGCAGGCCCGACAATGCCGGGGAAGTAGATTAAACCATGGTATTGTCACTCGGACAAGGGCACGAGGTTTATCGAGCTGGGAGATGAGTATCGGCATATTCCCGAGTGGTATCGGTAAAGAGAGAAAGCCGGGTAAAGGTTTCCTCACATACAAATCAACCCTTGTTCAGCCCCAGACGTTCCAGACTCCGGTCATCATCACTCCTCCAGACCTGTCCCGCTAGTCACGATGCCTTCTGCAGAGAATCCCACAACTTATGGCTTCATTGGCCTTGGGCTGATGGGCCTGCCCATGTGCAAGAATCTCGCCAGCAAGCTTTCTCATGGCGAGCGCATCCGCATCCTGGACCTCAACGAGGCGGCCATGGATCAACTCCACAACGAGTTCCCAAAGCAAATCACAAAATGTTCTTCGCCAGCTCAAGTTGCCGAAGGAGTAGAGGTCATTGTGACTATGCTTCCAGAAGGCCGCCACGTTCAGTCAGTCTACATCTCGGGCCCTGATGCGCTCAGCACCGTCTCTCTGAACGGGAAGCTTCTGATCGACTGCTCAACAATCGACACGGCGACCTCGCTGGGCATCAAGGACCATTTAAGCACAAATTTCCCCACTGCCTCTTTCTACGATGCACCCGTCAGTGGAGGCGTCATTGGCGCCGTCAAGGGAAGCATCTCTTTCTTTGTCGGATGCGATGATGCCACCGATTCCAACTTTGCCACCAAGATCCAGCCCATCCTGCGATTCATGGGTGGAAAGATCATCCCCTGTGGCGGGCCGTCACTGGGCTTGACGGCCAAGCTCTGCAATAACTACCTCTCTGGAATCCTTACGATCGCATGCTCCGAGACGTTCAATATCGGCATGCGCGCTGGTCTAAACCCTAAGAAGCTATACGAGGTTCTGCACGCGGGTTCAGCGCAAAACACAATTGCCGACAAGTTCTGTCCCGTGCCCAATGTTGATCCCAATAGCCCGAGTAGTCATGGATACACTGGGGGTTTCCGCATGGCGCTGATGCTTAAGGACTTTACGCTTGCTACGCAGATGGCCGAGCGGGCTGGTGCTGAGAGGATCTTGGGAACCAAGGGCTTGGAGATGTATAGCTTGTTGAGTGGAGAGGAAGAGTATAAGGATTTGGATGTGAGGGCTATGTTTCGATATATTGGAGGGCAGGAGGATTGGGAACAACAAGAGGAAAGCCAGGATGTCCGGAGTTTGGAAAAGAATGGCAATGCCACGGATGGGCACTAGGCTCTTGTGGCAGAACAGCATCAGAGCATGCGAAGAGTGTATAACAGGTTAAATACACACGTGGTCATGATTTTCCCATTTCTCTTTGGATATTTGTTTATTGTCTTGCCCACCTTCATGTTCGTGACTCTACAAATCAACGGCTAGATAAGTGTGGAGGATTACCTTGACGGAGCTGACTTTGCCACATACTTGATACGGCTGGGGGTTCGTCCTTGTTTACATGGAGGACGAGTAACTAAGAACTAATTCCTCAATATTACACTGTCGGAACAAGATGATGGACGTGGGTTGGAACTATCGGAACATCATGTGCCCCTCTCCTTGACCAGCGCCCAACATCTGGCTTTGGCCAGAGCATACAGCGTCTCTAATCGAGGCATGGGGACACCCTTTTGCTTCCCAAGCCTTGCTGCATTGCCCAAGATCGCTTCCACCTCAAACTCTCTGTTCTGCCTAACGTCCTGGAGCATGCTCATCTCTCTCCCAGTCCCCGTCTCCGCCCTCTTCTTTGCGATGGAAAACTTCTTCTCAGCCACTTCAACCGTCACGCCCTTGACACCCACTGCCTTGGCCAGCTCGACAAGTTCCATCATGATACCCCACGCTAAATCATGAGCGTGCGGCTCCGAGGTTCGGAGAAAGTCTCCGTCCGTGGTCAGCGTGAGAGCCCCGATGGGATTCCATGCCGCATTCATGAGTAGCTTGGACCAGCGGGCTACCTGGATATCATCGTGGACCTCAGCACCGCCGCCACCCTTAATCATGAGATCGGCAAAACGTCTTGCAGAATCCTTGTGCGACTGGGGCGCGTTGGAGGGATAGGTGCCTAGTTCGAAGAGGTTGAGCATCTCGGGATACTCAATTGTGCCAGGACCTGTCTGCACCGCGGGACAGTAAACAACGCCGCTCAGGATGGGATTCTCAGGGAATGCTGCCGCGATCTCCTCCTCAATCATGATACCGTTCTGTGCTAAAACAACAGTTGTCTGCGGCCTTCCCTCTAGAACAGGTCTGAGTTGTTCAGGCAGTGATGGTTTGCTGCCGGGGAATGACTTGGTGCAGACCAGTACAAAGTTAAAGGATTCTTTGCTGCATTCCGAAATGTCGCGCACGACGGCGGTTGGTCTGAAGGCGACATTGCCATATCGCACAGACGACAGCTTGAACCCTTGCTCTTTGACCGTCGTGTAGTTGGACCGGCAGACGGCTGTCACATTGCACCCAGCCTGAAGGAGCTGATACAGGTAGACGCCGCCGATACTGCCGGCGCCAAAAAGCAGGATGTTGGCAGATGAGACAGCCATGGTGCGGACTGGACAGGGGATTGACGCGGTCTTGGGCAGATTGGAGGATTGAGTGAGCGTTTACCGTGGTAGGCGAGCTCCCGGGACAACAAGACCCCGATTGGCTCCCTGTTTTAATACACCAGGAGGCGACTGAGAGTCGAGCTAGCGACAAGCCGACTCAAGGAGGGGCCCTTCCTATTCCTTGGCGTCGGCCTTGCCCGACTTTCTTCTACCGAGGAATGAATAAGCTTCCATAGACTCGGACAACCCCGACTACGATGGATTGTGTTCCCTCACCCCATGGGGATTCCCCAGATCCCCCACAAATCCCTACGACCCCCGCGTTGCGTGTGGATCATATAGATTGATAGAATGGTCCCGTCTCTGAGACGAAATTTCGGTCAACAACAGCAAGCGAGTCTCTTCATCGCTTGCCCTTCTTCCCAAGTACTCTTCCCTCTTGTCTGAAGCACAATGTCTCCTTCAGATCAAACCGCCAAAATCGGCGACCTGCCTGGCCAGGTTAGCAACAAGCTATCCTATGCCCACGAAGAGGGCGATTTGGATGAAGCTTCCGGCCTGACCCATGAGGAACTGGCATTTGTTCGAGAATTCCCCGAGGACAAGAAGGAAAAAGTCCTTTGGAAGGTCGACGTTCGACTTGTGCCGTTCTTGACGCTCTTGTATCTTTTTGCATATATTGATCGGGCTAATATTGGTAAGTGTCTTATTAGTTGTGGTTAGAGATGTGTGCTGATACCTGTCGGAATAGGCAATGCAAAAATTGAAGGACTTGTCGAAGATCTCGGCATGACAGATGACCAATACAGAATTTGTCTCAGCATCTTCTACGTCCCATACATCCTCTTCGGTAAGTCTAATATCTTCTACCTTACTCTCAGTTGATCTTTTTTAACATGATGGGAAACTAGAAATCCCGAGCAACCACTACCTCAACAAGATGAAGCGCCCGTCTATCTATATTTCCGCCATCGTCATTGCCTGGGGCCTCGTCATGACCTTCTCTGGCCTTACCCAGAACTTTGGTGGCCTTCTGGCTATTCGTCTATTGCTTGGAGCGACAGGTACATATGCCTTTACTTCTTGACCATGCCTTGCTTAGCGTAGAGAGCTGACAAAAGAGTCTCATGCAGAGTCTGGTTTCTTCCCCGGTTCAATCCTCATCATCTCCAAATGGTACCTCCCCAACGAGACGCAAACCCGTATCGCGGTTTTCTACACGGCCTCTGCTCTGGCCGGCGCTTTTAGCGGGATGCTCGCGGCCGGTATCGCCCAGATGGACGGCGTCGGCGGTTTGGAGGGGTGGCGCTGGATCTTCCTCCTCGAGGGAATCGTCACGGTTCTGCTCGGAGTGCTCACCTACTTCTGGCTCATTGACTCGCCCGCGTTATCGAGTGGATGGCTTGAGCCTGATGAGATTCGCTATCTGGAACTTCGCCAGCGCGCAGATCCGTCTCGACGAGCGATGGCGCGTGCTAAGAGCGAGGGCAGCGGGTCTGACACTCGCAAGGCGCTGATCAGTGTCCTCTGTGACTGGCAGATCTGGATGCATGGAATCATCTACTGGTCCAACACAGTGCCAAATAACGCCCTCAAGTTCACCATGCCGCAAATTGTCCGCAACATGGGCTTTGAAGCGACCCGTGCGCAACTCCTGACTATCCCTCCTTACATCATCGGCGCTATATCCGCATTCGTTTCTTCTTGGTTCGCCGACCGCTTCAGCTGGCGTATGCCGTTTATTGTTGGTCCGCAGCTCGTAGTTATCGTGGCATACTCGGTTCTCTTTGCTATGGCTGGCGATATCACGAACAATGTCCCCGCCTGCTATTTCAGCATCTGCCTAGCGTGTCTGGGCCTGTACCCTATCAACCCCTGTGGTAACGCGTGGAACCTGAACAACCTGGCCGGCCCCTCTAAGCGGGCTATGGGCATTGCCTTTATGCTGTGCATTGGCAATGTTGGAGGCATCATCGGCGGTTTCATCTACATCGACAGCGAAAAGCCCAAGTACCCCACAGGTTTCGGATCGAGCTTGGGTTTTGTTGCAGCTGGTGTTCTAGCCTGTCTCGTGGTTGAGGCTCTGTACAAGTACATCAACACCCAGAGGGCCAAGATGACGGAGGAGGAAGTGTTTGCGAAGTATACTCCCGAGGAGCTGGATGCGATGGGTGATCGATCGCCATTGTACAGGTACACGCTGTGAGGGAAGAGCATGGCGGGCTGAACTCGTATCATTCCATGCCTCTTGATTGGTAATAGTACGGGACGACGGGTAGCCAAGCAGTATCAAGATTCAGAGGCATATGCCGTAATAGCATTGATCACAACTGCAATCGAAATGAATATGAAGCAGGTTGTATTGCATGAAGTAGTCATATTAGTAGATACTGAACCATATTTACCTGAATCGCCGAGGGATTGGCACGCCTACGTTGGACGATAGACTTCTACTCCCCAGTGCCAGTCAATAACTGCAGCACAGGAACACACAGCAAATTCCACGATTCCTAGGGTCCAGGCCAACGAGAATTTCGCTGCAGTCATAGGTATTGGGTAATATCGTCGTTGTTGATGGATGTGCTCCTTGCTGTTGTTTATGGTACAATCTTGATCTAACGAGAGAACTGGAACAAACGACACTGGCTAGGATGATACATCACTCACTTGAACATGCATGCATGGCATCCACTTTCTGCAGGTTCGCCACAAGAGGAATCAGGTCGGGACTTGATCATCCTTGCGCATGAGTCAGGGCCACCGCTCTGAAAAGACTGTTTCCGAGGCATGCGGGGTGCAGACAGCTTCTCTTGGAAATGTCGGATTTGCCCGTGGCTGGGGGGTCGGCCTTGTCCGCTCCAGCTTGTCGTTCGCTTAGCTATGCCCAACCGAGTCGGGGTTGTCCACTGCCGGATCTGTCCGTTCATTGACCTTGGTTTAGTCAACGGAATTGAGCGTCTCATCAATGCCGAAAGGTAGCCCTGCGAGTGATAGAAATAAGACAAGTGGAGAGAAGAAGACAGCACAGGTCAACATAACATCGTGAGCCTAGAGGCGTTTCGAATAAGCAAGACATCACCATGAGCCCCAATACTTCTACCAAAGATGACGGATAT
Source organism: Fusarium paranaense (assembly GCA_027886155.1). Lineage (NCBI taxonomy): Eukaryota > Fungi > Ascomycota > Sordariomycetes > Hypocreales > Nectriaceae > Fusarium > Fusarium paranaense. The sequence continues at coordinate 211,656 of RZGL01000051.1, forward strand.
GGTATCCCCATCCCCATCGCAAACAAAGACCTCTTCGATACTCGTGGCCTAGTCGCAGGGTCATGGAAAACCCCATCAAACGGCAAATTCTTCCCCGTCTACGAGCCGTCGTCTGGCAAAGTGCTTCGGCAATGCTCTGATTTTGGGCATCAAGACTTTGTCGATGCTATTGATGTAGCTGATAAAGGATACCGACAGTTTTGGTCCTCAACGACAGCTAAGGAGAGAGGAAACCTCCTTAGGGCATGGTACGAGGAGATCCTTGAAAATGCCGATGATTGTAAGTGGGACAAAATGGTGACACTGCATTGGCTTCTCTTACTGACCGCCTGTTCATTCGTAGTGGCTGTGATTCTCTCTCTGGAAAATGGCAAGACCCTGGCTGAAGCTCAAGGCGAAGTCAAGATGGCAGCCTCGTATGTCTCCTGGTTTGCCGAAGAAGCCACCCGGGCCTATGGCGAGACGATTCCCTCGTCATTCCACGACACCACTGTGCTCACATTCAAGGAACCTGTGGGAGTGTGTGGTATTATAACGCCGTGGAACTTTCCAGCTGCTATGATCACCAGGAAAATTGCTCCTGCGTTCGCCGCTGGATGCTCTGTGGTGATAAAGCCACCAAGCGAGACACCGTTCAGCGCTATCTCGCTGGCAAAACTAGCTGTCAAAGCTGGCATCCCAGAGTCCATTATTCATGTGGTTCCCACAAAGGATCGACAGGCATCTCTTGAGTTGGCAACGAACCCCAAGGTTAAGAAGCTGAGCTTTACTGGATCCACAGGAGTAGGCAAGATGCTCACAAAACTGGCGGCTGGGACCATGAAGAGAGTGAGCATGGAACTAGGTGGAAATGCGCCTTTGATCGTGTTTGAGGACGCGAACCTGGACTGCGCAGTACAAGGGGCCTTGACTGCCAAGTTTAGGTGCGCCGGCCAAACGTGCGTGGTATGTTCATCCAGCCCAAGGCCCTTGATTTGGCTAACATTGACACAGTGTGCCAACCGGATATACGTGCAAAGCTCGGTCGTGGAAACATTTACAGCTAAGCTCGTGGAGCGTGTGGGTAAGCTTTCTCTTGGTAAGGGCATTGAGCAAGGCACGACCCTCGGGCCCCTCGTCAACGCCGCAGCCGTGAACAAGATAGCGCACCAGGTAAAAGATGCCGTTTCAAAGGGGGCGGTCGTGAGAGCTGGCGGCAAACCGCCAGGTACAGACGGCTTCTTCTTCGAGCCCACCGTCATCACGGGTGCAACAAAGGAGATGGAGGTTGCAACTGATGAAACCTTCGGACCCCTCGCGGCCATTTTCTCGTTTGAGACTGAAGAGGAAGTTATAGCCTTGGCCAACGATACGGAATTTGGTTTGGCAGGGTATTTCTTTTCCAAGGATATCGGGCGCGTTATGAGAGTGGCTCGTCAGCTTGAATGTGGCATGGTGGGTGTCAACACGGGCATTATGACGGCATGCGAGTCACCGTTCGGGGGCATCAAGGAGAGTGGTGTCGGCATTGAGGGCTCCAAGTATGGCCTGGCTGAATATCAGAACGTCAAAGGGGTTACGATTGGGAATCTCAACGACTACTAGGAAGTTACGGCGAGTGGGTGAATATGAACGGTTGACCAGTATCTGCTGGAATTGACCAAAGCCCTCCAACTGAAACCTCATAATGGCGAATTGTATGACTTTCTCGTCGATCAATCAGCTGGACTGCCCCATTTCACCCAACCCAGACCGAACCGATCAATGGTTGCCGGGCAAGTCCGACTGACCCAAATGACTGGCCCGGGAAACGCCGAGTGAATGGAGTTAAATCGGCTATATGACCAAAAGTGATGATTGGTGACGTGAATGATCCGTCGGTTTACACCCCGCACTCACTCATTGGATCATTACCTCAATAACAAACACCAAGAAGAAATGCAGTCAATACCAGAGGCCGGTTCTCCTGCAGCATGGAATCCAGTGACTGCTACCCAGGGAGCATGTGTATCATGTAAAAGTAAGAAATTAAAAGTACGGGACCCTTCAGGAATTCCCTTTGTCGTGTACGGTCTCTCTGACTCTTCTTACATAGTGCGATAGACTGTCTCAGTCATGCAATAATTGCACTAGACTTGGAGTACAATGTATCTCCGTGGACCCTGGGTCAGGGCAGCTTCACACAAGGAGGTATGTAGAGTTCGACGTTGAGTCTAGACGCCGCTTATATGTTGCGCTAGCTATGTGGATGGCCTTCGGGACAGAGCTGAAAGTCTACGGCTTGCTATTCGTGAGAGCCGACATTCTGAACCCGTTGAAATAAGACCTGCGTCTAACCCTACACCTTCCACCTCTTTGCCCAAGGTTTCTCCCAACTACAGCGGCTCCGGGAGTATCTTCAGGTACGGCTGACTGATATCCTTGACCTCCATGCCATCGCTGACAAACAGCTACCAAGTCTCGGGCAGCTAGTAGCCGCAGCCGTCTCTCGTGGTTCAGATAACTCAGTCCTCCGCCTGGGTGTTTCTGCGGCCCAAGAACACGGGCACCAGAACATAGAAAGGGTGCGCGCCACAGAGATGCCACTGCCCAGCCTTGGCGATGCTGTCGAGCTTGTCAAGTTGTACTTCGATGCACTACACGTTACTATGCCGTTCATGAGACAAGCAGATGTCTTCCAGCAGCTTGAGCGACTGTATACTGGCACCCCGGCCTATACTGGGCATGACAAGACTCAAGATCTCTTCCAGCTTCACATGATATTTGCTATCGGGGCCATGCGTTCTCCTGGGAGATGGAAAGAAGACTACGCAAGAGACCATTATCTGACCGCTATGAGCAAGGAGGCTCACCTTGGTCAAGTGCCGCCTCCTGCACAGATCCAGAATCTGCTCCTGGTCTTTGTCTTTGCTACTCTACACGACGTTGGCATCGCGAGTACTTGGGAGATTATCAGACAAGCCATGAGAGTCTGTGTGAAATTTGGCTTCCATAGTCGGGAGACGGCGGAGGACGACCGGCTGCAAGAGCAGCTACGGCGAAAAATATTCTGGTCTGCATACATCTCGGATCGACACTGCAGCCAGAATTTGGGTCGACCTGTAGCTCTGGCTGAAGAGGATATCACCATTGAGCTTCCAATCAACCAGGATGACGACCAGATCAAGGCGAGCGAGCTAGAGATTCCTGGGCGATATACCGAAGTGACGAACTTGGTGAGACACACCCTTCTACGACGTCTTGGTACGAATGCGCGGATAGCTTTGAACCGTTTATCACGACAACAAGCTTCTCTGGCAGAGCAGATAGAGACTGCGAAAACATGGACCGATGCGCTTGAGGCTTGGTACAACTCTAGTGTTGTCAAGCCTACCCCTACAAACGCATACGAAACCAAGCAATATCTCGATATCAACTTTCACCGCGAGCGGATGAAGTTCTTGTCATATCTGGTTCTTCCCTCGGACAACGCGCAGAACGCGACTGCGAGTATCGAGCATTTGTGGCAGTATACCCTCTCGGCTTACCAAATTCTGCTGGCGTATCAGAAGCAGTCCAACGACGGTTTCTTGAAACCTAACTGGACGTACGTGCAAGACGTGTTAAAATCAGGTTTTGGCATTCTCTACTGTGCAGTAGGCATACCAGAGCATCGACGTCACAACAATGACGGGGTCAGCCTGACGCCCTCAGAGTTGGACACGGTCGTCAACGGCCTCAAACTATGCGGTGAAACGTTGAGCAAGATTACGGCTGAGTGGCAGACGGTACAGCGTCACGCAAACGCGTTTATGCAGATGTCTGAGGCTGTGCTTGAGCTCATTGCGAGCGCAACCCGGAATGCGACGCGGGAGCAAAGTCAGGCGGAAAATGGTGGCGAGAGGCTGGAAGAAACCATGGACTGGGATTTTGATGCTCTTGATTCAACGTTGAATATGTTCCAAGGGGAAGGAATTGAGCCGTTCACTGATACTGAGTGGGCTGAATTGTTCGAGTTGGCTGTCGAAGCAGATGGGGAGCTCACTATGCCCATGTAGACTGTTTCTAGACCTGAGACCCTGCCGCTCTAAGATGAGCCGGTTCTGGGCTGGCGCTGAGGAACCTGGAACTCGGACTGGGTCAGTGACAGTCTTGGGATTGCATAGCCCAGTGAGGAATGGGTTTGGGAGATGTTACCAAGGCAGCTTGGACATGTGGTTATGTTATCCCTGCGCTTGGTGTCACCCCCGACTTTCTTCATGCACACGCCTGGGCCGCCGCCCTCCATGATATCGAGGAATTCAGCCTTATCTGACTTCGGCAGCTTCCTCATAAAGTAGCATTAAATGAGAGGGGGAAGTTTGCACAGATCTTGAAACGCTAGTTGATGCACTGCGGGCTGTTCGCACCATGGCAGCATCGTCCGGAAGGTATGGCACTTTGTCACACAAGAGACATTAGGCCCAAAGCACTGTTCACCTTCGTGATGCTTGGGGTAATGATCGACGTTCTAGATCCAGCTCACCGAGAACGATGTTTGCGTTATCGTATCAGTAAGCCCCTCGAGGAGCTGTTGCTAGTGACCCTGTGTGATTGACGACTCCTCATGAGGCAGATTCCCAATACTCTGGTTGGGTTGAGATGATTATGACACGATTTGCGAGCGTACTCAACAGTTGAGCAACAATCCAGATGTCTTTAAACTTTTATTTAGAGGTTCCTGAAGCCATGTAACTTCGTGGCTATCCTGAATTATCATCTGTCTCTCTCCATACATCTCTTTGGAGGTCAACCATTCGACATGGGCAACCCATTTTCCATCGTCAGTGGCGTCGCCAGCATCATTTCTCTTGGCCTGACTGTATACGGCGGTCTTCATACATATTTCAGCGCTTTGAAGGACCGAGGCGAAGACGTTGAACGTGCTTGAGAGCTCCTAAATCTGCTCGGAAAATACATCAAACTCATTCGACCCAGCGCGCCGACACTTAGCAATCAATATGCTCAAGCAACTGACCTTATCACGATGCCGCTTCGCCTATGTGGAGGCGAGCTTCAAGCTCTCGAAAGAACCAGAGGCAAGCTGAACAGAGGCAAAGGCACATGGGAGAAGTCAAAATCGGCTGTCGCTTACCCGTTCAACCAGACCAAGCTGCTCCAAGTCCAGGACCGGCTTTTCAGGCCCACGAGAGCCAGAGGGATTGTCGTTCAACTATTAATCCTATAAGTTGACCCGCGCCTGTTGAGCTGCGTCAACTAATCTTAATAGTCGTGAAAATACATGCAGCAGAAATGATATGAACACTCTCAAAAACGCTGTCCAAGACAACGGCTCGCTCACACAGGACTTTCTTCGCAGAATCCAAACTGACGTCGAGGCTGTTGGCTCGTCTATTCAACCAACAGTAGCATTGCTGAAGGAGATCTCCACTCGAGTCGAGGAACAAAACGCGATGGCATCTAGCACTCACGAACAGATCCAAAGTACTAACGCCATCTTCTCGGCGAAGCTGGACAGCGCGGTAAGAGTCTTGATCCTCGACATATAACTTGTTGGATTGGAAGTTCTCCGCCGAAAACCTCGTGATCTAACGAGAGGACCAGACACAAGCCCAGGCACAGCTGTTCGAGATTTTTGTTCACCAACACCAACGCCAGGCCATCGAGGCAACCAGACAAAACGATGCTGGTCAATGTTTGAAGAATGCCAACCTAGAGACAAACTCCATTCAAGCATACGCTGCTGGGGCCTGTTCCTGCGAAGGGGCGAGAGGGAAAACCTCCCAGCAGCCACTGCTAAGCTATAAACTCTGGGGAGGGCTGACCATCTTCCGCCGGCTTTATTGGAAGTGGAAGCACAAACGCGGATGTCGTTTCTACAGAGAAAATTTGTTGGAGAGATCCACGAGAACCACCTTCACCTACACCGGCCTGCGCTACATCCTCTCTTTGGCTCTGAATCTGACTGTGGAACGTCAATGTCAGGACGGGGGCTACTCGATCAAACACTCACTGAGAACCTACAACATGAGGGAAACGAGCGAAGCATTCGAGGTCTTTAGTTGGCACAACTTTCCCCAATGCTTCTCCATAGCCCACGTTCAGGAGCTCATGACGAAGCTGCAAGAGGCATACTCATTGCCCGATGTTTCGCCCTTTGACGTTGACCAATTTGGCCGGACCACCGACCACCTTTGGGTCCTGGTATGTTCATCTCTTGAATGGGGCGCAGGCTCAAGCCAGAGTTTGACCCTGGATTCGACCAAAAGCCAATGTAGGATCGTTGGGATCAGCGCATCCGGGAGCGACGGCGACAAATGAAGATATTCTGCGATGCCTTCCATGACAATCATACTTATAAACGACACAGCTCAGAAGTAAGACCTAGTAGCACTAGACGCCGTAGGTACATCAGAGTGTACTGGTAGATATCGCGGCCTGGAATTTGGCGGACACCATGCTTTGGTAGCACCTGTACAATCTGTATATCCTGATAAATACACTTGTTGACTTGCTGAGTTGAGTTCTAGATGTATGATAGTCTACAAGATTGACTGGAGATCTGTTGAGGTCTGCCCTACCACTCAACCTCCTTGCCTTTCGAATCACAAAGCCCCTGACAAAACTCAATCTCCTCCTGAATGCCATTTCTAGCTGCCGTCCTCCTCGCCGGCCACATCTCACCACCTGCCTTTTGCTCCTCATTCCGGTGCTGCACAACAGCCTCCTTGAGTATCTTCTGAAAGTACAACACACCCTTTTCGTTGAAAGAGTTCAAGTCCCCTGTGACGTATACGCCAGCGTTGAGGTTCTTCTGGGCCGCGTTGCAGAGGCCCTTGTCTTCTGACTCGACTTGCTTGAAGAAGTCGTCAACCTCCTTGAACTCCTCATCGGTGGCGTCTTTGTGTCGGTAAACTTCGTACTGCATTGATGTTGTGGTTGCTGAAGTTGGTACTACTCGCATGAGATAGAAGTATTTCGTGCTAGGAGTAGTAGTTAGCCATGTTCGGGGGGCTTATCGTTGGTTCGGTTACTCACGTCATTGTCACTGAGGCGTTTGGGAAGAAGAAGGTCGGCGCGACTTCCAGGCCAGATTCCTTCCCCTTCTTGTCCTCAACAAAGTGCTGAATCTGGCCACCCTTGACTTCGACTTTGTAGGTCGTCAGATTGGAGGTTGCGGCGATACCAGGGTGAGCAACGCTGCAGTGGTAGCACTGGACTAGTTAGAAATGTCTGGATAAGTAGAATAGATGGGATTCTTACCTCGTTGTAGTTATCGACCAGTGTTTTCCAGTTATAGTCTCCATGCATATCCCAAGCATGGTCGAACGTGTAATCATCCATGTTGAAGATGCCAAGTCGAGGTTGTGTGTCTGCTCCATCAAAGTCACTCTTCCAAGGAACAGAAGGCTTGTCTCCTCCGTCGAGATTGACCCAGACGAAACCTCTCTTGTCAATGTGCACGTGAACTTTGAATAGGCCATTTGCGTCCTTGTCGAAAGTCTCCATCTTTTCGAAGCGAGGGGCCTTGGCCAGTTTTCCACTCAACCCATACGACCATCCTAGAGAAAGGCATTAGACGATTATATTGATGCTTGCAATATTTACATACCGTGATATTTGCAGGACAAGATGCTGACATTGCCTTCATCTTTGGTCACGACAGGGTACGCTCTGTGGCGACAGATGTTGTGAAACCCATTCAGGTTTCCTTCTCTGTCGAGGCAGAGGAAGAACGAAAAGCCAGCCTCGTTATATTGAACAAAGTCGCCCGACTTGGCAAAACGGCTGCGATGCGTCACCAGTAGCCACCGCTTGGAATAGATCGCCCGTCTCTCCAGTTCGTACATGGCGGGCTCTCGGTACCATGATGCTTGCAGGGCACGGGGCACATCGGTCGGTGCGCTCTTTGACGATAGGAACTGGAACATTGCGGCAGGGTTTGAGATGAAAGACAGGGTTGTTGACTGACTAGTCCGTGATAGACTTTGATATGGCACATCGCTTTAAATAGCTCGGGTGAAGACAATGTACTCTGTCAAAGGGCTTAAAGACAATCGATGTTATCTCCAATACACATTCACTGATTAGCCACCCCCAATTGAGTTTGCGTGGAAGTCGCACTTTTGGCCCTTTTTGGGTTTAGCGGATCAAGGGATCGGCGATAATCCAGCCCAGTTCGCGGGGATGGTCAGCCAGGATGTTGGCATCTGGTTACATGCGGGGAGTCAGCTCTGCATGTGGGAATTCTATCCCTTTCGGAATGGACTGTTGGTTTCCGATAAACCCCAGATTACCGGGCTCGAGCCTCACCAGGATATCTTATCCTCAGGAAGATAGCTTGGTGGTATCTGGCTGAGATATGGGATGGGGAGCATCTCGCACCTTTCGTCCTTTCCTGGTCTAGCGCATTGAAGCCAGCAATTCGACGCTCTAGTGCCACTCCTGATTCATGGATCTTGTGATGTGATACCTCGTCGCGCGATGGCCTTCAAGAAAGAGGGCTCCCTTCTATCTTTCATGGGATGGTATCGAGCCTAAGTCTCAATCATCATCATCAGCATTGATCAAAATACGCTTCATCATGGCAACAAAGTCAGACATCGAAAAAAGACCCTCTGTGGCCGACACTGAGAAAGGACAGTTGGCAGATGTCGGCTACATCCCCGAACTCAAAGTCCGTCCTCCTATTTATCTACCGCTAACGTTTGGCTAACTGGATCAACAGCGCAACTTTTCGACTACGTCCATGCTAGCTCTATGCGTGTCTCTCATGGCAACATGGGAAGCGCTGTGCAGGTGGGAACTTCGACAAGACGAGAGTTGCTCAGATACTAACACACCTTTAGCACTTTGGCAGCTGGACTTGTCAGCGGAGGCCCAGTGTCACTGATATATGGTGCAATCGTTGCTGCCATTGGGTCACTCTGTTCTGCCATGTCTCTGGCCGAGTTGGCTTCTAGGTGAGTTAACAAGACCCGTAACCAACAATAGCTAACGTGTTCTTGTGCTTAGTATTCCCTCGGCTGGAGGCCAGTATCATTTTGTCTCGCATCTATCGTCCAAGTCCGGATCGACCATGACCAGCTGGTTCGCGGGCTACATCATGACCTTTGGCTGGATCACCGTCACCGGGAGCGCCCCTTTCCTCGCCGGCACAATGGTCCAAGGTCTCCTCGTTCTTAACTACCCCGAAACGTACACGTACGAACGATGGCACGGAACACTTATGTACTGGGCAATTCTCATCGGCGCCGCAAGCATCTGCATCTTCTGCAGCAATATCCTGCCTCTGATCGAGAAGGTGTCTTTGACTCTCCATGTAGCCCTATTCTTCGTCATCCTCATTGTCATGTGCGTCGTTTCGCCGACAAAGAGCTCGGCCACCTGGGTCTTCACGTCGTTTGAGAATAATTCGGGGTGGTCCAGTGATGGTGCTGCGTGGTGTATCGGCATGCTCAGTTCATGCTACGTCCTGATCGGGTACGACGGAGCAACGCACCTCAGCGAGGAGATGCATAACCCTGAGAGGGGCGTGCCTTATGCTATGATTGGCAGCGTGGCTCTCAACAGCGTTCTTGGTTTCGCATTCTTGATCGCAGTCCTGTTTTGTATGGGCGATATCCAGTCTGCCCTGGCCACGACCACGGGGTTCCCTATTATTGAGATTTTCTATAATATCACAGGGAGCACCGGGGCAGCATCAGCCATGTCGAGTGCCATCGTGCTCATGGCGAGCTTGGCTACCATTCCGTTGCTGGCATCAGCTGGACGTGTCATGTGGGCGTTTGCAAGGGATCAAGGTATGTTCACGACTGCACCTTGAAGGATGGCAACTGACAGACTGATCAGGACTTCCATTCTCTGGAACGCTCTCAAAGGTGGAAAAGAAGCGCGGCATCCCGACAGTGGCAATTATTGTGACCACGGTCCTCTTGATGCTTCTTGGACTTATCAACATCGGCTCAACTACAGCCTTCAACGCGATCCTGTCTCTCGCAGTCGTTGGCCTCGAAATCTCATACATCATGCCTATTGTGCTGCTCATCTGGCGTCGCATCACATCGCCAGAACAGCTCAAATGGGGACCATTCCGTCTCGGAAGGGCCGGCATGTTTATCAACATTGTTGCGGTGGCTTATCTCATCTTTACCAGCATTTTCTCGCTGTTCCCTCCTTACCAGCCCGTCACAGCACAAAACATGAACTACGCGTCTCTCGTGCTGGGCGCGACGCTCCTGTTTGGACTCGTGTACTGGCCGCTCAGGGCGAGGAAGAAGTACTCGGGTCCGTTGAACGAGACCGAGGGTGTGGCAGTGGCGAATGGTTCCGAGCCGGAAAGATAAGGGGATACCGGGGAGATATCAGTTGAGGCTGGGGGTTGCTTCGTATCCTTGTCATGTTGATCTCCGATGCTCCGTAGCGCCTTAACACCGCCAATTATATCGTCAAGATTATGAACAACGCTAGGCCGTATCAAGTTATCTTAACCCAGAAACGCGGGGTAACAGGGGTTCCGGCCTCTCCACAGATAAAGCCGGTGATACTGAACGCGTCTTAACACCCAGGCTCGGCAGTCCTTCTGTGAAGATTGCCCCTTTCCCTCAGATGCCATGGACGACAAGATACGCCGAAGCTGTGCTAGAAAGCGCAAATCTAGAAGTAATTATCCTCCCATCCCTAGTGTATCGGTCTGTGCCACTAATACTCTCCCCAGGTGGATGTTCCGTCTGCAAGAAGCGAGTGAGTTAGCCGCTCAGCTGAACCCCCTGTCCTTACTCACCAAGACATTCTTAGAGGTTAAAGTGTGATGAGCAACAGCCAAGTTGCCGGCGATGTATCAAAATTGGAGTCGAATGTCCTGGATACGCACGGCCCGTCAAATGGTCGACCAAGTACGAGAAAGACACCTCCTCATCTGCGACCCTGGATCTTGATGGCGATACCTCTTCTTGGTTTGAGACGGAAGCCAGGAAACTCTCAAACGTCATTGAGCCGAGCCCAAGCCATCAAGGCCCTCAGTCTCGCCAAACCGAGCATTCCGACTTGACAACCATGCCCATAGTCGAGTCTCCCTTGTCCCCCAAGCCTACAGCGTCTCCTGCCTCTTCAAGATTATCAGAGATGCACCATGAAGCCCCCAGTATTATTGAGACACACCTTTCTGCCGAACAATCCGTATCGTCTCCTTCCTTATCAGTTTCGGGTTCTTGGCATGGCTTTGTGGACGATTCGAATGAGACCGAACCTGAGCAGGTTTCCACCTCTGGCTCGACGGACGACAACACATCTCTGACTTTCTACAAACCGATGGAGCAGTCTTCACTATTACTCGACCATTACTTCTCCAATATTTGCCAGATGAACTCTGCCTTCGACTCGCTGCACAACCCGTTCCGATCAGAGGTATCAAAGATGATCATTAACTCGCCACTCCTATTCTATTGTGTCTTGAGCATGTCGGCAGCGCACCTCTACCAAGGAGACGAACCAAAAAGCAGTATTGCGTTGGAGTTTCAGACAGAAGCGATATCCCATCTCTCCATTGAACTTTCGCAATTGGACACAGCCATGCCCCGGGTTTTGAAAGGTGATGATGATAGATCAAGAGCACTGGCAGTACAGAAGACGGACCATGTTCAAGATGACGTCTTGCTTGGCGTTATTCTCTTGGGAATGACATCGGTTTGTCTCCGCCCCCAGGTCGCTTTGCTCTATTTACAAGCTGACTGTCTTCCCTAGGCCTGGCATAACTCTTCCGCGACTGGTGTATCTCACTTGTTCGGATGCCGCCAGCTATTCAAAGCATGGATGGCCTCCAACTCTTTAGAAGACGCCGCGAAACGTGCGTCAATGGATCAGAAGCAGTGCTTCCTCGCCTCATCAATGATATACTGGGAAGCCATGAGTTCGTTCATACTCGACCAGGACACAGCCGCTTTATCATATTTGGACGTCTTCTGCCAGCCAAACCTACCTTCACTCATTTGTCCATGTCCTTGGACCGGTGTGGGGACTCCAGTCTTTGTGTTTCTGGCCAAGACGGGTATTCTGCTCAGAAACAAGAGAGTCTTGCGGAATCTCCGCGTATTCAGATCGGGCGAGGCACATCAAAGAGCCCTCTACGCAGAGCTTCTCGACGATGCTTCTGCTCTAGAGCAAGAGATCATCAAGTTACGAATCCCGTTCGTTGGTCTGATTGAGGATGTGGGCGATCCCTGTACACCACCCGATCACTTTCTCGCCATCGCTCGGTGCTACCGCTTGGCCACTCTACTTGAGCTGTACCGAGGGTTTCCTGAGTTGGTCAAATCACAGACGGTTGTGGAGCAAGCCGTTGAGGTGCCCACAGGTGAACAGGACGACAAGACCCATCTGATACTCGGCCTCGCCTTTGGGATACTGGGGATTTTGGAGTCGATACCCATCGACTCGGGCACAATCTCAATTCAGTTACTGGCCTTGATGATTGCTGGCAGTGCTCTATGTGTGGCCCCCGGCCAATTCCAAAGCACTATCGCCGAGAGGACACCATTTCAACAAACTGTGATGCGCTGGCGAGGATTTGTCCGACAACGCATTCTATATCTATGTGTTGCTATCGGCTTGCGCCCGGTGAATCACGCTGCACTCATCCTAGAGGAAGTCTGGACACGCATGGATACGGAGATAGGTCACTCCAATGATAATGAGGGAATGCTTGCTAGCACGGTACATTGGCTGGATGTCATGTCTGAGAAGAAGTTGGAGACCATATTTGGGTGAGGTAATGGGGCTTTATAGTGGTACACCTTGGGCTGTTCCAGCACACTGTATTCCCTCCATCACCATCAATGAACCAAATTCTGAGTTTCAACCCCTTCCTGTGCTCACCGATAGTTCACAGCTTTGCCCTCTGATCGCAGAAAAACGCCAGAGCGTAGGTCTCAGTTGAAAACGAGATGGTGGACCCCTTGGTGAACAGCATCACGTCACCAGGCCTAGCCGTTACCGTCGCACCCGTCTCATCCTGGACTTCACATTCTCCTTCGATAAAGTGCTTCGCCTCATCAAACTCGTACGTGAATACGCATGGCTTGCCCTTTTCAATGCGGAAAAAGCCTGCGGATATGGGGGTTTTTGAACCAGAGTCGCTGGTAGAAACGACGTCTGGGCCATGTGAGTTCAGCGATGCTCCATCAAGAAGAAGGGGGATCTACTCACCTCCTCCAAAGGCGTTGCCAGACTCATCCATCTGAGGTGGCTTGATGGCCGCAGCTTGTGGCTTGTAAACAAACGGCATGGTGACGAAGAGGGAGTGTGTTGGCAGAATGACTTGGAGATTGATCAAGGCAGCAAGGGATACAACATTATCTATTTGAGCCGATTCGTATAACAAGGTTAGAACATCACCCTTATTCTCAATCAGAAGCTAGCACTAAAAGAGTTCGAGAGTACGGGCTTGACAAGCGATGGTTCGTCAATCCTGCGTGTGTTCGACCTCGCACTTTTTGTCCAAAATAGGAAAGGGGCAGCCCACACGCATTGCAGGGGGCTTGCAGAGAACAGCGACCGACTCTCGTGACTTAAAGACAGGAAACAACTGATTGCATTCTATCAGATAACCTCGGCCTCCTTTTTCCTATCAACTTTGAGTCTTTCTTTCATTGCAAACTACACCATGCCCTCCAGTCGTGAAGGTTATCTTTGGACGCCTACCGGCGACACAACCGGCCTCACCACCGACGCCGTTGTTAATGGCACGCCAGACTCTTTAATCCGTGACAAATACGATGTCGTTGTTATCGGAACTGGCTTTTCTGGCCTTATTGCGGCTCGAAACCTCTCTCGCAACGCGAACCTCACGGTGCTACTTCTCGAAGGTCGGGACCGTATTGGTGGAAGAACATGGACTGCGAAAGCCTTGGGGGAAGAGTTTGAGATGGGAGGAACTTGGGTCCACTGGTAGGCACTTTCCCATCTACATCTCTAGCAAGTGTCTAATAATCTTGTTGCAGGAACCAGCCTCACGTATACGCCGAATTGCACCGCTACGGGCTACACTCCAACCTAAAGACCTCCGCCGGGACACTCGATACCAAAACAACGTTATACACAGCTGCTTTCTCGGCTCCCAATAATATCGATGGTGGAGATGTCAATTCGGCAGTTCAACGAGTCGCGGATGCCTTCTTCGCCATCGATGGCCTATCCAGTCGCGACCTCATGCCGTATCCTCACGAACCATTCCGCCAACCGGCCCCGTGGCTTAAATATGATCATCTCTCCGTCAAAGACCGTCTTGATCAGCTTGATCTACCCCAAATTGAGAAGGACCTGTTTGATGCCATGGTTAGCTCCTTCGGCTCCGCTCCTGGCTCTGAATGCGGTTTCACCGAGGCGTTGCGCTGGTATGCACTTGGAGGACACACCATGGCTGGCGTTTTCGAGCTTGCGGGTGTATACAAGCTTGGGAAAGGAGGCATGAGCTCTCTTGCTCGGGCTATCCTGGACGAGTATCGTGGACACTTGCTGTTCAACACCGTTCTTGAAAAGGTTGAGCAGAACAACTCCTCTGTCACTCTGACTACAAAAAACGGCAGGCAGATTCAGGCAAGCCAGATCATATCCACAATCCCCCTGTAAGCCCTCCCCCGAGTACAAATCGAGTCTCTAGGCTAACCATCACTCAGGAATTGCCTGTCAGATATTTCCTTTACACCCTCCCTGTCGCCACTCCGCCAAGAGGCCATCAAAGCTGGCCACATCAACCAAGGCGCCAAAATCCACTTCAAGCTTAGACAAACTGAGCCAGGATGGTTCTCAATGGCAAGCGGCTACGGAAACTCGCCATGGTGCTTCTCCTTCTCCGACCACAACGGCACAGTCAAGAAAGATGGCACCTACTGCATCGGATTCGGCTACAGCGGAAATCTCACAGACCCACGCGCATCGGGATACATCATTTCTACTTTCCAGCAGTACCTGAAGCCTGGTGCCGATATCAAGGCGTACCTGACGCACGACTGGATGAACGACAGCCTTGCCAAAGGCACTTGGAGCTGCTGGGGCCCGAATGCCATGTCCAAGTGGCTCAAGGAGCTGCAGAAGTCGGATGGTAGAGTTCATTTTGCTAGTGCTGACTGGGCTGATGGATGGAGAGGGTTTGTCGATGGGGCTATTGAGAGAGGCGTGGTTGCAAGCAGGGATGTCGAGCGGTTGCTTCTGGAGGAGCAAGTCAAGTCCAAGATCTAGATCCGGAATGTGAACTGCCCCCTCATGATTTCATTCTAGGTGTACCCTACCTCGTAGTTTATAGATCGGTTAGTCGAAGGGGTCTTGCGAGAACCAGCCGTATCCATTTACTTGGGAGTCTGTTCTCATGAGTGCGTTATCACGTGATTTTCTCACAGGCAGCAACATGGAATCGCAATCTCACCTCACTTGATCCCTCGACCTCTAGTAACGAGCTTCCCGTATACGCTATTCCAATATCTTCATTCACTGTCACGATATGTCGACAAGTTTCACTCTATTTCCAAGCTTCCCCAATGAGATTCAAGAGCTCATCTGGGACGCTGCAGTCCGTCCTGTTGGACGTCAACACGTCCAAAGATTCATCATCACGGATCACTACTTGAACCAGGCAAACCCCCAATACCCCATTTCAGGTGACTTTATCAGATTTGGGCGTCAGGACGGGCCACGCTCCGGCTTTTCACTTGCTCTCCCATGGCATGATCCACAGGGCAACCCCAATGAGTCTCTGTATGCAATGGACAGTGGCCTCTGGACGGCCTGTACCGCGTCTCGAGCTGCGATGGTACGGCGATTCAAGAAGAACGAGTGGTGGTCCGATATTCCACAACAGGAGCCCATGGCAGGATTCTCAGAAAAGGGAGCATTTGCTGGCCAGGAAGATGTCTTTCACTCGGCCACCTACAAGACCCGCGAGGGGGAAAACAGACACATCACAATCAATACCGAAGATCTCACATATCTGGACCCACGGCATTTGGACTCTGTAGACTGGTTCCATCACTATGCTGGAGACCCTGTTCCTCTCCTCGATTATTGTGGAGAAGATGGCACCAGGACGAGCCCCAGCTTTCTCGGGCTCAACATTGCCATCGACTTTGATCCTAGGATGGTGGACATGCTCGCAAATCGGCCAGTTCACTACTGTCGGGGAACCTTGGGCATGTATTCTATGTCTATAGTCGACATGGTTGATGTTCTGCACGAGTCTGCTGGAAGGACGCTTTGGTTTATCGATCACCGGCTTCGACGACGATCAGCGGAGGGTGTAGGCTCAACTTCAGACATGCACTCTGAAGAACCAGAAGCAGAGGTTCCGCGGTCAGCATCGACTCCAGATGCCAACCGGCAAATCTTCCACGCCGACGGCTACATCTTGGTCGAGGTTCGAAGAGAAGACATGGGACTGTGGGCCATTGAAGGAAAAGGCCTAGAACCCAGCAGCAATCACTGCACTGTCTTCGACTTTTTCGATGTTTTGTTTCAGACGGGATATGGGAGACTGGACATCCAAAATTCAACTCGAATGCGGGTGTTGGCATATCAAGGTACCTCGAATGAAGCTCCGAGACGGCGAGGGCCATATGAAATCACCCCAGACCCTTCATGCCTGACATGCTATCCAAAGGAGGAGGTCCGCCGGGTCCGTCCAGTCAAGCCATCGACGAGTGAGAATTCTGACGATGATATATCACTGAGTGACTTGAAACTCTTTGATTCAGAATAAACATAAATCCAAGAATAAAGATACACTAAAACCATCATATGCAACAATTAACTGTTGTTAAGGCAAGCGACGAGAGTGATGGGGAGCACATTGTCACTCTATGTGCTATTCACAGTATGGGTGGCTCCCAGGGGCATACTGTTGATTTGACTTGGTTGATCACTTCAATTGATATTAGTGACTCACCACCTTGCACCACTATCAGTGACTAGATGTTCATCTAACGCAGGCGTGTCAGAACGTTCACGGTACTATATATGGGCCTGCAATACCTCACCCTGTTCAATCACCACCACGCTACCCAACATTTAACTCCGGACCACAAAAAGCACAACTAGAAACTCTTTTCAAGCGGCTAAGTCTACTAAGATGAGTAGTCCCGGGAATCCAAACCCCTCATCGAGCGATCCGTACTATGGCAGATCCGAAAGAGATCGAATCGCACTTGATGCCTTGCTCATGTTGGGTAAGGTGTCTCCATGTGCCTCCGGCTCCGCTATGGGCAACGATGCCCCTGGTCCATCTGGCAATGGAGATGGCGGCAAAGATGACGACAAAGATGGCGACGAAGACTACCAAGACCAAGGAGATGGCGGCGATGGCGGCGACGAAGACTCCTCCTCATCCGACGATGATTATAATGGAGACAACACAATATGCAGCAAGTGTGGCAAGTCCAAGACTAACCGAGGAAGATATTGCCCATCCTGCCATAGCAAACGACGAGGCGAGAAAGCGAAAAAGGCAGGCAAATGCAGAGACTGCCCGAAACGCGCATTGAAGGGTTACGCACGTTGTCGTGGCTGCTTAGGCAAGCAACGCATAGGGAAATGTACATATTGCAAGAGAAGACCACCCGCGGAGGGCCTCTCGGTTTGCCTGCCATGCAAGCCAAAGGTGGACGAATCAAGGGAGAAGCAAAGAGAGGCACGCAGGAAAGAAAGAGAAGACCGCGGGAAGAAGAAACGTTAGGGTGCCGCCTATGTATTAACTAGGCCTCCTGTGTGACTAACTCGCACAGCGCAGCGTGCCAGAACCTTTCGCAATAGTCACTTTTCAAGACATTAGCTTAGGGATTCACCCAAAAGGATAACAGTAAATTTCACTATTACCAGGCCTTTTTATTCATTTCCTCTATTGTGTTTGTGTCCCATCGCACCCTTGCCATACAAGTTCTTCTGGTTGTAGTGTTTTTCACTTGTGTTTCAATGCTAGCATAGATATGTCAATAACTGTGTTCATTTTTTGTGATTGCCGATAGCTTCTTTTGGAAGCATGGCCGAGTTCATAACGCGGGTTTTTCGGGAAATTGCCCTCCGGTGCCACTAAGCCTCTCCTTGGGCTGTAAAAGTATTCAGTCCGATTATTCACTGGAAGTGAACTAATCTCCAAACTTAGATAACTCAAACTCAGTTAATCTAATCATAAACCCCCGATTCTAGGATGTTTGGTCTCTAGCCCATAGGTTAGATGAAACATCATCTCGAGTGCGCACAGGAACATGCTGGCGTTTCGCCGGTGATTCAAGTATTAGATGTCTAGAGTGATCTCTAGTGACCGATTCTCAAAGGGGTTACCATGCAAAGAAGGAACATGTTTTCATGGTTCAGGATATGCAGGCTCAGTTACGAATGTTATGCAGAGCACTTCCCGCCCAATGTACTATTCACTCTCTGGGTGGCTCCCGGAGGGCATGCACATCAGTGGCCCGGCATCTAGCAGCAGCAGTGACCAAAGTTCGTCCAACACACATCGTATCAGAATGCGCTCAAGGTGGTATATACGAGTCGCTAGTAGCGCGGCCTATAGAATCACCACAGACCTAGGTACTCAACACCCAACTCCAGATCAACAGAAAACGCAACCTAAAATCCTTGTCGAGCCGCTAAATCTACCGAGATGAGCACCTCGAATAATCCAAACCCTTCCTCAACCGATCCGTACCATGGCATATCCGAAGAAGACAGAGTCGCAATCGATGCGCTGGTCTTGTTGAGCCAGGGGCCTGCGCAGGCTTTCAGCTCTGACAAGGGAAAAGAGTATCTGATCCTGATTTGTCCGAATCTGACTCTGAACTATCCGAAATTCCCGATGATCTAAGTGAACCCGCCGACGACGCAGTGGGAGAAGACTCAGATGAGCAACAAGCTGGCCAACCAAGCACATCAGCAATATGCAGCAACTGTAGCAAGTCCAGGCCCACTCGCAGTAAGTCACTCTTGTGTCCTTTGTTATGGTTTAAGCCCGGCCCTTGATGGGCTAACAGAGTGAATATAGGCAGGAAGTCAGTTTGCCAGTCTTGTTGGCTAAAGGAGGAAAGAAGGCAGTTAAAAGCAGAAGGAAGATGTATCAACTGCAAGGAACCAACAGAGGACAGAAAGGCACCCTGCCGCGCGTGTAGAGCCAAGGACGCCAAAGCTCACTCCAACGACAAAGATAAATACCGCCAAGCAAAAGAAGAAGGGCTGTGCTGTTATTGTCGCAAGAGAAAGCCGGATGACGGAATGGAGTCATGTACCGAATGCAGAGAAAGGAACTACAGAAACCATGCTAAATTCAAGGCCAAGAAAAGGGGTGAGCAGGATTAGGGGCGTGGGCTTAGTTTGACTGGTTGCATTGTCATAACCCTCTAGCCATGTCTGATGGATGATTTGTCTAGCCACCACCTAGAAAAGAGAAGATCTTATGGACTCTTCGATAAGAAAGAAAAACACTTTATCACTCCGTTTCACAGTAGAAGCCCTTGCAGGTTTTCTGATTACCCTTTTCCCTCCGAAGCGGTTCGGTGATTTTGTCAAGTCACGCCAAGTACTCCGAAAGACACTATCAGGCCGTTTGCTGGTGGGTTCTACGTCTGATGTCAAGCGTGATATCCAGTGGCCTATTCTCAACGGGGCTACCATGTACTAAATGTATGTGCCTTTATGATTCAGCATATGCAGGATCAGTTACGAGTGTGATGCAGAGCATCTCCCACTCTATACCCTATTCACTACATAGATGTCCCCTATACATAGGGCACGCACTTGTGTGGACTTGGTCAATCACTTCAATCAACAGAAGTGACTCGTCACGTAGAAACGCCAGTGATCAGGCGCATAAGAACATGCGTGTATGTGCTATACTTGGGTCTCCAATAGCATAATACATACCTTTCCCGCTCATCTACTCAACGTCTGACTCTGGACTAACAACAACGCAACCAAAACACTTATCGAATCGCTCAACTTATCACCATGCCTCCCAAATCTGCCAAGGGAAAGGAAAAGCAAATTGATCCTGATTTGACTGAAACCGACCCTGATCTCACCGAGTCTGACCCTGACTTAACTCAGTCTAACCCTGATCTGATTAACGCAGATGACTACGCAGCAGACGATAAGCAACAAGCTGGCCCATCGAGCGTCTTTTATTGCGGCAAATGTGGCGAGCACTTGGATGGTCGCATTGGGCCACTTTGCTGGAACTGCGAAGGGAGTGAAACCCAGGAGTCCTGGCAAGCCCGAGATCACCGCCTTCGCGACAACGAAGCATACAAGAGAGCAAAGGAAGCAGGGATTTGCTGCTATTGCCGCAAGAGACAAGCCGATCCGGGACATCCGTCTTGCACGCCATGCAGGCTAAGGAAGAAGGGACATGACCATGCCAGAAGAAGAAAGGCGAAGGAGAAGGAGAGTGAGGAGAAGAAAAAGGCTAAGGAAGAGAAGAAGACTAAGGAGAAGGAGAAGAGCAAGGAGAAGAAGAAGAATAAGAAATGATGGAGGAACTAGCCATTCCTCAGCCCTCTGCTTGGGTTGATTTCCTGCGGTCGTAGTCCAGCGCTTTATCTAGTTGCCTCTCAAAAGAGATTAGCTCCAGAAACAGAACCAATTTTATACGTTGCAAGCTTTATCACTTTGTGATATGGTAGTGGAGAGGTTCATGGACATTTACAACTACCCTATATTTCCATTCAAGTGGTCCTGCATGTTACAACGATGGATACTTTCCTGACAAAATGGCAGTGACGTAATCTCGAGGCTCATGCAGCCTAAAAATTTACGGTATTTTGCATCAAGGCCATTCAAACATCATTTCTCTCCTCATCTGTAGGATGCCTGGCCTTTGTCAAACAGTTCGTATAGATCACGCCAAGTAGTCGGACAACAATGTCAGGCCATGTACTGCGCCGTTCGGTTAAGACGGCCCCTGACGCGTTTCTCGCCAAGGCTCCAATGTAACAAAAGAATACGTTTTCATGATTCAGTATGGCCAGTATCTCTGGCGATAGGGTAGAATACAAAGTAACAAGAGGTCCGCCTAGAACACCCGAATATGCTTAAGTCAAGTCGGTAAATCGTCTTTGTCAATCTCAGAGCGACTCCCCAAAACACTGCCGGCAGTGTGGAGGCAGACCGCGTACATGCCATGGTCGGAACATTAGGTCAATACACCCATTACGTCCCATTGATTTCCATGATTAAAACTCCAATACTTCAAAAATATCCCCTATTTGACCTCGTTGGTGCTGGGGTCGGCCAAACACAAGCGGTGCTAGTATATCCATATCGGCATCCTCGGCTTCAAAGCTCATTGTGGAACTGGTGGAAATCGATCGCAAAGACGACATGGACGAAGGAGAAGAGGTTTTCGGCTTAGATGGGGGAGCAGTAGGCGCGAGGTATGCAGACAAGAGAGCGTTCAGGTCGGGGCCGCTGGCAAGTGTGGGCAATACAGGTCGACTTATCCTCCTGTAGTGCTTCGGACCGGTAGGCATGGCAGTTCTCGGACGGGATGGTGATGGAGCTGGTGCTGAAGAAACTCGCTTGCTCTTTGACCTCGAGAGCATCCGAGAGAGCTTGAAGGAACGACGAATGGAAGACGCGCGAGCGGCCGAGATGGGCTTCTTTGAGTCGGGATGTTCAAAGAGCTCGACGCCATGGGAAACAGGAATGTTGCTAGGGACCGTGTTGTTAAATTCGACCAATAACGAGTGAATCTGAGCCTCGTCGAGACCTTCGACCAGCTCAAAGAGCGACGAGGTCGAGGTCGGACGTTCAAACTGAGGCATGATGGATGTGGATGGGATGGGGCCGTGTGCCATCCGGTATTGAAACCGTTGGTTAACAAACAAGAAAAAAGAGAGAGAAATGAATGGATTGGATGGCAGAGCTTCATCAGGAGCTCTAAAAGGAGTTGTGGAGAATCATGGAGGAAATTAGAAGGGCAGGTGTGGAGTGTGATTCGCGCGTCTGAAACTCACAAGCGCGGCGAGACTTGACCGGAATGAGCTCGGCTGTCCGCATGGGGCAAGGTTGACCGGAATAGGTTGTCAAGTGGGGATAGCGTCGCACGGTAGTTTGCTTAATCAATGTCGATTGCAATTAATGTTCAACATAAAATAATTCCTTCATGAATATCGGAATTATTTGAGTCGTGCTAGTTGAAATTTCTCCGCAAACGTCTGTTTGTTGTGATGACGGAGGTATTCAAGTGTCATGAAGCAAAGGATGGCAGGTAAACTAGGTACCTAACCTTATCTCAAAGTGTATAGCTTTCTCTGCTCAAAACCGCCCTTTAATAGTTCTCCATACATAACTCCATGCACATAGGCCTCCCCAACTAGTGAATGCAACTCATTTTCCTCAGGCCGCACAAGATACGCAGCATTTCCTCCAATAAACACACAGACTTCATCCCCAACCCTGGTGTCAAGGGGACCAACACCAACATAACCAGTTGAGGTTAAAAAGGCGCGTCGCGTGTGTAGACGAAGTAATGTTCTGGAATACCAAGTGTCCATCTTTGTCGACTCATGGCCGTTTGCGGGTGATTGTAGGAGCTCATCGACAGCTGCTGCGCATTCGGTTCCCCATTCCGAATACGGCACCGAGGTGAACCATAAAGTCCCATCGAGGATGGCGATTCTAGATGTCTCAGCGCCTTCGCGGCCCACGTGGATTCTTGGTGAGCGGTCGCAGAAGCCCCTGATGCTTTCCACATATGAAGCCACCGCGGCTTTATCAACTTTTTCCAGCCAATTTGGATCCCAAGTCTCTCCCGTCTCTTTGATCGTGTCGATATATATCCCCTCCAGCGTCACAAGATCCTCAGAAGGAAATGTCGGCGTCGAAGTTTGGCCGCCCGATGCTTCAAATGAGGTCGACCACGGCGGTTGGGCGCAGGGATGTCGTACTTCCATTTCCCAATCTGGCACCCAGCTCGGAAGAGACTTGATCTTTCTCGGGGTTTGGCAGTACAGCAGTACGTCGATGTCGCCCTGTAGCAGCATCTTGCGCGCAGCCTCTTTGTACACTTCTTCAACCGACATAGAGTAGTCGGGAAATGTGTCAAAATGATCCTTGTCGGCAGCCAAGTTCAGCAATGCGAAGACCCTGTCCCTTGGATCTGATGAGTAAACCGAGTTATAGTCCACCTCTAATGAGAGAGAAGTCGCGATGACTTTGAGCAAGGGGTCCGCATACGATGACTGCGTATCGCTCGATGGTGGTCGGAATAACGCTCTCCTCGTAAAGAGATTATAAACGTAACTGATGAGTCGGCTTTCAAACACAAACTCGTAGTTCTTCCAGATGATGTCAAGTCCCTCAATGGGTTTCTTGCGGGAGTGACGTTGAATAATGTCGACAGCCCACAAGGTGGCGGTGATGAGATCGGATTTGACAATCCAATTACCGCACGCTACAGCGACGCGTCGACCAACGGCAAACTCTTGCAGGACCCAGAGTCGTGTCCAATATCTTCGTTCACAGAAGCCGTGAAGCGCCTCTTTGGCAGCAGCCAGGTCGACAGACCCATCTTCGCCGTAAAGCTTTTTAAGTGCCTCAATGTCTCTTTGGCGGATAGCTCGACCCGTATCTCGCATCAAGCGGCAGATAAGATCACTTTTCTCATCTCCGGTTCCGAGCCAGGAGATAACTTGGTCTGCATCGCTGTAAATGCTGTGCATCTGGTGAACCTGGTGGCTCTTCTCGGTCTCATCAATCTGGTTGATGCAGAGCTGGTCGACCCAGAGCCATCGGGGTTTCTGCCGGAATCGCAGTCGACGGAGAGCATTTTCGACAGTTTGACTGATTTGGACCTTGATCCCATTCGCTATTATGTATTCCTTTTTGCTCTCTGGCGTGGCCCAAACGTATGACAGGGCGGTATAGGGTGGACAATCACCGCGAACGTGCTCATCAATGTCACAAACAAGATTGTCTGAGGTAGCAATTTCATGAGCCTTTGACGGATGGAGTTTGATGAGTCTGAAAGAGCGATCTGGGTCATCGAGAGAGCGATAACTGATCTTGGTGTCCATGTTTCAGGCTGTGTCAGCATGAAGATGGCGCTCAACTCCTCTTCAGCCCTAAACCAGGTGAACGTGCCGCATCCACTTCGACAGGGGTAAAGTGGCTGGCCAATAATAGATCTTGTCCTGCTTTTAACCTTGGCTTAGCCGGGACTACTGATTAACGGCAGAATGATAACTGATCCATGAGCTCAAAGCCACTTGCTGAACTCCAACCCTCTGAATCTCACTGCTACCAGTGTTAAAATTCAACTCCCCCTTATTGCTTCTCTCGAAATGAAGATATTTAAATCTTTCTGATGAGAATACTGGAAATAACTTCTGAGCGACGTTTGAAATCTCCTACCTGAGTTGATTGCGCGGTGGTTCATGCGAAATCCACTCTTCACATGATGGACTTGCTCTCATTGACGGGATCCCCAAATGCAAATTTTATTGTCCACGTCTTTGTGACTGTTCCATACCGACTCCGAGCACGCAATTGATGGGAGAGAGCGCCGTGCTCGGTTGGGCTTCATGGAGTCACCTCCAGACAGCACGGGCACGTGATCTGCCAGTGCTGGAACACCCGCCAGCACCAGTAAACAACGGGCACAGGTTGAGCTCTTCTTGTTGAAATTTTGAATCCCCAACTAAGAATGTTTTTGTAAACATCTCGTGGAAAAAGAGTTTTCGCCTCTTTATCTATCTCTGTACGAAAATCCCTGCCATACTCGCCGCCATGGGAGGCTCACAATCCCCTACGAACCTCTCAACAGCCAACGACGCCGACGTCCATACCGATAAAGAGAACGAAACCTCCATCGATGGAGAGCAAAGCCCATCCTCTGTTGATGACGAAGAAATGACCTCCGATGCGAACTCTGCCCATGGCCTGACCCGCGACGAGATTTGTGGGGCCCTTGGCATCCAACCAGGCCACGATGACTTCAGCCGCCGAGCCCGTGCTGCTTCCCAGTCTCGCATCATATACAATGAGACGAAACAGTGGCCATGGGAGTGGGCTGGCGAGTTTCCGCCAAAGAGGTGGACGGTCAATATGGTGCAATCCCTTGCCCGAGTAATTCGACATGTTGCAGGAGGCGCGAATGACCTTGGCGACAAGCATACCTTGGAGGACGTAAAGGTCTTCAACATCGACCGAGTCAATCTACGAGCGAGGAATGCGCCTTTCAGGCCGAGCGACATCACCGATGCTATGTCGCATTTTGGCGTCACGAGAAACAAGTCTGAAACGGTCCCGGATGAGAAGAAAGTCGAGTCTCGCAGGATAAGCCGAGTTGGCGAGGAGGATGAAGAAGACAAGAAAGCCGTGGACGACTCTATTTCCGACACGAAACAGCACATCCGCGTTGCCGGTACGAACGATGAGCACCACAAAGACGATGATGGCCGAACCAGCACCCTCTCCAAAGCCACTGCGTCGCCTGTTCCCATGTCCAACAGTAACGAAAAGATTGCCAAAGAAACAAATTCGAGCCAGCCCAAGGAAACCAACACTGACAAAGACGCTCCTCGATCTCCATCTACCTCATCAACTAAGCGCAATCGCACGGAGGATGTATCGCCGGGCCCAGATACTACGGCGCTTGACAGACCTGCAAAAAGACCCTGCTTGAGCACCAGCAAGGTTGGTATTACTCCAATGCACACTCTGAAGTCTCGATGCTAACGAATGCAGCCAACGGCTAACAATGATTCTTCCACTCCTCTTCCCAAAGACACTGCCACGACCGTGACCAAAGAGCAAGACATGGCGACGTTTCGAGCTGTGGTCAACAGAAGACGCGCCGAGTCCAGCCATAAGCACACGACCCTAGAGCATGAATTCGCTACATTTGAGGAAGATGTTGAACGTCGGATAGATGAGGCGGAACAAGGAAGTATTGCTGTACCATCTGCCAGCACTCTTACATCTTGCAAGATGGCCCGGAGCAACTTGGCGGGTAATCTCCAGAGGCTGCATCAAACCGTCCAATACCGAAACAACAACGATCTCTTGGCAACAATTGACTTTGAAACACGCACAATGATTGCCAAGGACCACGAGCGAAGGCTATGCGAGATGCAAAAACAACTTGACAAGGCCGAGGCGGAAGTTCGCCAGGTTAAGCGGAAAGTCAAGGCCGAACGGGAGGAAGCCGAACGACTCGTCTGGAAAGATGTGGAAAAGGGGCATGAGATGGAGGCCGAAATGGAACGAGCTTGCACCGAGCGCGATCGTTGGCGTTGCATCGAACATATCGCGGCCATGAATGATGACGACCTGCATAAGGCTATGAGGGTCTTGGAGAAGGAAGGGCTGGGGCTTACGGAGGATCCTGAGTAGGAGCATTAACCCATCAGTGGCACTGGAAGACGTGGTGAGGGCAAGGCTGACGTGGAAGGTAGTGGATCGACTTGAGATGATGGGAAAATATGCGGAGTGGCTGAGATCTAAGAATGTGGGAGTCTGAGGATGAGTCTGCAGTGCAAGCAGAGGTCGACTGCCTGATTAAATGTCAGAGTAGATGAGAGGTCAGAGAGCACAGTATTGCTTAACTAGACTTGTTGCCATTGTATTACTTAAAGATTATCAACATGAACTGAACGTCTGCCACGCAGACACATTACTTCTACCCTCATCTACGCCTCACTAACCATGCACTCGCAAATAGCCTTGCCCGAGGTAGGCACACCATTCACCGTGTGCCAGTCCGTCGCAAGACAAACAACATGGTTGCTCGAAGGTCCAAACGCGCAGTCTCCCTTCCAGTCACCGCAATCGTCAGGCGTAGCGCACTCCACCTCTGGCACGTCGGCGTTGGGGTTGGTGCCCTTTGGCGGGTCAGCGGGTTTCTCGCGGATGAGACATTCGCAGATGGCTTTTCCGGAGGTTGGGACGCCGTTTACGTCGTGCCAGTCCGTGGCGAGGCAGACGACGTGGTTGTTATCGTTGGCAAAGTGGCAGTTTCCTTCCCAGTCTCCACAGTCGTCGGGCGTGGCGCATTCAACTTCGGGGACGTCGGCGTTGGGGTTTGTTGCGGTTGGCGATGGGGTCTCTTCCATGGTTGGCGTAGGAGTGACGGCGGAGGGGAAGGTGGTGTAGTCGGTGCAGTGGTACGAGATCAGAGGAGCAGTGGCATAGAAGACCTGACCCTCGGTGGTGGTAGAGCACTGGCAGTAAGGAGTAGCGACGCGAGGACCGCCATGGTTGACGCAGATGACAGGGCCAGTGAAAGGGGGTTTGGTGGTGGTTGGCTCGTCAGAAGTGGTGTCAGGAGCTGAAGTAGTGGTGATGACGGAGGTCCTGAGAGTTGTGGGGGGTCGAGTAGATTCGGTCGTGACCTCGGAGGTCTCAGAAGTAGAGACGGCCGTGGACTCAGTAGTCTCGGTGGACTGGGTTGACTCCGTGGTTTCAGAGGTTTCGGTCGAGCTTTGAGTAGTCTCGGCAGTCTCAGTTGAGCTCTGAGTAGTTTCTGTCGACTGGGTAGACTCGGTAGATTGAGTCGTCTCGGTAGATTCAGTAGACTCAGTCTGGGTTGTGTCAGTGGCGCTGGAAGTAGCATCGCTGGTAGTACTGGCACGGGTCACAACCAAGCACTCCTCAACAGGAGAATCCTCTCTCTTTCGAAGACGCTGCGCAACAGCCTCGGCAGCCTGAGTTGGTTCAGCGTTTTGAGGTTCCTCAGGAGCCTGAGTTGCGTCGGGGGCAGGAGCGTCGCTAGTGGTAGCAAATCCGCTCAGCTGAATACCACTGCCGCCAACGATAAAGTCACGCCAAGTCACGAGTCCATCCTCAACCCAGAGTCTCCATCGACCCATGGAAAAGGCCCAACTACCGCCTGGAGAATCCTCGGGGGTGACGATCATGTCCTGGAACATGTCGACCTCGAGGATCGCTCGACCCCAGGTGCCGATGGGCTCAGTGGAGTCAATCCCGTTGGTGCGGGTGTAACCCAGGAGATGACCACTAGAGCCGGGGATGACACCGACGAGACTGTCAGCGAGCCGCTGGGCGCGTTCCTGGTAGCGGAACAAGGTGGTAATGCCTGTGGGATCGTTCAGAACATCGGTGAAGGGGGTGAGGACGAAGACCATGGGGTTGTTGCTGGCGTGTAGTACACCAGGGTTGGCGTCATCGCCGACGAGGGAGGTAACACTTCGAGCGTTGTCAGTTCCGTCACGAAGAGCCTCAAAGGCGTTTCTGTTGAAAGACGCATCGTCTGTCCAGTTCCAATCTATGTCAATGAAGACGGGGTTCTCCCAGATGTGCGACAGGTAGACACCCTTGTCAGAAACGATGATGACGGCAGTGCAACCGTAGATGCCATTGACACCTGCGAAACCCTGGCCGATGGTGGGATAGTCGAACCAATGACCAGAGGCATCTCCGACTTGGCTGACCCAGATAGGGTTCAGAGAAGCAACGTAGAAGGGGTTAGGAGTGGTGTTGTGCATAAACACACGACGATCCAGGTCCCTCTTAGCGGATCCGCTCTCGGCACGGGGCGTGGGCGAAGCGACGGGGTTGCTACCGAAAGCTCCAGCACCAGTGGGGATCTCGGAGGTGGTGATGGTGGACACGGCGGCACAGTCAACCTTGGTCGAGACAAGGGCCATATCAGCGCCACTAAGGGGAGCATTGTCCATAGGGCAGGCATCGCCACCGCCGCAGGAGCCAGAAGCGCAGGGGGTGATGGCAGCGGCCGTGCCAGTCGTCGAGATGACAGTTGTAGCCTCGGTCACGGAACAGCCGGTGACTTCGACCGTGATGGACTCGAAGCAAGTCTCTGTAGTCTGAACGTTGCCATCTTCGGTGATGGTGGTTGGCTTGCAGATGATGGTGACGTGCTCGGCAGTGTCGTCTGTGCAGGGAGAGGTTGTAGTCGAGGTTGGCTCTTCCGTAGTGGACTCTTCCTTCTCGGTAGATTCTTGCTCACTCTTCTCGTCGGTCTTATCCTCGTCCTTGTCCTCTTCAGTGAGGTCCTCAGTTTGAGACTGAACACTACCGGTGGCTCCAGTGACAGCAGGCACATTGCCAACCACGATGTTGCCCGAGATATCAGTGAGGTCCTTGGCAATACAAACCAGGCTGTTGATGATATCACCGATAGGTCCAAGCAGACCTCGCTTCCTCTTTCCAGCACAGTCCTGGTTGGGGTCACCGCCGAGGCTCACAATCACGGCGACAATGTCGTCATGAACATCGTCGACCTTGTCCTTGGTCTCGTCCTTGAGGTTCTCAGGGTCGTCCTTCCACGAGTCGATGATGGGGAGGAGACCCAGGATCTCAGTTGAGACGGAAGAGACAGCCGAGGTGGCAGCAGCACCTGTAGCTGTTGTGAGAACTGGAGGCTGAGTGATGGTGGGCTCGTTGGTATCCTCGGTGGTAGGCTGAGGAGGTTGATCGGTGGTAGTGTCGGCAGGCTGTCCAGCAGTGGTTGAAGTCTCCTCAGCTGGCTGCTCGGTGGTGGTGGTAGGATCGATGGCCTGCTCAGTTGTCGTGGTGGGGTCCACGGCAGGGTTGGTGGTAGTAGTGGTCTCAGGGAGTTGCTCCGTTGTAGTAGAGTCAACTGAGGCGTTAGTAGTCGTAGTGGTGTCTACAGGTAGCTCAGTTGAGGTTGTCGCATCGATGGGCACCTCAGTGGAGGTTGTTGTATCGACAGGGACTTCAGTGCTGGTGGTAGTACCGGCAGCAACTTCAGTTGAAGTCGTGGCATCGACAGGCAGCTCGGTCGAAGTTGTGGTGCCAGCGGGTAGCTCAGTACTGGTGGTAGTATCAACGGGAAGCTCAGTGCTAGTGGTAGTGTCCTGGACAGGGAGCTCCGTCGAGGTTGTCGTGGCGCCAGGGGTGTTGATCGGCTCGATAGTCTCAGAAGCGTCGGGAATCCAGCTTGAGGTTGTAGTAGGAGCAACGGGCAGCTCAGTGCTTGTGGTTGTGTCCTGGACTGGAACCTCAGTTGAAGTAGTTGTATCCTGGACGGGCACCTCCGTGGAAGTGGTAGTGCCTTGTACAGGTACCTCCGTTGTCGTCTGGCTACCAGTAGTGCTGAGTGTCTCCACAGTCTCGGTACCCTCAGGAACGAAGCTCGAGGTGGTAGTCTCAGCCACAGGAACTTCGGTTGAGGTAGTTTGTTCCACCACGATAGCAATATCCGTGGTAGAAGGCTCTACTGCGAGAGTCTCTGTGGTAGATGGCCCAGCAGGAGCCTCGACGTCAGGAAAGACCTCAGGGAACGCAATGCTGGTGGTGGTGCTAGATCATGTTAGTGACTTAGACTCTGGACACAACTAGCAATAGTAGATTTACTTACGCAGCAGCAGGGTCAGCAACGGGCAAAGCAGGGACGGGAAGATCCTGAGCCGTGGAAAGAGGCAGCGATGCCAACAAGAGCAACGCGCGACCGGCCGACAATGACCAGCCGTGAGACGGCATTTTGCCTGACTTCAACGCCAACGGCTAAAATGAATGACAAGCGAAGCGACTGGCTAGACTGAAAGGCAGTCTATAGTGAAAGAGAGTGTAGCCTGTTGGTCGTCACGTCACCCAAGAAAAGAGGCGCGCTGAACAGCCAACGGACAGCCAAGCTTCTATACCCATAAAGACGTCCATCGAAATAGGCGCCGAGTTAGCCGACGAACGGGGTCAGATTTTAGTCTAACGGGGCTAGAATCCTTCTGTGTTTCAAGGGAATGAAACCATGCATCCTCTCTTCGGGGCCGACGGACAATTCGGCTCTAATGAACAGAGTTCCCCAGCAATCACAATCGGCATGGATTTCTTTGTTTCATTGTAAGTGGAAAGAACACGCAGGGTTTAATTAGCTTGGTCCTTGGGGGCCGTGTCATGTTGATGGACAGGGGAAGCTGGCAGCGTCCCCAGATGAGGTGAAATTGCAATCGTCAGCCCTACAGCCGGGTAGCTCAAAGAGAAGTGTTTAACACGACGCTGGAGATTTTTCTTTGTTCTAATGGCCTTAATTCTGGGTTATGACCATAACTAGGCATACCTGTCAAAATTCTTCACAGATCTGCACCAACTTTGGAGGTCGAGTTGCACACACAGCGCTGTACGCTAAATACTCTAGTCTTGCGACTTTCCCACATGAACAACATGAATGGTCACCTCGCCAAACGTTACATGGGTATACCCAGACAAAAGCTGGCCCTACGTCTCCACCGAGTCAACCCCAAGAACCAACTTCATCTCGTCGCTCCCCGCCTTTCGTGCATACTCGACCGCGCTGCCATAAGCGCCTCGCAGGTTAGGATCCGCCCCCTGGCTCAGTAGCCATCTCACCCTCTCCACAGCTCCGGCTAGGACGGCGTTGACGATGGGGTACTGAGCTGTCATGTGACGGGACTGGAGCTTGCCGTTCACGTCTGCGCCTTTCTCGATGAGGAGTGCCATGATGGGGATCCTGGCTTCGTCGAAATCCTTGCTTAGTGTGACTGGGGATGCGTGTGAGTTTGTATTCGGAGGGCGGGCACCTGCCGCGAAATATAGCGGCGAACCATTTTCCATGCGTGCACCAGCGTCAAGGAGCTTGCGCACTGATTCGACGTTGCCTCGCGATGCGGCTGTCTCGAGCGCGGCGCAGGAGTCTGTCTCGGGCTCACCAAAGCGGTCCCGATTATCACGCTGAACGCCTAGGTTTGGGTCGGCACCATGTGTAAGGAACCAATCGACAAGACTGTCATCAGTGACAACTCTTGGGAGCAGTGTCGCCCCATAGAAGCCTGGGGTGTTGGGGGTCCAGCCATGCCCTGCGAGAAGTTCAAATAAAGCAATCTGCCGCTCTTTTGGCGCCGACAAAACGTGCGGCGGTGTTTGGCGAGTTATGGGAGCGCCATATCCGAGAAGATAATGAGCAGCGTCGATATTTCCGGCCCCAAGTGCGATAACCAACCCTTGGTGAAGAAAAGCGGGTGAGCGAGGCTCGGAGGTGACGATCGACTCGACGGCAGATAAGGGTCCATCCCGGCAGGCCGCCTGAAACGAGACGAAGTTGGGGTGTGAGGTGGTCCGGCCATTGAAGAGGTCAAAGTCACTGGGACTTGTGATGGGGATATCGTCGTGGGCTGTGGCCATGGATAAACCTGTTGGAGCGTTGGATGAACCCATGGTCATTCCCATCTGTTGTCCAGTCTGGTTCGTGGCTTGTCTCTGTTGCTGTTGTCTTGCGGCCATGAGCTGTAACTGTCGCTGCTGAGCTTGCTGTATCAGCCGCTGTCGAGCCTGTTCCTCAATTGATGACATGGCTGATCGATGATTGTGCCGTAGTTTCGCTGCTGTGCCGCGTTGAATATCAATTGGACGTCGTTCTTAATATTCGCTCGTTGCTTTCATTGTGGATTGCCCATGGAAATAAGTCCGAATCAAGAGGCCGAAGGAGCATGGATCGCATGAACGCTATAGTGAGATTACGTCATTAAGGGGGCATTTAAAATGAAGTTTCGCCAAACTGAGCTGTGCAATCAGCAGCAACCTTGTTCGAACAGTGACAAGGTTCTTGTTTAACTCATGAAAATTCTCCTAGGCTAGGGATCCAGGTTATGTTGCGGGAGAAACTGGGCCGGCTTAGATCGGATCCAAGTGCCTCCGCCCGCAAACAAAGATGACAATTGGTAGCCTATTTCCATAAATACCATTCAACAGCAAGGCATTACTAGCCCCTCACAGTTGGACAAGCAGTCGAAACGAAAGAAATGGCTGGCTACGGATTCTTCCGCCGAGCCGAGAGAATGACCAGCTATGGTGCCGCGAGGAATCAAAACTGATAACTAAATATTAGACTTGCTCCGAATTTGCCATTGTTGTGGTGAAGAGAAATCAAAAAGGCATCAATGTTGTAAATGGACATGCCGAAGAGATGCGGAAACTAGCCCTATTAACGATGAAGGTTATGTTCATCTATCCCCAGCGGACCCATAGACGGTTTCAGTAGTCCTCGGGAGGATCAGCTCGGTTGTCCGGTAGGATAAATACCAAACGGGGGACTTGATTCGCGAATTGGAGGCCCCACCCTATGAATACACTCAAGCTCTTTTTGGTTGAGCTGTAGTGTTTCTGCCCTGTGGCACTCGAAAGCACCACTAAGCACCGTGTGCGGGCGTCAGTCAAGGGATCTAGCAGCACCAAGTTCGATGAGTACGAGAGGGGGAGGAGGAACGAGCGAGGGGATTATTGGCTCCTATCCGGCTTGGCGAAGCGTTGAGAGTCCGTAGCAGTGACAGGTCCGAATAAAGGTAGAAAACCAGGTATCGCAAAGCCGTCGAAGAACAAAAGAAGATGCAAAAGAGACGAGTAATCACGCAATTCATGAAACACCTTCGCTTTCCACGATCGTGACAAACACGATATTTCAATAGGTTAATTCCACTATCCTGAAAGAAGGGATGCCAGTCTTGGTGTTCCATATTCCGCCTGCTACTCGATCCCAACGCCGAATAATCAATCAGTCCTCGAAAGTCATCTCATGTCTCGTCGTCGATCTACCCTGATCGCTTTCCTTCGCGCCATGCTAAGCTCGTAACTCGTATCCTTGCCAGGCAAACGACGGCGACCAAAGGTACAACATTTAGCCCACTGGCTGGTATCCGGCACCTCGCTGGTGCTCCTTGCGGTTCGAGAACAACCAGTAGATGATCATGCCGACGATGGGGAAGATGAAGACAACAAGGCACCAAAGAAGCTTGTGCATGGGGGGACGGTTCGACTGGAGGACTTCGACTGCAAGGGCACATCTGTTAGCACGGTACACGAGCAGGAGAGAAAGCAGGACTGCGTACTCCAGACAAGGATGTCGAGAACAAGAACGATGAAGCCGATGATTCCACCGCCAGTGCCGTACTGCCACGGGTTGGCCTTGGTTGCCTCGACCCCTCCTTCAGCGAGAGGGGCAGCAAAGGCAAGCGAGGCGAGCCAAAGCTGGAGGAAGGAGATGATAGTGGCGGAAAACATAGCGATGCTGGTTCTTCTTTCGTTTTCAGGTGTGAGAAAGAGCCTTGGCGATGGTGTTGAAGAGAGGAAATGGATGGTTTTATGTCGTGCAGTCCAGGCAGCGACTGTTGTTGTCTTGCAGCCACGTTGACGTCATAGATCTGACGAAAACAGGACGCGCACGTTTTCGACCTCACATGACGGGAGCTTTGGTTTCTCTGGCGCTAAACGGCACGTCAAATGATGACGTCAGTGTAGGTCTAGATCGAGATCTAAAAAACAGACAACAACACGCCGGCAAAGATGGAAATCGCAGATGGCTCTGAAGGGCCAAATGAAATCACAGATAGAATGCATGTGTTGGCCCGCAGAACATGTATCGGAAGTACCTGCACAAGGGACCACAGGTATCTCGCACAGTACTATAAACTAGCGACAACACCGAGATGCGCCCGCGCCCTGGCTCTCGCATAAGGATGACGAGCAAGCGCTGGCTATAACGAGTTCATAGAAGCATTTAAGTCTAGCCATTCCAGCAAGCTACTAGCTGCGTACTGCAATATATATACTATTCTCTTTTCTGCCCAGCGATTTAGTTCAATAATATAGTCTTATATTGCGCCCATAGTATTTTTTTTAGAAATATATACTATTAAAATCTACCTACTAAAATATATATGCTACTACTACTCCTTAGGCTAATCTAATAGAGCTTAATAAAGCAAGAATTAAGTAATATTAGCGCTGGCTTTAGGAAGATAAGACCCTAGAGCTAAAGCTATAGCGCCCCTAAGAACTTAAAAATAGCTAGGCGCATAGTAATACTTAATAACCTTTACCTTCTAATTACTCTAATAACTATAATTCTAGCCTTTATCACCTATAATAATAATAGCTTAGCTTTTATAAAAAGATAAGTAAATAAGTAGATTAAAAGGCTTTATTAAAGACTTTAACCTTTAATAATAAGAGTCTCAATAAATCCTTTATTTAATATCTTATATAGGACTTTAGTTTCTACTAGAATAGATATATTATTAACTTA
This sequence comes from Fusarium paranaense, assembly GCA_027886155.1. Classification (NCBI taxonomy): domain Eukaryota; kingdom Fungi; phylum Ascomycota; class Sordariomycetes; order Hypocreales; family Nectriaceae; genus Fusarium; species Fusarium paranaense. Next base: position 246,622 of record RZGL01000051.1, read on the forward strand.
GAGAACTTAATATAAGATTATATAAGAAGACTTAGGGGATTATATAAGAAGTATATAGCCGAGCCATAAGATAATAACCTTAGGGACTATCTCTACTAATATACTAAGATTCTTATTATATTAAAATAAAAGTTAAGATAAGAGCCTAAGGCTAAGCCTACCATGGGCCCTTACGCTTACAAGAAGAGCTATAAATAATAAGATAGAAATACTAAAGAAAGGTATTTAAGATAATTTATAAAAATTACCTTAATACTAAGAATAAAGAAAAGCTATAAAAGTAGCTATAGGAGATCTAAGAACCTAAGGTAAAGCAAGAGGTATAATATATCTTATAATAATATATAACAATCGTATGTTTCCCAAGGGATAAACCAATCATACTAGGTTTATATTAGTAGAGAATACTAGGCGTAGTCTAAGTAATAAGGAGGGGAGTTATATCTAGTAATATACTTAAAGGTATTAAGTATAACTAAGTTATATTAATAGCTAGGGTAGCTATTATATAAAAGAGTATAAATAAGTATATTTTATATACTTAAAGATAGCTTATAATTATAAGTTATAGCTTATAATAAGTTATAAGTCTTTCTATAAGCCTAGGTTAGACTTATAGTATATACTATAAGTTATTAGTCCTAATTAGTTATCTTTTATAGAGGTCTATATAATTATTTCTATGCTATAATATAATATACCTAAGTAATAGATATTCTTAGTAATATAAATAATATTATTTCCTAGTAAGAGATTATATAAAGGAAAGTTAAAGTAATTAATACTTAGGTTACTTATGCCTTTATATATAAGCTAATTTAATATAACTAGTCTAAATAAAAATAATTAATAATTAATAGCTTAGGGAAATTAAACTTAGTTCTTCTTAATACTTTATTACCTTATTAATTACTTATAAAGTATATTTTACTAATTTTATTTAATACCCTAGTAGGCTTTACTTATAAGCATAGCCTTTCTCTCCTCTTAAAGCCCCCTAAATCTATATAGCCGCTGAATAAAATATATTTCTTATTAAATCCTAGCCTCTCTTAGAACTCTAATAATAATTAATATCCTCTTAATCTTATTACTATTAATATTACTTAAATAAATTATTAATAAATTATAATACTTAGTAAGATAGCCCTATATATTTTTTATAATAAGTAATATATTTATTAAGTATTATTATAAGACTACTTAGAGAAATACTTATATTATATATATAAAGCCTTAATATATTATTCCTAGCTAGAATATTAGTCTAATAAAATAATCTTAGTAGATATTATAAAGTTTAAGGCTTATATTACTTATCTTTATAGTATTATATTTTAAAAAATTAAAATTATTATTTCTAGAAGTTAAGATCTAAGCTATTATATATAGGCCCTTTTTAAATTTAAAGTTTGTTTTATTTTATTAAGAAAATACTAATTATCTCTATAATATCTAAGAATTATTATTATATCTTAATTATTAGATAGACGCTAAGTTATATAAAGTTCTAGATTTTATTATTATATTTAATATAAATCTTTATATATATAATTATTAAAACTATTAATTAAATTTAATAATATAAATCTCTAAGGGGTTTTTCTTTAGCTCTTTATACTTTTTAATCTTATTAAATTATAAGAGTTTTATTTTATAAATATATTATTATAATTAATTATAACTATATTTATAGTTTCTTATAAAGAATATATATATTATAAATAAAGTAAAAACTTTAAATAATATGTAGACTATTTTATTTATTCTTATAGGCTTTTAATTCTAGGCTTATTATTATTTATATTACTAGAAGTATATATAAAATAAATAATAAATATATTTTAAGTTATATTTAAGCTATTAATAACTAATATTACTATATATTTAAATAATATCTAGTCTTATAATATCTATCTATAATAATAACTTTAGTAATTAATTAGCTAAATAATATATATAGACTTTATTATTTTTTTTATATATATTTATATCTTATATTTATAAATACTCTTAAGCTTATATAATTTCTTAATAATACTTTTATGCCTATTATATCTCTTTTATTTTATATATTTTATATATATTTATAAAAAGAGAACTAAGGCTATACTTAATAGGATAGCACTCTTTATTATAAATATTTATATATAATAATAAATTAAATAATATCTCTTAAGAAATAAAAAAAAAAATTTTTACTAACTTTATATTATTTAATAAAAAGCTATTAAACTTAAAGCTAAAAGACTTATAAGTATTATAAGGTAAGGGGATTAGCCTTATTAGCTAAGAATCGCCCCTATGCTACTAATAACCTAGAGCTATTAGCTCCCGGATCTTGGTTACTAATTGGTTGGATACTAAGAACCTAGCTATGGGGTATATCTAACTCATATAAACCTAAGCAATGCTAGCGGGGCACTAGTTATTAGGTTACCATAAGGGACCTACCCTATGCTTCGCGAGATCTTATCTTATTAAATAATAGTATACTCTAATTGGTTAGAGTAGTCTTACTAAAGGGGCTATGCGGTATTATATTACTGTATTAGGTAATGCCTTTATTTTTAAAAAAAATAAGGCTTTTTTAATTCTTATTTTTTATACTTTAAGGTAATTATAGGCGCGTTATATAATACTTATAAGCCTAAGTAAAAGTATTTCTTAGTAACTTCTTATAATATATTTAATAAGTAAGATAATTATATAAGTAAGATAATTAAAAATCTTAACCCTTTAGATTAGAATTATAATAAAAATACTACTAATTATTTAATTAATTAAAACTAATTACTATATTTTTTATTAAATATCTTAATATTAAAATTTATAACTATATATTAAGCTTTAAGATTATAATTTCTAAGTTAAAGGAAATAAAGCTATTTATTTAAATATGTTTTTAATTATAAGCCTTTTTTAATAGCTTAAAATACTTAATATTAAGGAGCTAAAATAAATAAGAAAAATAAAATAATATATAAAACTAAATAATTCTTTTATTAATAATATCTCTTAAAATTAATAAATTAATAATTTATATAATTATTAAGACTTAAAAAATTATAAAAAATAATTAATTAATTAATTATATATTAGTTAAAATACTTAAATTATTATAAGTAAATCTTATTATTAATCTAGCTATTTTAAGTTATTATAATAGCTTAATTATTTAAAAAGTTAGTTTTTTAATATTAATTAATATAATAATATTAGCTTATATTAATAATAAATAACTAAATAGCCTAGCTTTTTATATTAATTACTTAAATAATTATAATGTATTTTTAATTTCTAAGCTATATTAATTTTAGCTTTAAATATATTTTTAAACTTATAATAATTATTCTATTTATAATTATACCTATAAGAAAGCTAATTTTATTAAAGTTATAAATATTATTTAATTAAATATTATATTTTATAATTATATTTACTATACTTAATATATAAGCTATATATCTATATTATATACTTAAAGATAATAAATCTTAAATCTCTAAAAGCTAATATAAAATAGTTATAGACTTAAGAAAAGTATTTTTATAATTTTAACTAAAGAAGTTATAAGCTTATAATTTTTCTAGATTTTTAAAAAAAAAATATTTTTAATTTTTAAAATATTCAATACTAAAAAAAAACAGTATAAATAAGAAATTATTAAATAACTTATTGAGTACTTTTTATAAAAAGTCCTAAAAAATTATTTATATAATTTAGATTTTTAAAAAAAACCTTATTTTAAGCCTTAAGCTTATAAGAACTTGAAATGAATCTTTTTTTAAAATTTTTAAAGTAATTTTAAAATAAGGTATAAATACTAAGAAATTTCAAAGTATACAGCGTACTTGTATCACAACCTAGAAAAACCAGCGTTATAGAAGCTAATGCCGCCCTACTATACCTAGCTAATCCTAGATTAATACTAACTTGCTTATTTATTTAACTATAAGCTATTATATATTACTTATTATATATAAAAGACTATAAAATAGAATAATATAGTCTTTAAAGACTATAGGGTAAGTAATAGAGATAGGAGGTAAATAAGTAGTAAAATCAGTCCTGATAAAAAGCTAATTAGCTAGGTAAGGAATCATAGAGTAATAAAAATAGGGCAAATATATAATAGGGTTAAAATAGAGAAGACTAGCTTCTTATTAGTATTCTTATTATGTAAATTAGTTAAAGATCTAAGTTCTTATTTCTAAGAGAGGGTTTCTAGCTTATATTTATATAGTAAATTACTTAGAATCTATTAGCCCAATTTGGATAAAAGTTAGACTGTTAGATAGCCCTAATTCCAGGTTTTAAAACCCTATTAGTTTTACTAGTAATAGATAATTAGAAGCCGAGTTATAGTATAATAAAAACTAAAACCTATAGGGTTTTAAACTAGGATATTTAAAACCAGATAGGAAATACCCTATAGAAAGAAACAGGTTTAACAGCGTTATCAGGCTTATAATAAAGCCCTAAGTCCGAAGTCACGTGACCTTCCTAAAAGGGAAATAAGCCCAAAAAGGGCAATATTAGCACTCCCTTATATCTTACTTATCTAAGTAGATATTACTTAGGTAAATAGTCTATAGAAAAGCGCATAAGCCAAAGTATAGGGTAATAAAATCCTAGGCTTATATCTTATAAGCTTATTTTTCTAGAATTTTATTTATAAAAGACCTTCTTAGAGATAAGGTATTTTATATTATAAGGGCAATAAGTAATTATAAACCGCTTATTTAAGCTCTAGTAAGTATTAAAATATATAGAATATATTTATTATACTTCTCTATATAATAGCTAGCTACCTTAGCTATTAATATAACTTAGTTATACTTAATACCTTTAAGTATATTACTAAATATAATAACCTTTATTACTTAAATAAAACATAATTAATATTTGTATTAATATAAACCTAGTATACTTAATTTATCTCTTAGGAATATATATAATTAATATATATTAATAGCTTCTATTTAATAAATTATTTATATTACCTTAAATAATATTAAATATAATAGTTATTTAAGTAATTCTTATAAATAAGTATTAATAGGTTTTACTTATTAATTTATTTAAGTTATTTTAATTAATAAAAAAATAAAATATAAAAATAATATTAATAAAAATATTAAGTAGCTTTATATAATATATATATATAGCAAATATAGTAGTTAATTAAGCGTAATAAAAATATCCTAACTTATATTATCTCTATTTAAGTATTTAATTCTTAATAACTTATTACATCTTAGGAAAATATAAAGCTAAATTATTTCGTATACTTTAGGCCCTTAAAAACAATTAAAAATTAAGCCTTTAATATACTATAGAGATATATAATATTAATTAAATAAGGCTATAGCGCTAATAATAAGGTATTTAATCTTAATATAATACCTTTAATAAATTATATTACCTATTTAATCTAAATAAATAGATTTTTATTTATTTTATTTTTAACTTAGATTTATAAGGATTCTCTTCTTAGCTTTATAGTATTAAAGAAATAACTCATTAAATACTTATTAATTATAATATATTACTTATTAATATATATTAGGCTTTAAAGCTTATTAAGTAATACTTAGAGCTTAAAATATTTTTATTTATAAATATAATTACTAAAGAGCTAAGTATAAAAGTCTAATTATTATTTATAATTAATTTAAGCTTATAATAAATATAATTATAAAATATAATATTTAATTAAATAAAATAAGCTTTTTTATAAATATAATTATAAATAAAATAATTATTATAGGCTTAAAAAAATATTTAAAGCTAAAACTAACATAACTTAAAAACTAAAAATAAATTATAATAATTTAAGTAATTTAATTATTTAGTATTAATATAAGCTAATATTATTTTATTAATAAATATTAAGAAAATAATCTCTTAAGTAATTAAATAATTATATTAACTTAAAAGACTTAAATTAATAATAAAACTAGTCTTAAGTAATTTAAGTATTTTAATTAATATATAATTAATTAATTAATTAATTTTTATTATTTCTTAATTTTAATAACTATAAAAATTATTAATTAATTAAAATTAAAAGATATTATAAAAAAAAATTATTTAATTTTATATATTGTTTTATTTATTTATTTATTTTAGCTTTTTATATTATATGTAAGGCTATTATAATAAAAAAAATATTAAGAGAGCTTTTAAAAAAACTAATTTTATTTCTATTATATGCCCTAGGCATAGGGGTACCCTATGCGACGAGTCTTACTTTATAATAATTAGATCTAGCAGATATTAGATAGGATTAGTAACTTAGACTTTAGATTACTTTTATATGCCCTCTTTGCATTGCGACTTATATTTCTTTTAACTAGATAGCTGCTAGAGTTAGCTATCTACTCTTTACCTTTAGCAGTACCTTAACTCCTTGCTAGAACTAAGGGATCTATAATAATTTCTTTTAATTTAAAAATTATAATTTTAAAACTTAATATATAATTATATACTTTAATATTTATTAAAAAAAGAACTAAGCTTTTAATTTCTTAAGACTTAAGGACCTTAAGGATTATACTTAAGGCTAAATCTTAGTTTAAATACCTTAAAAAATAAATTAAAAGGTATTAAAATAGCTTCTTAAAATTTATCTTTAGAGCCCTTAGATTTTTTAAAAAAAAATTAAATAAATATATATTAGATTACCTTATTAATTATTAAGAAGAAAAACATTTAAAAAATAAATAAAATATTTAATTAATATTAAAAATATAAAAAACTTGATTATAAAACAAAATTATAATAATAAAAAAAATTAATTAATTAATTTAATAAATATTAATATATAAATAATAATTAAATTATTAGAAATAATAATAAAAGAAATTAATGTAATTGAGTATTGAATATTATAATATTTATAATAAGCTTAATTATAATATAAAGACTTATTAAGTAATAATTAAAATATTTAATAAAGAATATAATAAGTAATTTTAATTAATTAATTAGTTTATTATATTTCTATTATTATATTAATATAAAAGGTTAAGATTCTTATTATACTTAATTAATTATTATATTTATTATATATATAACGTATATGCATAGTAAGTGTCTCAGTTAAGCAAGTGTCTCAGCTATACTGTGCACCTAAAAACTATAAACCTTAAACCTCTAAAAACTACTATAAAATGGCTAAAAACTTAAAATAAGTATTTTTATAAATCTAACTCTTTACTTAATCTAAAAATGATTTTTTTAGATTTTTAAAAAATCTCCTATATAGAGAAATAGCAAATATATAGTGCGAATATACTTTTTTCTAAACTACCCTATAAGGGATTTTTTAAATAATCTTTAAAAAGTATTTCTATATACCTTAGCCTAAAAAAGCATAGGTTACTAAATCCTAGCTTAATTAGATTTAAGCTAAATATTTTAGAATTTTTTAAAGAAAATTTCAATTAGGTAGAAATTTCACTATAGGGTATTTTGGGACACTTACTTGCTGAGACACTTGCTATACATATACGTTATATTAATTTCTTTTTTATAATAATTATTATTATTAGCATTTTATTTATATTTATATAAGTATTATAATTTTATATAGCTATTAGTAGTATTAATATTATTAAAATATAAGTTTTATTAATATTAAGCTTTATAATTGTAAAGTAGTAGGCCTCAATGGCTGGATGAGGGTGAAATCATAGATTGAAGGTAGGTCTCTATTATGTGTAAGACTTTAACTTGCCGAGCCTTCCATGGCAGCTCGGCTGCAGAACTTTCAGGAGGTCCCCGCGCACGTGATATCTAGCCGAGGTTATCCCGATTGGTCGGCGGCTTCAACGGCCGCCCCACATCCTTATAATAATATCCTAAATAAGTATATATTTTTTCTTTAATAAAATAAAAATATATTAAATAACTTTTTATTAATTATTTTACTTATTTTTTATTAACTTCTTAAGGTTTATATAAAATAAAAATTAATACTAAGAAATACTTAATAAATAAAATAAGCTTATAATTTATTATTACTTTTTTTTAATTTTAGCTATTATTAAGTAATTTAAAAAAGTAATTTATAATCAAAAATATAAAAAATATATAAATTAATAATATAATAGCTAAATTTTATAAGTATTAACTTTTTAAAAAAAGATAAGTATTAAAATATAAATATTATAAAAATAAAACCTCCGCGGTATAATAGTTACGCATTATAATAGCCTTATAATCTTTTCCTTAAAGCATAGATTTAATTCCTACTAGAGGCCTAATTCCCCTTCCTTTACTAAATAGTAACTAATAAAAAATAAGAAGCGGGCAGCATAGATATAATATAGTTACTAAGATACTATAAAGAATCCTACTAGATTGAGGGCTGTTTATAGATAGATATATGAGCCTTACTTGAGAAAAATAAAAGTACGTAAGTAAGAAGACGGAATTAGTATTAGTATGAGAGCTTTTTTAAAAATCTGCCCTTTAGAGAGTCTTTACTGTCCCTCCCGTCCCTATTTTCCTCGCTCGTAATGTTGATAGAAACAGTGTAAACCCCGTCCCTAAATCCCTCTGGAGCGGCTAAAGATATGTGAAGCCGGCATGTCGGGCTCTCAGAAGGCAAGCTGATGTCATGGCCCAGAGACCCATCGTTGAGCACATCATCCCGGAGCTGGTGCAGAAAGAACTCCTCCCCCCATGAGTTGTAGTAGCTCCCGACATGGTTTGTTACCTTCCGCGAGCGGGCTTCGTCCAGGGAGTCGTAAATGGAGACCCAGGGCTGGAGGGGGCCCCCTGAGCCCGACGGCATCAGGCCACAGACCACCAGGATTCGGGCAGTCACAAACGTATTTGCCGTGTTGGTGATCTGGTAATCAAGGAAGCCCGTGAAGCGTTCGCTGTTGTCTGTGAGAAATAGCTGGCGGTGTGTATCCCACATACTTGTCGGTTTAGCCTGGAAGGAGTGCAGATAGAACTGAGGACTGATGTTGAACCGAAACGCGAGATTCGTAGACGATAGATTCTTTAAATTCCAGGACCCAAACGGCGTCACGCGCTTGCGGATAAACACCTTTTGTCTCGCACCAGCCCATACTCGAGAATCCTGTGTCTCAAATAGTTCTGTAGGACGAGTTCGGACGAATCCATCTGCAGTCTTGGTCAAGAAGACACCCACCCTTTGCTCTTGATCAATACCATCTGTTGTAATGCAGTCCAAGTTCAGCACATATTCCTTGTTGTCGGTTTTGCCCAGGAACGTTTCGAGAAGCAGCCCTTTGTTTGTCAAGGTGAAGACAAGGCTGGGTTTGAAGTTGGGCACTCTTCGAAGGTTGCGGCAGTGGGCAAACTCTGCTGGCGAGTGCGCCAAGATGCCTCGAAATTCTTGACAAAGTGCCAGGTTCTCATTGGCTTCATCGCTGATCCCTTCCTGCACTTTCCACGCGAACATCGAGAGGTCGTTCGTCTCCTTCACTATCTCCTCTTGCAACCTCGTGAAAGCTTTGGAGCCCTCGCCGTACATCATGGGCATGTTGACATCGAAGATACCAAGGAGACAGTAGGCCAGGTCCTCTATTCTCGTGGTCCTTCGGTGCGCAGCCCAGGACATGCGTTTCGCGACTGGTATGCTCTCAAGACGCTCATTATTCTTCAAAACAGCAACTTCAATACCAGTAATTCCGGATATCTCATGTCGCATCTTTTCTTTTGTTCCTCGACAGTGCCACCTGGAATCGTAGAATTCGAGGTTTTCCGATGCAATCAGCTCCTGCAAGGTCCAGCCGCGAGTAAACCAGCGACAGGCCGAGAAGCCCGGCAGCGTGTCCTCTTCTTTGCCGTAGTGAGGTTCCAAGTCGGAGAGGTAAGTGAAACAGACGGCTGAGCGCCGATACCAGCGGAACATGGAGTTTATTGCCTCGGCCAGCTCTGCGCTGCTGCGCTTATCAACGCAACAGGTGTCGACCCAGGCATACGCCAGTCCTCGCTGCCGTGCCAGTCGACAGACATTCTCGATCTTGCTGTAGCCTTTCTTCTCCTTTGCAAGTCCTGGGTTCATCATGTCGTCGAAGGTGACTTCTTCTTGGTCCCATGTATGTGATAGGATCGCATACGGGGCTGTCTGCACCCCCATGGTCTCGGCTCTTTCGAGCTCAATTGAAGCGGTATTGATGAGCCACATGGTACCGAGGCTACAGGCGAAGGGAATGCAGTGTGTATTACTTGAAGCATTCGTGGCAAATTCTGACCAGGTTGGAACAACAAGGCCTCGTTGGGGGGCATCTGCTGATGCGGGGTTGAAGATATGCGCGACGGATGACGGGACGGACGGGTCGAAACAACGGCCTATCAATGATTGGCTAGGCTGGGTCGACATCGCAGCGTCCCCATGGCACCACTAGGAGGGGAGGCTTTATCCTCCCACCCCAGGCTTTGACTCCGTGATTGAAATGGCTCGGTCCCCAGATGGCCTTTACTCTTTAATAGTGTCCTTTCGTTGCGCTTTGATATGCTCCTTTACCGTCACGCGTCATACTACGACTGTGAGGTGATAGCTTCCGCCGCAGGATCAGCAACTGGAAGCTCTTTCGGAAGCTCGTCGCGCAGCCAAAGCTTTCCCTCAGAGCCGGCTGGGGTTCGCCAAGTATCCCACGCATGCGTTTTGTCGGGTTTGCTTCGTGGGTTCAGTCCATGGACGGCGATGATGCTGGCACCTATCAGTATTGTGGTAAACAGTGGTGATTTGGAGGGATTCCAACATACTCGGCTTTCGCCTCGTCCTCAGTCGTCTCTGCTGGGTTTGGGTATAGTTGTCTTGAGGGTTGCACTGAGTGTTAGCGGGCATTCCGTAGCGGAGAGAGATAGTTGGAAGGATTGGCAGTGCCTGCCATCGCAGAGACCTCGGGCGTGAGATCCTTGAGACACCGACAGCTGTGGTCAAGAACATGAAGAGGAGAAGAAGCAGAAAGACAAGACTTGAGGGGAAATTTGTCAAGATGAGGTCTCAGCCTGATTTGAGACGTTTCTCGGCGCCTGGTCAGCTGAACACAACCAACTGCCAACCCATGCCACCAGCCAATGGCGCATGCAGTTGAAGCCTGAATGGCCGCTAAACTATGCAGTATTGGCTGTTTTCCACAAGTTGATTCGCCCTCGGCTGCGCTCTGTTCGCACCAGGAACAGCGCCAAGCTCTGAGGGCCCCCAGCCGCCCAGCTTCATAAATACAGGCATCATGGCTCTCTACATCCGACAGCTTGACGTTGACGATCTCGAGACCGGTTTCGCCGTCGAGACTGCCACGTTCCCGCCAGCCGAGGCCGCTACTCGTGAAAAGGTACCGACACAGTTTGCCGCCCCCATACAACAATTAGTTGGGCGAGGTCCAGGTCTGACTGGGTCTCGGTAGATCGAGTACCGCTTGACGGTGTGCCCAGAGCTCTGTGTCGGCCTGTTTCTACGAGCTGGACAAGAAATGCCTTGACTACGCCTGTTCCATCAGCATCGATCTCGGCAATTCCGAAATGGAGGTTGATCAGGTCCTCAAGTGGGTTCTCATGTAAACGCCGGATAGTTACATAGCATCAGTCACGTAGGCCGAGCATTCTATCAAGTGCCCAGCAAACCAGCATACTGGTGAGCTTTTCGTAGTCGGCGTCTTGCCAGTTGTGCCACCACCATGCCGCAGATAGTGATGTCTGCGCCCCTTCCTGGGGCCTTGGCAGCGATGATGTCCTTTCCCAGTTGAAGAAGATCTCCAGCGCCCTGTGAGCACCACTTCACCGTTTGCGGCATCTAGATGGTTATCTGGTGTGTTGGTTTGTTGGATCTCGACCTTGACTTGCTACAACACGTTGTCACCCGAAACCCACGCATCCCTGAGGCCCGGGCCTTTCTCGGCGATCTAGCAATGTGTGCAAGCCGCAACGGAGAAGGTCGACAGGGGAGGGAAAGGCACCGAGACTTGGCACTTCTCCGCCAGGCCCTCCCGGTTGAGGGCACCTCCATTCGCAATCACTTTAATGCCCTCTGAAATATAGTAACCAGATTTATACCATAAGATTATAAGTAAAGAGCATTTAATATCGCGAGACTACTATTTAGAAATAAGAATACTATTTTAATATCTTATTAAAATCTATCTCTTAAAAAAGAGGAGCATCGAAGAAATCAAAGGCTAGCCTCTCCTCTGCAAACTCCCTGCTTAGCTTAGCGCTCCTAGAAGCATGTCAGTCTCAATAGCACCTCGCCCTGCCTTATTTTCGACTTACAGCTCATGAACTGGGTTCAACCCAAAATCTGCCAGAGCCTCAGCACTCTCAAAAACCATGACAACGCCGACCTCATAGCCCTTGGTACGGGCAGTAGAGAGGGGCGCCTCAGGCGTCCCAATTCGAGAAGCAAGTAGGCCTGTGCGGTGGGAGTAAGAGGTTAATAGCGGCACGATGCATGAGAAGCGCCCGATCCCGAGGATATAGACATACCAGGAATCTTTCCCACGTTACTTTTCGCCACGGCAGCCCATTCGGAGATCTGGCTCGGGCTCGTGCCCTTCTTTGTCTTGATAAGGATCATGTGGTAGACAACGCTATCGACAGCCATGATGAGACACCTTCCGAGATTCGAGGAAATGCGCGAAAATTGATATGGATTTCTATATGTTCTCCTGGGCGAAAGAGGCGCGAGTAGAATACAATCTATTAAATATAGGTCGGAGGGTTGGTCTGGTCGGGGAACACCCCGACACTCGTTGCGCCGGTCGTCGGATCGGAGCCGATGCTTTCGCGCCACCTCCGGGCGCTAGTCCGACGGCTTGACAGCGTGAGCCCCCATGTCCCGGATCTGCGGGACGCTGGGCCGTGGGTTTCAACATGGGCACTGGTCGACTATAAAGAACGGCTTCACTTGGGAAGGAGTGTCTTGGTATAACATACTGGCATCGATTTCACTCGCTGGCAAACTCCAACACCTGGCCAAAGATGTCGCCCCAACCCAAGCTTCCCTCATTCGCCGAGCTTCCGGTTGACAAACAGGGCCCCCATGGCAACGCCTGGGGGCTGTGGGGACCTGATGACCAGCTTGGGACTTTGAACTACCTGACTCCGAAAGTGGTGGCCGAGGCGGTCAAGGAGGAGGTCAAGACTGGACAGAGAATCTCGCTCAAGTATGATGAACTAACTGGCTCTGGCCGCTCCCGCCGCAGGTTAGGCTAACTCGGTCGCAGCTGGTCACTTGCCGGGCCCATCTATCCACGATTTGCTCGTAAGATCTTTGACTTGAAGCTTCTGAACAAGGCGCCTCACAAACATGCCCACGACGACGAGGTATGCCATGCGCCACGCAGTCCCTCAACCAATCTGACCAACCCCTCCAGTGGCATTTCAACTCTCAGTGCAGCTCTCAGTGGGATGGAGGAAGACACTACGCATATCAGGAAGAAGCGGTATGTCCAAGAACGGAATGTCCCCCCTCCTCGTACTAACTTGAAGGTGCTAGCTGTACTTTATGGGCCACACTGCCGAGGACTTTGCCGCATCTCCAGAGCCGAATGGTATCCAACGTCAGTAGTCCCATCGCACTATGGGAAAGCTCCTATTTCTAACCCTCTCGGGACACAGACATGTCTAAGCAGGGTATCGCGTCTCGCGCTATCTTGATCGACTGGTACTCCTGGGCTACCGAGGTCAAAGGCCTTGAAGTCGATGCTATGACAGGATACCAGATTCCCTTTGAGGAGCTTCTCGAGGTCCTTGCACATCAGGGCATGTCAGAGGAGAGCTTCAGAGAAGGTGACATCCTGGTTGTACGAAGTGGTTACATCCTGCAGTACGAAACCATGACCCAAGAGAAGAAGGACCTTCTGCATGAAAGGTATAAGACAGAAAAGCCGGAAAACATCGGCGTCAAGCCATCCAAGCGGTTCCTGGAGTTTCTGTGGAACAGGAGGCTGAGCGCAGTGGCCGGGGATTCCCGCTCGTTCGAGGCTTGGCCCTGTACCGAGCTGGACTGGCATTTCCATGAATGGCTTCTGGCAGGCTGGGGAATGCCCATCGGCGAGCTGTTCGACCTCGAGGAACTTGCCAAGGTTTGCAAGTCGCAGAAGCGATACACTTTCTTCCTGTCTAGCTCTCCTATGAATGCAAGTCACGCTCCACCTTATCTTTGGACGCGTCACGCAGCGTTGCTAACTTGATGCAAGGCCCCCGGAGCCGTCGCGAGCCCTCCCAATGCTCTGGCTTATTTTTAAATCTTCATGCTGGCGCCATCTCAAGGTGTGCACTGAGGCAGGGATCCTGGGTGGTTATTGGCTGTGAGCTAGGCTTTAGACATTTGGCAGATAGTTTGACGAAGATCTCTTTGCCAGAAGGGAAGGCTCGAGTTTCGTGCTGCCCTGTGGAAACTACGTCACCACGCTGCATGTTATTGTTATTCTCACAGTCGCCTCGCAGCTCGCATGACCCATGTGACTACGGATGGCTGACGATAGCGCTAGAGTCAGACCTATTAGCTGTAACTAAAGGTTCTTGTTTGCTAAACTACTCGTAGAAAGCATCGAACGGGTCTGCCCAGTCAAAGGTCGCCCCATGAGCTACTGCGCCAAAGACATCACCATTGAATGAAGAGTCTGGCCAATCTGGCTCAACAAATTGCCACATCTCGGTTCCGACGTTTTGCCAATCCGATGCGCTGATGAAGGCCTGTGAAGGCCAATCCCCCGACGGGTCCAGAGTTGTTTCCAGCCCGCCAAAGTTGCAACCTGTGCGGACCATGGTTGGACAGTCAGTCGTGCCCGGGATTTGATGGCCGGGTTCGGTTCCAGCAGCGCCTTTCGAGCTGCACATCTGGGAAACAACAATTTCCAAGGCGGCGCTGTAACCGCCCAGGTCCGGTAGGTTGCTTGCGATCTTGACTAGAACCTGGACCGAGGCATCGAGACTGCTCAAGACCCTGCCCTCAGGCCCCGTACCGTACGCGAGATCGAACTCTTCCACATCCAAGCCGATGGGGTTTCCAGGTTCGGCGAGGATGCAGTAAAGGCAGGACACCGAAGCGGAGAAGAGAACGTGAAAGTACATCCTGGTCACGTCCACCTTGTCCTCGAGAAACATGATGGTATATGTTTCGATGGTAGAAAGACCGGCACTCAGGCATAAGTCTCGCAGATCTTTCGGAATAAGACTTTCTCCGCCGACGACAATGTGGTTGATGGCCGCCCTAGCCAAGGATAATGTCTCCTTGGCGACTAGGTAGTCTAGCCAGGTTGTTTCGTGACACAAGATCCCATCATGTTGAGGGATCTGTGCGGCAGCACTCCGCCAATCTTTCAAGCGGGTGAGGAACCTGATGATGTCTGCGGTCACCTCCGCAGAAGAGCGTTTTCTTCTCAGGCGGTAGAAGTAGGTGGATATTTCGGATGAGAGCCTTCGCAGCTTCACATACGACACGAAGAACATATTCTCGGGGGGGAGCTGTGCGACTGCAGCGGGATCGAACATTTCGGATACGGCAGCGGCACGGTCGACATAGTCTGCACTTGGAAACTGTGTTGGGGAAAAGGTCAGCATTTGCGCCGAAGCTAGCGACGTTGGTGCTTACTGGCACGCTGATATCCAGGTCAGATATTGCGTAGGGACGACCAAGAGTCGTCGAAGCCACGCGGTCCAGCGAATAGCAAGCCCAGAAGACCAGCCTCTGGGCCTGAGCGGTCTCCTGGTCGACGTTTGGGCGATCTCGGTGCAAGTCTAGCAGCAGGCAGGTTCGTGTGCAAATGCGGCAAATGTCCCAGATAGAACAGCCAGTATCCTGAAGCATGGTGAACTCGGCGAGAAAGAGCAGATTCTGCGCGGCTTCGATGCCTAGAATCGTGGAAATGGACTCGAGGTGGTGCATCGCCGCGACGTAGTATCCCAGAGGTTGGCTTTGGTGAAGCCCGTTGCGCACCAGACTGACAGAGCCGATGGCAAACACCATATTCAGACGGAACAGATCTTGCGGTAGCGGTAAGACCAAACTCTGATGATGGCGAGATCTGGCCTCGGGTCCATCGCCGCTGCAGCCGGACTGGTATGTTACCTGGTAGAGTGCCATGATTTCTCCTCGCGAAAGAAAAGGGGAGAGAAGATGGTGGCCGAACAGGTACGACCTTATCAATTCCAGAGCCACTGAAGAACTAGGGAGCTCGTTTGGGGCGGTAGTGACAGCAGCAGTCTTCCCGGCCCGGATAGCCATGAATGTCTCTGCAAGTTTCGGCGTCTTTGCTGCCAGGGTCCGCGCTTGCAAGTTCGCAATCAGCTGGGTGAAGCTGCCAACAGATGTTAGTCAGTAACGAGGAGGATGGAAGAAGATGACTCAGCGCCCGGAGCAACCGTTTGAACGTACTTGATCTCACTCGAGTCGCCGACGTACTGGGACGTGGCGGATTGGTGGGGGGAAGGCCGTGATAGATCATCATCCAGTCCTCCCCTTGGGGCGCCAGTCGCTGTACCAGCGGGAGTCAGGCGTAAGATATCGACGGACGCGAGCTGTGTCTGGGTTTCAAGCTCCCGTATGCGTCGCTCTAGGTCTGCGACGTATCTTTCGTAACCTGTTAGCTGGCCTCAGTGGTCTGGGTCTGGCATAACGCTTTCCACCAGCGCAATAACGCACGCTCTTTCGTATTCACGCTTGGAGATCAGATCTATCATGGTGCATGGCTGCCCGGCCGTCTCACAAGCTCTGCATCTTGGCAGTGCTGTATCACACTTCAGGAGCGGAGAGGCTTCATCAGCACGTTGGCAATTCTTTCTTTGGCAGGTTTAACAGCGCACCTTCATCTTCTTCTTTTTACATCTCTGGCACGCTTGATTGCGACGTCTCTCATGGCTTCCAGTCTGGCCAAGGGTACGTGTTGAAGGGGTGACTGCGGAACGATGGTTGTTGGACTGCCCCTCAGCGTCCAGCTCAGGGAGGGGCCGTCTCTCGGACGCGGCAGGGGGTGCTTCTGCCACGGTGGCAGTGGAGTCTTCAGACATTTCGGGGATCGAGCCGCGAGGACTCCCGAAACTCGACATGACTTGGGAACGGCTGTCTTTGGCTGATGCGAGGGGCAGCACGAGTATGGGGGAAGATTCATGGCCGACATGTTCTGCGGAGGAAGTGCACCACCTCCAATGGGCTCATTGATTTGAAGCTCGACTGTGGGGACCCCCGTCGGGGAATGCCCATGGAAAAGGACTTGGCGTTCGGACTAGGCGCCGACAGCCCGTCTCCAAGAACTAGCTGCAGTCGGCCTAAATCCGACCCCCCATTCTAACCCTCCATCGAGCATGCTCGACTCAGTCTCGCCTGATCGTTTGCAAGCCCCGGACTTCGCTACGAGCCCTCACGTAGCTAGTTAGTGTCCCCCGCATTGTATTCCGGGGAACGAAGCATGGGGTGTGTTTGTGGGGTAAGGTCTGTAAGGACCAGGGCCTTTTGTCTAGTTCAGAATCCAGAATTTGCGGACGGACGCAAAGGTGGCAAAGCTACCTCTCTCTCATCTCTGCTTTTCACACTTTGCATGCAGATATGGGCAGGACATAAATCAGGCCTCGCTGCTCGCCCAAAAACAGGAAGCGTATCAACCATTCTCTCGGCCATCGCCCCTCCCAATTCCCCTCTGCCTTAGCATCCGAAACGCAACAGCTCGACGAACCTTGACCATGGCTGCTCAGCCGGACGCCGACGTCAAGTCTATCGACTCCAAAAAGGCCGATGCCCAGCTCATCGAAGAGTCCGGAGGGTCCTCGACGTCTCCCGAACAGCTGCTCCAAGGCTGGCCTCTCCTCAAGGACAAGAGTCCTGAGGAGCGGGAGGCTATCAACATCAAAGTCCTGAGGAAGCTTGACTACATGTTTCTCCCCTGTGTTACCATGATGCTGATCATGTGGTAAGTTCAACCCCCCTCCCCCAAACGCTGTTGCTTTCGGCAAGCTGACCAAGAGGAACAGCTTCCTCGACCGCATGAACGTGACCAACGCCCGACTGGCCGGTATGCAGGACGACCTCCACATGACCGATGTCCAATGGTCCGCCGGCGTCAGCTTGTTCTACGTCGGCCACATGATCTCCCAGGTCCCCGGAAACGTCATGCTCGCCAGCGGGAACCCCCGAATCCTTCTTCCGGCTTGCATGCTATGCTGGTCGATCGTGACCATCTGCATGACGGCACTGAATAGCCCATGGAGCTTCATCTTCTGCCGATTCTTGATTGGCGTCTTCGAAGGGCCGTTCACGCCGGCTGTTTCCTTGATGACCTCGTCATGGTATACCAAGAATGAGAGCCCTCTGCGTATGGCTATTTGGCACGCGGGAAATATTGTCTCCAATGTCATCTCCGGTCTCCTCGCGGCGGCCGTCTTGACCAACATGAAAGGAATCGCAGGCTTGACTTCATGGCAGGTAAATTGCCGTCCCTATCCCCGATCCTGATCAAGCTGCCGTCTAACCCGGTGCCGCAGTGGTTCATCTTGCTTGAGGGCATAGTTAGCATCGCGGTTGCCATTGGTGCCTTCTGGTTCATTCCCAAGTGGCCGCACAACACCGGTACCTACGACCTCACCGCCGAAGAATCGGAGATGGCACAGTACCGTATTCAAGTCTCCACGGGCGGCTACGTCGAAGACGAGGCGGGAGGCCGTTGGAGCGGCGTCATCCTTGCCGCCAAGGATCCCTTTACCTGGCTGTTCTCTGTCCTCCATTTCTTCGTCATCATGGCCCAGTCCTTCAAAGACTTCTTCCCTTCGGTAAGTCTCTTTTCCAGCCCAGCAGTCCAGTAGTCAATCATCTCACCAAAGCGTCCATCAGATCATGGCTACCTTCGGATTTGGAGAGACGGCGACGTACCTCCTACAGGCGCCGCCGTATATCGTCGCCTTCATCTCTTGCTGTGTAGTTTCCTGGTCGAGTGGCAGGCGGCTGGAATACTTTTGGCACATGGCCATTTCCATGCTGGTCGCGCTCGCTGGCACCGTCGTCCTGATTTCGACCCTGCAACAGGCGGCGAGGTATTTCAGTCTCTTCCTGCTCTGCAGCGGCCCTTTCATCGCGCTCAATCTCCAGCTGTCGTGGGAGACCACGGTTGTCCCCCGGCCGCGGACCAAGCGGGCGGCTCTGATCGCCATTGCTAACTGCCTGAGCAACGTCACACACTGGTTCAGCCCTTACTTCTTCTTGAGAAATCAGGAGCCTCGCTACCAGACCGGCGGTGGATCCATCATCGCTGCATGCGGAGCCTCGGTCATCATGCTGGTTGTGCTCAAGTGGTACATTGCGAGGAAGAACAAGCAGCTGGACAAGGAGCAGGAGGAAACCGGCCAGTACAACAGCTGGCGTTTTGTCAGCTAGAGGAAGAATTGGGCTTCCTCGCTAGTCCGAAGACCGTTTTAGAAGCCCGTTCCACCATCCATAACTACATTCCCACGAGCGCCCGTCCTAAATGGGTCCTCGTCTGCCTCTGGTGTGTCGTGGGAAGCAATTATGGCCCGTTCCTCGCCAGGCATGGGGATAAATTTCACGTACCGCCCTTCCATTATTAGGTATCAAGTCTATGCAGAAATAACTTTATTGCCCTCTTCCAATCAACTACTATCGTAGCGACGGGACAACACATTGATATTCCGGCTAGACAGTGACTGGCAAGTTCTCAAGAGTCAAGACCCGCAATTCTAAAGTTGAGTAAAAAGTGAATTGTCATGATGGGCTACCCTACAGGTCAAGAGCTAGACGAACCATGAGCCTCTGGCGGGCAACTCCTGACTCGGCGCTCGGCCCACAACGGGTCAGTCAATATTGCCGATAATTTACTACTAATAAGTTAGCTGGGTACCTGGGCTGGTAAGTTCACATTACGCCACCTCTCGTTCGACATTGCGAACCCGTCCGTCCAGCCTCCTCTTGCCTTTGCGCGCGACCAGTTACGCCAGCTCGCCTCGTCCCCAATGGATTCACCTGACCAGCAATCACCTCTGAATCATGGCTCCATCTCAGAGAAAAGGCTTCCTCTCGCGTGCGATCGCTGCAGGAAGCGCAAGCAGAAGTGCGATCGTAGAAGCCCGTCATGCCGAAGATGCGTCGCTGCCCAGACGGCCTGTACTACCGACCTTATCAATCTTGCAGCATCAAATGGCGCTAGAGGGTACGTGTGCACTGGCCCGATTGCTTCCTTGCCTGGCCCCTTCTCGTGCTGACAGGTCTAGGTATGTCGATCAACTCGAAGAGAGGCTGCAAGCTCTCCAGAGTGAGCTTCGCCAACGAGGTGCGGCTCAGGCATCCGAAGCCCCGGGCCTTCACCCACCGACACCCCTAGCTAGCGCAAGCGAATCCAATTGTGCGGGCGAAGAAGGCTTTGGAGGAGGTCCTCCAAGGCCCGCCAGAATCCCAAATATCGACTCGCCTCTTGCCCACCTGACACTCGCTGCCATGGCCGAAGAACGACACATGAACCACTCATGCAGCTTCGCCTTGCCAACTGTCATATCCGCGGTATCTCGCTGCAGCGGATCCATGATCACCAGCGCCGCCGCTGAAATGGGATCGCTCACCAGCATCTTCGGTCAAGCCATCAGCACCAACTTGACAGAGATCTTGACGAGCATCCCGATGGATGAAGCGAGCAGATTCGTTGACAGCTACTTCGAAAATATTCACCCGATACATCCTTGGTCAGACCATTCTTCCATTGTCACAACGTACTCCCGCGTTGCGTCAGGCACGGCCAGTTCCCACCATGGCTTGGAAGAGCTGCTCACCGCGGCAGTGCTCGCAATGGGCATGGACATGTGCGGCCGTAAGCAGGAAGCAGCTTTCCTAACCCATTGCGTTTCCAAACACGCAAGCTCTTGCTTCAGAGCCACATTCACTGAGAGGGATAGATTACTGGATATCCAAGGCCTCCTTCTTCTATCCATCCTGTCACTATATCACCCCGAGGCAGGACTGACCTGGCACTATGTTGGGTTGACCATCAGCCGAGCGATCTCATGCGGCTTCCATCGGGAGCCAAAGCCGAGCGAGACTCGCGGCTCTTCTCGAAAGGCAATTGACCAGTGCAGAGACGTGTTCTGGTCTGCATATTGCTTGGATCGGTAGGCCCCAGTTGCAGGCCCCGAAAGCCAAACAGGTGCTGACACAGAGACAGACTCACGAGCCTGGCTTTAGGAAAGCCCGTCTCGATACAGAACTGCGACATAACCATCGATGTAGGTTCATATCCTTGGCCATCCGTAGCGTCCCAGCCATGCTAATGGTGCTTGGCCTAGATGCCAAGTACGCCTGGCGGCAAGAGAGAATCCCGAGACGTCTTTGTGCTCACAAAACTCGTTTCCGAGATTCGCAGAGCGAGGGGGGCACACCCGAGCCAGTTCTATTATCGACTTCGCTCATGGAAGGACTCTGCGGATTACGATACGTCCACCTACAGCGGACAATACATCGAGATGCTTTATCTCAGGGGCTTGATCCTGCTCTTCGAGACTCACCCATCGAGGGATCAAGTGGGATCCGCCAGCGCCTCCGAAGTCTTGAGCAGCTGTACGAGACTGATAGACATAGCCCACCAGTGGACGCTCGATGGCAGTCCTCTATGCTGGACAGCAAGCTGTTTTGTGTTCGGCGCTGGCATAGTGCACCTGGATATTCTCATCCGAGATCGATATTCTCGATCTCAGCAGTCGCTGGTCGATGTCATGGGCACCTTTAGCAAGGGCAGCTCTACCCTGGGCACGTACTCGCAGAAGTTTGCTGCCATGAAGCCATATCACGAGTTCTATACAGCACTGGCGGCAGCAGGTTCACGGTTCTGTGAAAACGAGGCATTGGTGAGTTCAGTCTCGATCGCCACATTCGGGACAAGATTGGCTTACCGCTCTTGGCAGGGAAATGCCAAGATTTCGTTAGATCTGGGGACCGTACCGGATTTCCAGTTTATTTCAAATCCGTTAGTGTATAACATTGCTAACGATGTATATGTGTCTCTGGGTAGTTGAGCAAACATGACGGCTTACTCTGACGCCGCCATCTCGCACTTTTGTGACTGGGTGCACGCCTCTGGGCTAATTCAAGCATTCAGATGAAGATTCGAAAAGAAAACGGCGTGGAATAGGGCAAAGAAGGGCTTGACCTGATCCCGTTTGGGCCGATGAGCAAAGATACGTAGCCTTTCCGGGAGCGCCCGCTGCCCCGAAGGAACTTGGCGTCGGACGCGACTCCGGAGCGGGTCTTCGGCGAAATCCCGATATCTTGTGAACGTGGCCCACACACGAGTCAGCCCCCTTTCATCATCGATCCCAAAGTGCGGGGAGGGGAGGGATCCCGCAAATTTACGGCCCGCCTAAAGTACCTTGGTCACCCCCCCTTTGGCATTGCCGCATATACCAGTAAATACCCGGACTCCCGGATGAAGATTTCGATATCGATATCCACGAAACCCAAACACCGCGACTAAATCCGTGCTCAAGCTCCTCGGGCTCTCCTCACCTCACCCCCAAGCCGCCATCATGACCAACGCCAGGGTTGTTGCTATGATCGATACCAGTACGAACACCCATAGGCCCTAGCCCGCTCCATCATCTGTCTTTGACTGATCGATACTCACCGAATATGATAGTGCACGAAGATGCTGTAACGCTAGCACAGAATCTCTTCGCCGCCCCAAAATACAAGCTGCTTCTGCCCCCTGCAGAATCCTGGCATGAAGAGGCTGCCGCAGTTGTCATGCGAACGGGTTCTCTGACGCGACAGGTTTGTGCTTCCTGAGATATGGCCGCCGGTGCTCCCTTTGCTAAATTTCCGACTTGCTACAGGATATAGAGGCTGCAGTCAACCTGAAGGTTGTCGGGAAACAAGGTGTTGGTCTGGACAAGGTCGATCTCGTGGCCGCCGAGGTAAGCCGTCCCCATCACGAAGTTGTAGCGACCGGCTGATCTAGATAAATCCAGGAACACGGTGTCGTTATCCGGAACACGCCTGGTGTCAATGCCACTGCTGTGGCTGAGCTCGTCATTGCGCACATCTTCGCGGTTGCGCGCCAGATCGTCGACATTGGTGTCCGGCAGCGCAACGGGGACGAGTTTCAACGCCACTCTTGTTCAGGACTGCAGGTATCTGGCAAGGCCGTGGGTATCATTGGCATGGGAGCCATTGGAAAGTCTGTGGCTCGGATGCTACGCCTCGGATTCGGTTGCGAAATCTACGCATATGACCCGCTCCTGCCCGCCGATGCTTGGCCCGAGTTGCCACATCGTAGAGTCCGTACCATCCAGGAGATGTTGCCCATTGTTGACATCTTGACACTACATGTGCCGCTGCTGGATACTACACGCAACCTGATTAGCTTGCCAGAGCTGAGGGCTATGAAGGATACTAGTATTCTGATCAACCACTCCCGAGGTGAGTCTGTTGCTCCTCCCCGTATGTGGCCTGAGGCTAAGTCAGGTGGCGTAGGTGGGATCGTCAACGAAGATGATTTGGTCGTTGCTCTGAGGGAGAAGCAGCTGCGAGGGGTTGGGCTTGATGCCTTGCTCTACGACCCACCGTCGCTAGCCAAGTACGGAGAGCTGTGGTCGTTCCCGAACGTGGTGACTACGCCACATGTTGGAGCTACGATTCCGCAGACGCAGTCAGAGTCTGCATGTGCTGCTGTAAGAAACGTTTGGGACTTCTTTAAGAAAGAGGATAGGTTAGAGACTTGATCTATTGCCCTATCTTAGTAGCCGGTAGGTTAATTCGCGAAGCTACTATATATATAGTCTTCTAGACTTGGCCGGTGGGCCGTGCCATCCATAGCAGTTCTCGTGGACGACGATGATGCCTCGGCCTCTGCGCCAGGCAAGCATGCGTATATACTCGGCACCAAATCCCAGGCGGGCCAATGCTCCAGGCCGGTAGCCGTCAAGGACGATGTCAGCCTCGCTGATGAGCTGTCGCAACGTCTCCCTGTCCGTCTCGCTCTTCAAGTCGAGGCTCACATCCCGCTTTCCGAGGTTGCCGTCGACGAGGAGGGGGCCCATGTCGGGCTGGGAAGTACAAGACACGCGCATCGCCGTGGCGCCAAAGAGGGCAGCGAGCTTGGCGATGGTCGGCGCGGCAATGACCCGCGAAGTGTCCACGAGCCTGAGTCCCTCAAGGGGCCGGCACTTGGCGTCTCCAACAGCAGCGGGGTACGGCACGGGTGAAAGCTCGGCATCGAATTTCTCCAGGACATAGAGGCCGTCTTTTTCGATGGCCTTGGCCTGCTCTGGCGCTCGGAACTCATCTTCGGTGAGGCAGATGGTCCCGGCCTGGAGCCAGTAGTCGTTTACCCCGACGGAAAGAATCGGTTAGTCCATGGTGCCAAGTCAGGCGGAATATGCTTGCTCCATCAACGATGCTCATAAGCCAAGCAGAGCCTCCGTCTCGGGCGTCTCGGGCTCTCCCCCGCCTCCAACAACCAAGCTAGCCATCTGCACCGAGGCCGGAAGCCAACCGGAGTCTTATCTCCTTGCTACCGGGTTAGATGTTCAGGAAAAGCTCGCTGACCTGAGGTCATGCCTGGACGAAGTTGTCCCCAACAAGCAAGACTACAAAGTCTTGAGGGTGGATCAATACGGCACACCCCGGGCGAATGCACCGAGCTGAGAGTTGGCATGAACGGAGCCACTCGCGGAGTCGGGGTCCCCAGCAAGAACGAAACCTTCCAGGGCCAAATCAGCTATGACTCGACCGCCGAGCATATCTCTGCCGCTTTCGGACCAACCGCCGAAGTTCCCCTTGGTGCCAGAGTCCTAGAGATAATAATTATTAATATAAATATTATACCTATTTACTTATGCTTTAGTCTGCCTAATATTTAATTATAAGTCTCTTATTATATAAGGCTATAGATATAAAATAATTATTTATTAATATAATAAGGATTTTAATTAAAAGTAAATATTTAGAGAGTCTTATACTAATTATATTTATCTCTATTAACTAGCTAAGAGTATTATTAATTAAATAGCTCTCTTTAAGTAAGTATATTATTACCTAAAGCTAGGTAGCTATATTAAAAGTCACGAGGTATTACTAAGAATCATAAGTAATTCTAGTTTTATATACTAAAATATAGCTCTAGGTTAATAATATATAGTCGTTATTAAAGGTAGTGCTAAGCTTAGTAAGCCCTTTATAGTTATAGAAAATAATACTTAGAGGGAGGCTATAGAGGCTATTAGATTTATTAATATTAAGGTATCCTCTTAAAAGGTTTCTATACTTCTTATTTATTATAAAAGTGCCTTTATTAATTATATAGGCTAAACTAAAGGATAAAAGTGCCTTATTAGTAATTAGCCTAAGGATAAAAGGCTTAAGATAGTTAGTAGTTACTTATAGCTCGCTATAGAGTAAGATACTAAGGGGACTTCTCTTTATATAGTAAAAGCACTAGGCTAGAATAAAGCCTAGGTTAAGGCCTATACCTATTAGCTAAAGCGCGAGCTTTATTTAGAGGAAATTTACCTCTATATATAATAGATAATTATCTAGGGTAAGAAGCTATAGCTATATTACTCTATTACTAGGTATTATAAGCTAAAACGGGGCATAACTATTATCTATAGGGGGGTTCTATTATCTAGCCCTACTTAGTTATACTAAAAAAACCACACAAATAAAAGGTCTAGACCTTCTATTTATAGCTTTGGATGACAGGGATAACTATAGCAGGCTATAGGGGTGACTATTGCAAAACCCCCTCAATTACTACAAATGTGCTAAACTGGGTTAGCGGCATATTCACTTGGCCATGCAATACATTGCACTCTGTACCTCAGCTTGAATTTCATGAATTTTGGGCGCCGTACGAGAGATATTGTCATAGCAGCGAGTCCGCACCGAACCAGCAGAGTGCATTTAAAGCTATTCGAAGCAAGATGCGGTCTCATACGGTATCGCATGCACGCATGGACAGCTCAGATTTGTCACGGCCCAGTATTAGACCAGGCGGTCTGATAAGGCAGAAAGCCACCACGTGACAAAGCTGATGCAGAAGTGAGCAGGACCCACCATAATACAAGTAAGCACTTATACGCTGCGCTCACCCGCGATAGTATCAAGATAGTAAGTAAGTGAGTACTATGTGTTTTATCGCGGTAAGCACCCTAAGTATATAAGATATATTTATTATATTTTCTTATATAGTAGTTACCTTAGCTATTAATAAAACTTAGTTATACTTAATACCTTTAAGTATATTACTAGATATAATAACCCTATTATTTAAGCATAGCGCGATTAGTCTATCTACTAATATAAACCTAGCATAACCGGTTTATCCCTTAGGAATATATACGATTATTATATATTAATAGCTCTTATTTAGTAGAATACTCGCATTACCTTAAATAATATCGAATGTAATAGCTACCTAGGTTACTCTTATAAATAACTATTAATAGGTCTTACTTACTAATTATTTACCTGTGCTTGTCGCACCTGTCTTAGCTAATTAGGATAAAGATATAGATAACGCAGATAGTTCTGATGATGAAGAAGTTAAATAGCTCTAAGCCTAGATTACTGCTATAAGCGCTGAAATGGATGGCATATATAACCTTATCGAGAAAATAGGCGAAATATAGCGAATATAGAACGCCTAGTATATAAATAGCATCTAGGAAGTTAATAATATAGTAATTATTGCTATAAGAGGCAAAGATATGGGAGAAATCTTAAAGCTAGACCCCCTGGAGAAGTTTAATAGGACTACCTATAAGCTGCCTATATT
This sequence comes from Fusarium paranaense, assembly GCA_027886155.1. Classification (NCBI taxonomy): domain Eukaryota; kingdom Fungi; phylum Ascomycota; class Sordariomycetes; order Hypocreales; family Nectriaceae; genus Fusarium; species Fusarium paranaense. The sequence continues at coordinate 273,375 of RZGL01000051.1, forward strand.
CCTTACGTAGCTATGCGCCTTTATAACCTATTATCTAACGTAGTTTAACCTAGTATCTAATAAGGTCTAATACGCTATAGAATAACTTACTAAGCATGCCGTAGCTTAGTTTAAACCTATTATAAAAGAATATCTTATTACCCTATTTATTGAACTTTTACCTAGAATTACTAACCTCTACTTTAGCTTCAAGACCTTTAAGGCTATGCTTTAGTAGGCCTTTAGAATAGTCGATGAGAAAGTATAAGCTAAAAGAGAGATTAAGGCACTTAGATAAACCCGCTTAGCCTTAGAATATAGAATGAAATATCTCTAACTCGCCTTAAAGCTTAACTAGGATTAAGAACCCCTAATATTATTTTTCTTTAATAGACTTAAGAAAGAGGTCTAAGTAGAACTTTATAAGGAGAATTAACCTAATAACCTTATTAACTATATTAGTAGGGTAATTAGAATTAATAATTAGTAGTTCTTATGGAAAAAACTATAGAACCCTAAGTTTAGTAATAATAAAGCTAGTAACCTATGGTTTAATATTAATTAAGGTAAGAAAAGAAATAGTAATACCTCTTATAGCACTAAAGCTAGCCTTATAATACTTAGAGCCGCATAGAAAGGCAAATAGGACTATTATGGCCTTAAATGCTAATACTGCTATAAGATAAACTATATTAAGAAGGTTTATTATAAGAAATAGTGAGATATTAAGGAGGGATATTATTAGCTAAATTAATAATAATCCCTCCCGGAAGGTAAGAAATATATAAATATAGCATAATAAGTCTAATAGGAAGATAAGGAACCCTAAATTATGATTTGAATGACTAAACTTATCGCTATATCACAAAGTAGTTACAATATGCTGGTAAGAGAAAATAAGAATAATCCCGAATAATTAGAACTGGACTAAGAATTAAGTAGCAAGGGAGTAACCTATAGCTAGGTAAGACGTATTACTAAGCTACTAAGGATAGGTAAAGATACCTAATAGTAATTATTCCTAGAACTAATAACGTAAGTAGACTTAATACTAAATACTATGAGTAGTAGGAGGGTTACTATTAGGATTACTAGGAAACTTAAATAAAAAGAAGAGGTACTAATAGGGTGGAAATAATAAGCGCCTTTAATGCTAGCTAAGTAGGTAGACTTTAAAGAAGCTATAGTAGAAGGTTTTAACTATGAAAAGTGGGTTATGGGGTATAATAAGGACGAGTAGTTCTTAATGCCCTCTATAGCCCACCGAAGGGACTATAAATAGGATAACCTCGTATAATATAATTATACCTTATGCCCCTAATATTAGGTCGAGGTATTATAAGAGTATAATAAGATCTATAAATGCTAATAAGTAGATTAATATAATAGGCTATTATATAATAACTGAATTATTAAGGCAAGTAGTAATAGCATTAATTAAACTAAATTTGAATATAAAGCTAAAAAACTATAAAAAGAACTATATAAGGAATACTCCTAATAATAGAAGCGCTAAAAGAGCGATAAGGAACTATAAGAAGAAGAGAATTACCTATAACTCTATGATAAGGATGATAATAAGTATTAGAACGACCTATGGGAAAGGTATATCTAGATTATATAAGAATATATAGATATAGTATATAAATAAGAAGTCTATATTAGAGCCTATTATAAGGAATTAGCTAAAAACCTATAATACTAAGAGGCACTATTTAACCTATAAGATAATATGCGGATATACCCTATGTATAAGAAATATCCTAGTATCTTATGGATATCTTATTAATACTACTAGTGTGAAGAATATTAAGAGGAGAAATAAGAGTAAGATTATTTCTTTGTCGCCTTATTAGCTTAGCTAAATAATAACCCCTATATATAATATAAAATAGAAGGCTACTAGGTATTTTATTAGTATAATGTTATCGGCGTTATATATACTAGGTACTAGGAAGAACTATATAGAGCTATTTAGAAATATAAATGAATGATCTATAAGGTCGAGGACTAGTAGAAATGAGTTAGCTAAGAAGAATAAGAAGAACTAGAAGACTAGCTATTAGCGACCTAGTTAGACGACAAAGAAAACCTAGGATAGGAATAAGAATAATAATACTAAGATTAGCTATACTGCTAGGACGATATATATAACTATAAAGTATGCGATAATAATAACTACGAGTATAATTATACTAGCTATGTATTATTAAAAAACTAGAAAACCTACCTATAAAAGGGCTATAGGTAGAAGAATAGCTAATAATGCTATAAAGGGCCCTATGTACTATGAAAGGGGGTATTAACCTAAGATATTTTAAAATACCGGTATAAGTTAAGGGAGAATAGCTATATGCTTTAGTGGATAGTAGAGCTAAGTAGAACCTTTTTAACCTAAGGATAGCGAATAAGCTTAAGCTATTATAGAGGTATAAGGCGAAGCCTTATATAATAATTAACCTTAAAGGGAAATAATTTAATTATAATAATAGAGTTATTAATAGTAAGATTAATTACCTTAAAGTTTTTATTAAAGGGAAGAATTAAGGAATCTTATTTGATATTATACCTATAGAAGGCTATGACCTAGTACTTAGGTATCTATAGTTATGCTGATTTAACCTATATTTTAACTAGAGAACTAGCTAGGTATTCTCTTTTGATAATAAGGCACCCTCTATAATAAATAATAACTTAGAGAATAATATAAGATCTTAAACTTCTATTAAAGACGCTAGAGAAGTTAGGTAGAGGTAAATATAAGATACCTCTTTACCTAAAGGGATATAATATAAATACTATAATAGATAGAAATAATAGTAATAAAGAATAATCGTATATATTATATAATAATTCTATTAGCTAGAAGAGGACCTTAAGTAAGTTAAGAAGATATTAGAGGAAGAATAGCTTAAGAACATTCTACTATAATATCGTATCTATGAGAAGCTCTTTGCAGAAGAACTCGAAATAAGTCTACCTAAATATATATACTATGACCTAGAAATTAAATTTATTAATAGAAAGTAACCTAGCTTTAATAAACTCTACCTACTTAATAAAGCATAATTACTAGTATTAAAGGAATATATTAAAGATATACTATAGAAAGGATATATTAGGGAAAGTAAGTTATCTATTAGATACCTTATTATGTTTATTCTAAAGAAGAATAGAAAGCTTTGTCTTTATATTGACTTTAGAATGCTTAATGCTATTATAGTCTAAGATTATATATTATTGCCTTTTATTAGTAAATTAAAGGATTGATTTTTTAGTATAAAGTATTTTATTATACTTAACCTTAAGGGAGCCTATAACCTTATTTAGATTAAGGAAGGATATAAATAGAAAACCGCTTTTTATATTAAATATAGACTATTTAAGTATCTTATTATGCCTTTTAGACTTACTAATGCACCTACTATATTCTAATAAATGATTAATAATATGCTATGAGAATATCTGGATATATTTATTATATATTACTTAGATAATATTTTTATCTTCTTTAAAATAGAAGAAGAATATATAGAATATATCTATAAGGTACTATAAATACTATAAGACGCTAAGTTACTAGTAGAACCTAAGAAAAGTAAGTTTTATGCCTTAGAAGTAGAATTTCTCGGATATATTATCTCTTATAATAAGATATATATAGACCCTAAGAAGATATTAGTAGTTAAGGAATAGAAGGAATTAATAAATATTAAGAAAGTATAATTCTTCCTTAGATTTATTAATTATTACTATAAGTTCTTAAGAAAGTTTGGGAAGATTACTATATTATTAACTAACCTTATAAAGAAAGATAAATTATTTATATTTAGGAATAAGGCAAAGGAAGCCTTCTATATAATTAAGGAACTTATCCTAAGCGAACCAGTACTTAAGATATTTAACCTATCCTAATAAATCAAACTTGAAATAAATACTTTAGACTTTATACTAGGCGTCTAGATTAGATAATAAGATAATAAAGGGCTTCTATATCTAGTTATATTTTACTCTTATAAGCTATATAGAGTAAAACTTAACTACCCTATCTATAATAAAGAATTCCTTGCGATAATTAATACTTTTAAGGAATTTTGATATTACCTCCTCGGAAGTAAATACTAGATTAGGGTATATATAGATTATAAGAATATTACCTACTTCGCGAAAATATAAGAACTTAGCGGATAATAATTATAATACGCTAAATACCTTTTGGAATTTAATTATATTATTATCTATATTAAAGGAATAGAAAATAGTAGGGCCGATGCTATTAGCTGATAACCTAACTTAGATACTGGAAAGGTTAAAGCTAAAGAATAATTACTATATTTTATACTAGAAGGGTACCTTAAATAGAAATTTATTAGATAAATATAAAAACTAGCCCCCTTACTAGAATACCTTGTACTTATTAGGAAATACGAATAATTAGTTATAGATTTTATTAAGTATATACTAAGATATTAATGATAGAGCGATAGAGTTTAGACCTATAAAGGAAAAATTTCTATCCCTGATAAAGCACTCTAAACTATCTTTAATTATTATTATTACTAAGTTATATGCTATGGTAACTTAGAAGAAATAACCTGAGCTATATAATAATACTATAATAATTATAACCTTAGAAGTAGGATAAAAGGAAAGATATATTAATGTAAAAAATGCTACGAAAAGATCTAACTACTAATATTACTAATCTATAAATAGTTGAAAATCATAGGGATACCTTACTAAATTAACATAGCTACTTATATAGTAGAATAGGGTAACCTACTCTTAAAGCGAATCTAGTAGTATAATAAGTAACTCTTAGACGATAAGAAAACTAATAAATAATAAGTTCTAGATAAGCTATGCCATGAATTTGTATATGAAATATATAATTACTTACTATATAGATACTAAGGAGTTAATAAAACCCTAGAATAAGTTAAGATAATATTTATTTTCCCTAATATAAAGAAAACTATTTTAATAATTATTAAATAATATAACCTTTGCGTAAAAACTAAGGCGCGATGCTATAAACCCTATGGGAAATTATAATTACTCCTAGTTGCATAATAACTATGGGATTCTATTACTATAGACTTTATCACTAAGCTACCCTTATTAGAAGAACTAGCTATTAGAAACTTCTATAATAGTATTCTTATTATTATAGATAGACTTATAAAATTTTCCTATTTTATACCCTATAGAGAATTAATAATAGCCAAAGAATTTACCTATCTCTTTTACTTTTATATTACTAAAATATATAGCATATTACTTAAAATTATTATAAACTAAGGACTATTATTCGCTTTGAAATTCTAGCAAAGCCTCATAGGATACTTAAGAATCAACTATAAGCTCTCTACTATATACCATAAGGAGATAGATAGATAGATAGAATATATAAACTAAATACTAGAATAATACCTTTAATGCTATATTAATTATAAATAAATTAACTAGGTTAAGAAGCTACTAGCTACTTAGCTAGCCTATAATATAGCCATAAATAAAAGTATAAAGATTATACTAGCCTATATTAACTTTAGATTTACCCTAGATGCCTATTAATAGATAAGAGATATAATTATTAACCCTAAAGTAATCCTTATTAGTGATTAGCTAAAGAACCTATATAAAGAAATAAGGATAGAGCTCGAATTTATTAAGAATAGAATAAGTAACTACGCTAATAAGAAAAGGATTAAGGGATTAATCTTCTTAGAGGGAGATATGGTATTACTCGCAATAAAAAACATTAAAATAAAATAATAAAATAAAAAACTTAACTATAAGTATATTGGACTCTATAAAATTAAGCGAAAAATCTTAGAATATAACTACAAACTAGACTTACCTCCTAAGGTTAAGCTCTATCTAATCTTTTATATTTCTTTACTCGAGTTAGTAGATATTATTATTATTAGAATAGGTAATAAACTAGAAACTGAAGTCGATAGACTAGAAGAATATATTATGGAAGCTATCCTTAATATAGATAAAATTAATAGTAAAATAATATATTTTATTAAATAGAAAGACTATCTTAACTCTAAAAATACATAGGAACCACTAGAGCACCTTATTAGTATATAGTGCCTCTTAAAGGACTTTTACTAGTAACTTTAAAAGAAAGTAAAAAAAAATCCCTAAGAGTTAGGGAACCCTAATTAATAAGATCTATATGCACTAAAGACTATATATCTAAGATAGCCTTAGACTCTACTACTTCTGGCTTATCTAGATTATTTATTGACTTAAGGTTACGACGAGTTATCTTTATCCCTTTCGAAATTAGAGAATAACGCTAAGTATATAACTAGGATAAATAAGCTAGGGACTCCTTTAGCTCTTGCTAATGAATAGCTAACTCTTTCTACGCTTGCGCTAAGGATATATGGCGGGCCTATAGAAGCTCCTCCGCTATAAGCTCCTTAGCGTTAATCCGCTTTACCTCAGAAATAATTCTCGATACTAGATATGGGTTAATTATAAGCGCCTATGCTATTATTATAGGAAGGTACTCACGGGAATATAGAGGAACCCCCGTTATATTATAAAAATGACCTAAGTGGGTATATAAACTATATTTCTTACCGCCATCGACTATCTTATAGATAGCCCCATGGGCTTAATAATAAGTATATGGTATTATAATAAAACCGGTATATTTAATAAATTCCGCAGAAATGTGGCGACGATAAGTAGAATTAGCGGGTTTAGGATTATTAGATTTTTTTTATTTTTTAGAAATATAGCTAGATATTATATTAGTATATATTAGTAGGAGGTTAAGGAAGTAGGATATAAGACCGACTGGGTCGGGGAGCGATGGCTATTTATGTGGCCTTGAGGATAAGATTAATAGAGGGGAGACCTTATGTCACGGCCTAGTATTAGACTAGGCGGTCTAATAAGGTAGAAAGCCACTATGTAATAAAGCCGATATAGAAGTGAATAGGACCTACCATAATATGAGTAAGTACTTATATGCCGCGCTTACCCGCGATAGTATTAAGATAGTAAGTAAGTAAGTACTACGCGTTCTACCGCGGTAAGTACCCTAAGTATATAGGATATATTTATTATACTTTCTTATATAGTAGCTACCTTAGCTATTAATAAAACTTAG
>RZGL01000051.1:280548-292400 GCA_027886155.1 Fusarium paranaense
ACCGCGGTAAGTACCCTAAGTATATAGGATATATTTATTATACTTTCTTATATAGTAGCTACCTTAGCTATTAATAAAACTTAGTTATACTTAATACCTTTAAGCATATTACCAGACGTAATAACCCTATTATTTAAGCATAGCGCGACTAGTCTATCTGCTAATATAAACCCAGTACGACTGGTTTATCCCTTGGGAATATACACGATCGTCACAAGATTATATAAACGCTTAATTATTTATCTAGAGTGGCGATGAGAGTCGGTCTCTTGTACTCATGCTTAGTCTGCTGATTGTCTAGACAATATCCTGCTACTCGTAGTTCAGAGTTCATCGTAACCGTGAAGTTATTTACCGTGGTCGTGATCCTTGCCCTTGAAGTGCGGTAGTCGGATTCGGAACCGACACCGCTCAGTTTCCTTTATCTTCCTAATCATCTTCTTGCCCCTCAGTATCCCCCTCCTCCTCGTCCGGTTGATTGAGCTGCTGGATAGGAAGTTAGTACTAGAAGTTATATCTACTGAGCTAGCTATACTTATAATCCAGAGCTAAGTAGCCCTCCTTAATAATAGAAGCTATTGTGCTATTTAGAGGGAAGTAATTATAAGCAACCAATTCAAACAAGCGCGTCCCATAAGTAATAAATCTAACTATAAGATAAAATCAATAAGTATACGCAGGGGCATAAGCTTAAGTCCTCGAAAGATCTTTCTTAGCAAAGGGTTATAGACTTCGGCATTCTAAATAGCCTCGTCTTAATCTATTTAATAGTAATACTAAGCATTATAGGCAATGCTATATATATCTTCTTATAAAATACCTTATTTCTAAGAAGGTCTTTTATAAATAAAATTCTAGAAAAATAAGCTTATAAGATATAAGCCTAGGATTCTATTACACTATACTTTAGCTTATGCGCATCCCTATGGACTGCCTACTTAAGCAATAGCTGCTTAGATAAGCAAGATATAAGGGAGTGTCAATACTGCCCTTTCTGGGCTTATTTCCCTTTTAGGAAGGTCACGTGACTTCGGACTTAGGGCTTTATTATAAGCCCGATAACGCCGTTAAACCCGTCTCTTTCTATAGGGTATTTCCTATCTGGTTTTAAATATCTTAGTTTAAAACCCTATAGGTTTTAATATCTACTATGCCATAACTCGGCTTATAGTTATCCGTTGTCAGTAAAACTAATAGTGTTTTAAATCCCGGAATTAGAGCTATCCGACGGTATAACTTTTATCTAAATCGGGCTAATAGATTCCGAGAAATTTGCTATATAAGCTATATACCCTCTCTTAGAAATAGCTCCTTAGATCTTTAACTAATTCAGTTAAGAAGAATACCAATTAGAAGCTAGTCTTCTCTACTTTAACCCTATTATCTATCTAAACCACTTTTATTACTCTATGATTCCTTACCTAGGTAATTAGCTTTTTATAAGGATTAATTCCACTGCCTATTTACCTCCTATCTCTATTACCTACCCTATAGTCTCTAAAGACTATATTTCCTTTATTTTCTAGTCTTTTATACTTCTAATTAGAGATAATTTATTTCTAAATTTATTATAAAAGCATTGCCTTTAAGATTAAACTCGCATAATATACTTTAAAGGTCTAAATCCTTATTAGGATTAAAAGGGGATAATAAGTCGCGGTATAAGATACTATGACTTTATTCTAATTAACTAATATAGCGCAGCGCATCTTAGATAGCGTCCGGCAGCGCCGCGGCGGTACTAAAGCTAGCGCTATATAACTAACCTTTTATAATACCTTTAGTACTAAGTGGCAGGGAAGAAAGCTACTAAGGGGCTAAAGACGCGCATAAATAGGACTAAGAATTAGTACTAGAAGCCTTATCTAGCGATAATAAAGATATTATTAATAACCGCTTTTTAATAGCAGTTATAACATAGGAGCTCGCGGTATATAGTTTTTATCCTAGCTTTAGTTATCCTAGATATCTATAGCCCTTCTTTTCTTTATTAATAATAATATAAAAGGTATTATTTATAATATAATTTAGGAACTTAAATAGTTCTTAAGGGTAGAGGTAATAAATATATCTTTAATAAATTAATTACTTTTTATAACTATAGGCTTAGGAATTTTAAGTATAAAAAGAATATAATTAATAATTTAAAGCTTAGGTTTTCTAAGACTATAGAGTAATACCTTTATTTTATCTTTGTAGTAAATAATAAGGTATACTATATATAGGCTTCTTAAAGCTAAAGGTAATAATATACTTAAGTCTCTTTCTAAGGATATAAACTAGTTAATAAGCTATAAAATAAGGTTATCTTTTATTATAATAATCTTAAGCTATAAAATATCCTTATAAAGAAATAATTAAAATAAAATAATAATAAACCCTTATATAACTTAGCTATAATTATTAATTAAGAAATAATAAGATTTTGCTTATTTACTTATAAATATAAAGTTAAAAATATAGCTCTTAGTTTATTAAATTTATCCTTTTTTTAATATACCTTTCTTAAAAAATAAATAAATTACCTTTTATTAAGTATTAATTATTATAATAAATTTATAAAATTATTTAAGATTATTAATAAAAGAAAAAAATAAATCCCTAGAAATATTAATATTAGAGTATAAGTAAAATAAATAAATTAAAAATAAATTAAAAAAGCTTTAAATCCTTATTAAGGCTAGGTTTATAAGATTAATTATTAAGAACCTAGGGTATTTACTAAGAATAACTAAGTAATTTTTAAGCTTAAAGTCCTAAGAGAGTTAGGTTTTAATTAATTAAAACTAAAAAACTTATATTAGGTAAGTAAATAGGATTATTTAGTAGGCCTTAGCTATAAATAGCTTATAATAATAAGATTCTAATTATTTATTTTAATACTATTTACTTTTAAAATAAAAAAAAATAAAAACATATTATAATAATTTAAGTTTTATTATTCCTTAAGTCTTACTTTATACCTATTAATATAGCTATAATAATATTATCTTAACTTATTATAATAGCATAGAGAAAAATATATATATTAATTAATAAATATATTAATTACTTACTTAACTAATAGTAGATTTATTAGTAATAATACTATTTACATAGTATAAGGCTCTTATTTATACTAGATATAAGAACTAAATAATATATTCCCTTATCCTAGGTTTAGTTATTAAGAAATAATAATATAAATATATTACTAGGTAATTTTATTATTTTTATTACTTAATTAACCTATCCTATATAGTATCTATACTTATTAATTTAATATTTATTACCTATCTAATTTATCCTAATTACTTTTATTTATTTTTATTATATATATTTATTACCTTAAGTCCCTTTATACTTACTATAAAATATCTCTTATTTAATAATAGAGCCTTTTATCCTTATATTTAAATAGCTTATCCCTAGGGAATATGCTTTTTTATAGTATATTTAACTATAAAATAAGTAGTATATAATAAGGGATAAGGCTATTAGTTATTATTTTTATAAAAAGTACTTCTTTTATAATTATACCTAACTTTAATATAATTTACTCTTTTATATTTATATAATTTTATTTATTAAATTATAAAATAACCTTTTCTTAGTTTACTTTATTATATTAAATATATATCTAAAAAAATACTTAGAAAAATAACTTAAGGTTATATAAAAGAATACTACTTGTCTAGAAGTGTGCTAATAGCTATAAATACGCTTATACCTATTTTTCTTTTTACTTCTAAGGTGCCTTTTTATTAAGCTTTAATAGCGAGGTTATATTAATTAGAAATGCTTACCTAGAGGGGTTCTTATTATTTTTATTAATTATAAAGTTATTAATAGAGATATCTATAAAGAAGGCTAGCATTATATAATAACTTATATCCTTTAATATAGCCTTCTAGCGCGGTAAATAGAGCTATATAAAAGGCTATTTTATAGATTAGCTTTTTATAATTATAAAAGATAACCCACTAGTATACTTAGTTTAATAGCGCTTTAATACTTACCTTTATTAGAGATATTAAATAGGATTACTTACTTAGCGGTAAGGTAATATTAGTTTTACTAGATAATTACTTTATGCTAGCGCTGCTATTTTGCCCTTAGTAGGAAATGTCACGGCCCAAGAAACCTCCAGGCCACGTGACCAGAAGGACCCATATTATCGCACCAATCAGGAAAGGATCAGAACGGATCACGCCCTGCAGGCCATGATCCCCTCTGATCCAGCAGACAGGATCATGACGGCTCAGGCCCTGCAAGTCATGATCCATCATGATCCGCCTCATCGCACAAAGTATATAGGACATACTCATTGCACTTTCTTATGTAGTAGCTACCTCAGCTATTAATACAACTTGGTTATACTTAATACCTTTGAGCACATTACCAGACGTGACACCCCCATTGTTCAAGCATAGCGCGACTACTCTATCTGCTAACATAAACCCAGCACGACCGGTTTATCCCTTGGGAATATACACGATCGTCACAGGAAATACTAAATGCGCTTATACTAAATAGTAATATTAGGTATTTTAGTTAATAATTTATAGCTTTTATAATAGCTAATCCCTTTTAAATATTATTTTTAATATTATTATTAATACTACTAGTATAAATAGTCTTATAATAGTAATATTAGTAATATTAATTATATCTTTTTTATTTACTTCTTAGATATAAATACCTTTTTTTATCTCAGTCTATATATTACTATAAGTCCTTAATAATAAGTAGTATCTATAGGTTCTCTTTATAATAGACATTCTAAGATATTATTACCTAACTAGTAATATAAGGCATATACTTTATAACCTTATTAATAATAAGATATTATATCTAGCTATCTTATTTAATCTTAATATAGTATTTATTACTAGATATAATAATAATAAGGTTAAATCTAAGCTTATTTTTATTTATCTAAAGAAATCCAAAGATTATAATTATAAATTATAGCCTATTATTATTCTTATTAATATTAAATTATTTAGAGGTAATCTTCCTAAGTTAATTAAATTCCTATACCCTTATAAGAAATCTATAGAGAGTAAAGCCTAAGATAAAGCGATAAGTATTTTTAGTAATAAGTACCTCTTTTATATATATTGCGGCGTTAATCTATGCTATTATTACTCTATTAGCCTTTGTGTTACTTTTTACAGAGTAGTTCGCTAGCAAATGCCTCTAGCTTTAAGATTAAGTAGCTAAACCAAGTTAGCACATTACTCTCTTTAGCGCCTATTAGCTATTTACTCTACCTCTCCTTAAAGAGTAGATAATTACCTTTAATATATTTCCCAAAGACTATCTTAGATATTATATTAAGATTTAATATATCTTTAAAAAAAGTTTTATAGAAATTAAGAAATCTAATATAAAGATACTTAAGCTCTAACTTAAAAATTAGATTTATATCTTAACAAAACTCTAATAAGTCTATAAAGCTATTTAAATTTTAACTCTATAATATTTAAATAAATAAAGGTATTAATTAAGGAGGTAAAATAGATTTAATAGTAATAATAAATATAAGATTTTAGATTAATATATTATAAGGCTTATTAATAAGTGCTTTTTTAAAGAGAGGTTTAATATAATTAAAGTTAAAGTTATTAAATATAATAGCTATAATAAGTTTTAAGAGGTTATTTTAAAGGGTATTAATATTTATTCTTAAAACTAATAGGCTAGCGACTAAAAGGCTCTAAAGAATAAAAAGAAAAGAGAGTATAAGATTCTATAAGTCTATTTTACTAATTAGAAAAGCAGATTTTAACAGAGTTAGCTAGAATACTATACTATCTTAAGCTAATTAATTAATAGCCCTTAATAAGTATATAATACTTTTATTATTATAGATTAAATTAAATTAGGCTTAGAAACTATTTAGGCTATTTTTAATAGGATTATTCTTAATCACGTTTGATTAAATCTAATCTATTATAATATTATCTTTCTATTATTCCTGCCTTTACTATTAACAATGTCGAGGGCATATAAGTCCACGAATTGCTATATCTACCTAAACCTTTAATAATAGTTAAGTACTCTTTCGTATAGGAATAATATAATAGCGGATTTTATAAAGAGTAATAGGATTTAATAAAGCTCTTCTTAGTTATAAAAGGTTAGAGGAGAGACTATTAGATATCCTTTGCTAAGAGTTATAGATATAAGCCTTATTATAGTTTTATTATTTTAATTAAGTAGCATATATAGGAAGTAATTCTTTCTAATAGCTAAAAAAGTATTATATATATATTTAAGTATCTTATCCCTATTAAAGTATTATAAAAGCTAGAGCTTTTATTAGGGTTTATATTTTATATTTATAATTAATAAATATTCTATAAGTAATTAATAAAAGATATAATAAGAGATACTTTTTTTTAATAAGTAATTAAACTATAGCTATTAAAAATATAAAGAAATCAGTATTTAATAGTTAATAATCCTAATAAAAGGAATTATTACTTAAGATAAAGAAAGATAAAGTAAAAGATAAGAATAATAGCAATGTGTTTAAATTATACATATGTCTAAATAGTATAGCTACTATAATATAACAAAGTAGCTAATTAAGCATAGTAATACGCGATTATATAAATTAATTATATCCCAGCCCTGGGCTAAGACCTGCGTAGATGCCTAGCTTGCCTTAAATAGGGGCCAGATAAGCTAGCTATAGCAGAGCTTACCCAGCGCCGCTAGGGTCGCGTGATTAGCTATAGCACAAAAGCAAACTATATATCTTTATAATAATCCCCCCTTATAGTTAATTAACTCGCTTCCTACCTAATTAATAAGTATATACTTTAATACTTCCCTTATATAATATCTTTTCTTCTTATCTAATATTTTTTTTTTATCTTACTATCTTAATCTAGCTTATTAATTATTATCTCTTAGGACTTTTATCTTTAGGCTATATTGCCTTAGGTATATAAGGCATAGTACTACTATATAAGCGGCGCTAGCCCTGCTTACTTAATAGTAATAATATTAAATTTAATTATTATAGCCTCTACTAATAGTATAATAATCATATGTTTCCTAAGGGATAAACCTAGTTATACTAGGTTTATATTAGCAGAGAGTGCTAGGTATAGTCTAAGTAATAAGGTATAAGTTATATCTAGTAATATACTTAAAGGTATTAAGTATAACTAAGTTATATTAATAGCTAAGGTAGCTATTATATAAGAAGGTATAATAAATATATTTTATATACTTAGGGGATTTATCTTAATTACTTATTTATAAGAGGTTAATTAAAATAATTATATAAGGGATTATAAGTAATTATAAAGTAATTACTATGATTACTTAGCTCTTAGGGGTAATTATACCTTAATTAGTAGGTAATAGTAAGTCCCTTATTAGTTATATAGTAGGTATTTTATTAGGTTATAATATAATATCTTCTTTTTATTAGGTTTTATCCTTAAGGCTTATAAAGTTAGTCGCTTAATTTTTCTTAGTTTATTAAAACTTCTTTCCTTAAATATTTTAATAATACTAATAGTATACTAAAAGTAAAATCTTAGTTTATTATATATTATTATTATTTATTTAAACTAATTAAAGAAATAAGTTTTAAAATTATACCTTATTTAAATTATACCTAGAAGTATTTATAATATAAGATACTTAAGGGTATATTTTATTATTTAGAGTATATTTATTAAGGTTATACTTATAATAGCTTAGGAGTATTAGTTTTTACTAATAAGTATAATTTTTTAGTATTTTTCCTTCTTATTAACCTATCTAATAGTATCCCGCCTTATAGCTAAGAAGCGCTATTTTAAGCTTAAGGAGGAGAGGGCTAAGAAGGAATTAATTGCCTTATAGTAGTAAGTAAATAAGTAGCTTTCTTATTTAATATATTTATATTATTAGAAAAAATAGATTTATAAGTAAAGTATAGTAATAGTATATTAGGGCTTAAACTTGTTAGATAAGTTAGATAAGGCTAAGAGGGTAGAATTAGAGGCTATAGTAGCTATATAGCTTATTAGTACTATAGATATTATTAACTAGAGTGCTATTTTTATTTCTTTTCCTAATATTATTAATAGGAGTCCTTTAGGAGGTATTATATATTATTAAGGTATCTTAGTAGTTTTTATATATTTTCTAAGTCTAGATAGTTTTTTTATTTAATAAAATATATTATCTTATTATTAATTTTATTTATATTAAGGATAGCTTTTATAATATATTCTTTTAGTCTATTAATTTTTATTTCTAGGTTTTTATTAGTTTTAACTTAGATAGTATTTTTTATTAATTTAAGTAATAAAATATAAAAGATTAAATAGAGCTTAACCTTAGGTAATAAATCTAATTTATAGTTATATTTTAAGATTTTTTATTTAACCTTATAAGGTTTAATATATTTATAATTAAGTTTTTTATTTTATTATTTTATTTTAATATTTTTTATTATAAGGTAAATTATATCTTCCTTTAAGAAGATTAATCCCTTAATTCTTTTTTTATTAATATAATTTATTATTTTATTTTTAATAAATTTAAGTTTTATTTTTATTTCCTTATATAGGTTTTTTAGCTAGTTATTAATAAGGATAGCTTTAAGATTAATAATAATATCTTATATTTATTAGTAGGTATTTAGGGTAAATTTAAAGTTAGTATATATTAATATAGTCTTTATGCTTTTATTTATAGCTATATTATAGGCTAGCTAGGTAGCTAATAGCTTTTTAATTTAATTAGTTTATTTATAGTTAATATAGTATTATAGGTATTATTTTAGTATCTAATTTATATATTTTATTTATTTATTTATCTTTTTATAATATATAATAAAAAGCTTATAATTAATTCTTAAGTATTCTATAAGGCTTTATTAGAACTTCGAGGTAAATAATAGCCCTTAATTTATAATAATTTTAAGTAATATATTATATATCTTAGTAATATAAAAATAAAAGAAATAAGTAAATTTTTTAGTTATTATTAATTCCTTATAAGGTATAAAATAAGAAAATTTTATAAGTCTATTTATAATAATAAGAATATTATTATAATAGTTTTTAGTAATTAGTTTTTTTAATAGGGGTAGTTTTATAATAAAGTCTATAGTAATTAAGTCTTATAATTATTTTATAATTAGAAATAGTTATAGTTTCTTATAGGGTTTATATTATTATATCTTAATTTTCGCGTAAAGGTTATATTAGTTAATAACTATTAAGATAGTTTTTTTTATTTTAAGAAATATAAATATTATTTTAATTTATTCTAGGGTTTTATTAATTCCTTAGTATTTATATAGCTAGTAGTAATATATTTCGCATATAAGGTTATATTATAATTTATCTAGAATTTATTATTTATTTATTTTTTTATTATCTAAGAGTTATATATTATATTCTTAGATTTATTTTAGAAGTAAATTATCCTATTTTATTATATAGGTATTTCTAATAATAATATAAAATATTCTTATAGTTTAATTATATTTATATAGTATTAATAAGTCCTTATTTCCTAGCTATATATTATTATAATATATTTTATAGTTAAGGTAGCTTTTAGGCCTTATATTAAGGTTTTCCTAATAGAAATATTAGTATATTATTTCCTAGAAATCTCTATTATTAAGTTTCTTATCATATTTTATAGTCTAATAATAATATTTAATAAATTCTTTTATATATTTCTAAGGTATAAAAATATATTTCTAGTATATAATTATCCCTTATTAGCTTCCTACTTAGTTAGCTTATTTAATTTTAAGTCTCTTAAGTTTTCTATAAGTAATATTAATAATAATTTTATTTTTTTAATTATTTATTAGGTAATATAATATTACTTTAATATAAGTAATTATTTATTACTTAAGGTATTTTTCTTATATAAACTATAAGAGTTATTTCTTTACTTTAATCTTCCTAGTATCTAGGTTAGGTTATTAGCTAATAATATTTACCTTATTATTTTTTATTTCTTTAATATAGATAATAATATAATTAAATTCTAAGAGATATTTAGTATATTATAATTATTATTTACTAAGTTCTTAGGTTTTCGCGAAGTAAATAATATTTTTATAATCTATATATACTTTAATTTAGTATTTACTTCTAAGGAGGTAATATTAGAATTCTTTAAAGGTATTAATAATTATAAAGAATTCCTTATTATAAATAAAGTAATTAAGTTTTACTCTATATAGTTTATAAGAATAAAATATAATAAGATATAAGAGCCCTTTATTATCTTATTATTTAATTTAGGCGCTTAATATAAAGTCTAAGGTATTTATTTTAAGTTTAATTTATTAAAATAAGTTAAATATTTTAAGTATTAGTTTACTTAGGATAAGTCCTTTAATTATATTAAAGGCCTTTTTTATTCTTAAATATAAATATTTTATTTTTCTTTATAAAGTTAATTAATAATATAGTAATCTTCTTAAATTATTAAAGAAATCTATAATAATAATTTATAAAACTAAGAAAGGCTTATATTTCCTTAATATTTATTAATTTTTTTTAATTCTTAATTACTAAGATCTTTTTAGGGGTTATATATATCTTATTATATAAGATAATATATCTAAGGAATTCTACTTCTAAAATATAAAACTTATTTTTCTTAGGTTCTATTAATAACTTAGTATTTTATAGTATTTATAATACCTTATAGATATATTTTATATATTTTTCTTTTATTTTAGAGAAAATAAAGATATTACTTAGGTAATATATAATAAATATATCTAGATATTTTTATAGTATATTATTAATTATTTATTAAAATATAATAGGTATATTAATAAGTCTAAAAGGCATAATAAGGTACTTAAATAATTTATACTTAGTATAAAAAGTAGTTTTTTATTTATATCTCTCTTTAATTTAAATAAGGTTATAAGCTCTTTTAAGGTTAAGTATTATAAAATATTTTATCTTAAAAAGTTAATCTTTTAACTTATTAATAAGAGGTAATAAGGTATAATCCTTAATTATAATAGTATTAAGTATTTTAAAATTAATATAAAGCTAGAATTTTTTATTTTTTTTTAAGATAAATATAATAAGATATTTAATAAATAACTTATTTTCCTTAATATATCTTTTTTATAATATATCTTTAATATATTTCTTTAATATTAGTAATTATATTTTATTAAGTAAGTAGAGTTTATTAAAGCTAGGTTATTTCTTATTAATAAACTTAATTTCTAGGTTATAATATATATATTTAAGTAAATCTATTTTAAGTTTTTTTATAAAGAGCTTTTTATAGATATAATATTATAATAAAATATCCTTAAGTTATTTATTTTTTATTATTTTTTTAATTATCTTAAGGTCTTTTTTTAATTTATAGAATTATTATATAATATATATAATTATTTACTAATTCTATTATTTTTATTTATTATAATATTTATATTATATCCCTTTTAGTAAAGAAATATTTTATATTTATCTTTACTTAATTTCTTTAATATTTCTAATAGAAGTCTAAGATCTTATATTATATTCTAAGTTATTATTTATTATAAAGGGTACTTTATTATTAAAAGAGAATACTTAATTAATTCTCTAGTTAAAATATAGGTTATAGTATTATAACTATAAGTACTTAAATATAAGATTATAATACTTATTAAGTATAATATTAAATAATATCTCTTAGTTCTTTTTTTTAATAAAAACCTTAAGGTAATTAATCTTATAATTAATAACTTTATTATTATAATTAAAAGGGGTTCTTTTTAGGTTAATAACTGTAAAAGACTGAAAAATAGAGAAAATATAGTCTTCAAAGACTATAGGGTAGGTAATAGAGATAGGAGGTGAATAGGCAGTGGA
>RZGL01000052.1:0-174583 GCA_027886155.1 Fusarium paranaense
CTATTCACCTCCTATCTCTATTACCTACCCTATAGTCTTTGAAGACTATATTTTCTCTATTTTTCAGTCTTTTACACTTATAATATAAAGAATTTATTTTCCCTTTAGCTATAACCCTAGGCATAATCTATAAAATTAATAGTTTATTCTTTATAATCCCTAATAAGCTAAATATACTTTAATAAAAGTATTAGCCTATTATCTTACTTAGTGCTAGTAATTATTTTTTATTAGGTTAATTATTAGTTTTTTTTAGTAGGTTTTATAGTATATATAGCTATTTAGTCTTATACTAAGGTTTTTTAAATTAAAATATTAATATACCTTTTTCTAGAAATCTCTATTATTAAGTTTCTTATTATACTTAATAGTCTAATAATAATATTTAATAAATTCTTTTATATATTTTTATAATATAAAGATATATTTTTAATATATAATTATCTCTTATTTGCTCCCTACTTAGTCTACTTATTAGATTATAAGCCTTCTAAGTTCTCTAAGGGTAATATTAATAATAATTTTATTTTTTTATTTATTTATTAAGTAATATAATAATATTTATTATTTAAGGTAAATAATTATTTATTACTTAAGGTATTTTTCTTATATAAACTATAAGAGTTATTTTTTTACCTTAATCTCTCTAGTATTAAAGTTAGACTATTAGCTAATAATATTAGCCTAATTATTTTTTATCCCTTTAATATAAGTAATAATATAATTAAATTCTAAAAGATATTTAATATATTATAATTATTATTTATTAAGTTCTTAAGTTCTTATAAAATAAATAATAATTTTATAATTTATATATATCTTAATTTAATACTTATTTCTAAGGAGATAATATTAAAATTTCTTAAAGGTATTAATTATTATAAGGAATTTTTTATTATAAATAAGGTAATTAAGTTTTATTTTATATAATTTATAAAGGTAAAATATAATAAAATATAAAAGTCTTTTATTATCTTATTATCTAATTTAAGCGCTTAATATAAAGTCTAAGGTATTTATCTTAAGTTTAATTTATTAAGATAAATTAAATATCTTAAGTATAGGTTTACTTAGG
Organism: Fusarium paranaense; assembly: GCA_027886155.1. NCBI lineage: Eukaryota > Fungi > Ascomycota > Sordariomycetes > Hypocreales > Nectriaceae > Fusarium > Fusarium paranaense. Next base: position 1,076 of record RZGL01000052.1, read on the forward strand.
ATAAGCTTTTTAATTTTATTAAAGGCTTTTTTAGCCTTAGTCTCAAATATAAATAATTTTTTTTTATAAGGTTAATTAATAATATAGCGATTTTTCTAAATTACTTAAGAAATTTATAATAATAATTTATAAAGCTAAGAAAGGCTTATATTTTCTTAATATTTATTAATTCTTTTTATTTCTTAATTATTAAGACCTTTTTAAGGTCTATATATATCTTAGTATAAGAAATAATATATCTAAGAAATTCTACTTCTAAGGTATAAAATTTACTTTTCTTAGGTTTTATTAATAATTTAATATTTTATAGTATTTATAATATTTTATAAATATATTTTATATATTTTATTCTTTATTTTAAAAAAAATAAAGATATTATCTAAGTAATATATAATAAATATATTTAAATATTCTTATAGTATATTATTAATTATTTATTAAGATATAATAAGTATTAAAAAGTAATTTAACCTTATAGTATACCTAAGGGTAAATTAAGGTAACCTAATTAAAGAAATATAGTTTTATATATAATTAAGCTATTATACTTAATACTTTTTAATATAAGAGTTAATATTAAATAAGCTCTATAAATACTTCTATACTTAATACTCTACCTTAATAAACCTTTTTATATTATAATAATAAAAATAGCCTACTCTTTATCTAAAATTAATATAAATAATACTAACTAAGTATACTTATTATAATTATAAGGTATATTTTCTTACTTAATAATACTAATATATTAGCGCTATAATACTATAATATAATATAATACTCTTATAATTTATTAACCTTATTAAGATTAAGTCTTTAAAAGGTATTATAATACCTTAAAGAAACTAGCTTATTAAGGCTATTAGACCTAAAGAGGCTCTTAGTAGTCTCTAGGCCCTTATTAGACCTCTAGAGAGTTAATTTAGTTATCTTTAGTTATCTCTTACTTATTAATAAATAAGCATTTAATAATAATACTAAGAGGTATTTTATTAAGGCTTAAAGAAAAAAGCTTAAATGCCTAGTAATATAAATTAATTATAATAGATTATAGGCCTAAAATAAAGTATTCCTTAGCTAATTATAATAAAAAGAGATATAATTATAAGAACTTTTCTATTACTTAGAATAGGTTTAGATAGTAAGCTAATAAGTAATAAAGAAGATTTATAAGCTCCTTAATAAATAAGCTATAAAATAGGGATAAAATAGAGTTAAGATTTAATAAAAAGTTTATTAATATAATTCTAAATAAAGTTTTAAGATATAAAGATAATAAATATAATATATAAATATAATAAGTAACTTAATTAAATTACTAGGAATATAATAAGTATATTAATAAATCTAAAAAATATAATAAGGTATTTAAATAGTTTATACGTAATATAAAAAGTAATTTTTTATTTATTTTTTTTTTAATATAAATAAGGTTATAAGCTTTTTTAAGGTTAAATATAATAAAATATTTTATTTTAAAAAGTTTATCTTTTAATTTATTAATAAGGTATAATAATATTTAATTTTTAATTATAATAATATTAAGTATTTTAAAATTAATATAAAGCTAGAATTTAGTATTCTTTTTAGGAATAAATATAATAAGATATTTAATAAGTAATTTACTTTCTTAGATATATCTTTTTTATAATATATTTTTAATATATTTCTTTAATATTAATAATTATACTTTATTAAGTAAATAGAGCTTATTAAAGCTAGGTTATTTTTTATTTATAAACTTAATTTTAAAGTTATAATATATATATTTAAGTAATCTTATTTTAAGTTTGTTTATAAGAAGTTTTTTATAGATATAATATTATAATAAAATACTTTTAAGTTATTTTTTCTTTAATATCTTCTTAATTTATTTTAGGTTTTCTTTTAGCTTATAAAGCTATTTTACAATATAAGTAATTATTAATTAGTTTTATTATTTTTATTTATTTTAATATTTATATTATATCCTCTTAGGTAGAGAGATATTTTATATTTACCTTTTTTTAATTTTTCTAATATTTTTAATAAAAATTCAAGATCTTATATTATATCTTAAGTTATTATTTATTATAAAGAGTACCTTAATATTAAAAGAAAGTACTTAGTTAATCCTTTAATTAAAATATAAGTTATATTATTATAACTCTAAGTACCTAAGCATAAAGTTATATTACTTATTTAATATAATATTAAATAAAATTCCTTTGTTTTTTCTTTTAATAAAAACCTTAAGGTAATTAATCTTATAATTAATAACTCTATTATTATAATTAAATAGAATTCCTGCTAACTAAGTAAGGCTTTTATTTATGCCTCTATAGTAGCTTAAGCTTATTTACTATTATTAGGTTAAAGTAATTCTATTTAGCTCTATTATTTATTAAAGTATTTAATTATTCTCCCTTAACTTATACTTTTAATTCTAGGCATTATTACTTATTTACTTTATGTATAGACTATAAGGCCTTTTAGGGTAATATATCCCTATATTTATTTACTTATTGCCCCTTATTAAATAAGGTATTTAGTTTTTTAACTTCCTAATAGTATAGCTAAGGTAATTAAATTTATATTTATTATCTATATATACTTTATAGTTATAATTATTTCTTAAGCTATCTTACTATTATTAATAGCTTTCTTTTATTAATCTATCTTTATTATATTAGGTATTACTTAGTTCTTTTTATTCTTCCTAGCTACCTTATTTTTATTAGTCTTTAACTTTATAAATTATTTATTTATATTTCTAGATAACTTAATATGAATCTTTATAGTATTATATATATATAATGCTAATAGAATCATATTAATAAAATACCTAATATCCTTTTATTTTATATTATATATAGTCTTTATTATTTATTTAGGCTAATAAGGTAATAAAAAAGTAATCTTATTTTTATTTTTTTTCCTTATATTTTTTATATTAATAGTATTAATAAGATATCTATAAAATACTAGGTACTCTTTATATATTAAGTATATTTATATATTATCCTAGGGGTTAAATAATATTTCTAGGTATTATAGGTTTTTAGCTAATTCCTTATAGTAAGCTTAGATATAGATCTCCTATATATATACTATATCTATATATTCTTATACTATATAAATATATTATTTATATATATTATTTTAATATTAATTATTATCCTTATTATAGAGTTATAAGTAGGGTTTTTCCTTTTATAGCTTTTTGTTAGCCTTCTTATATCTTTATTATTAATCTTCTTATATTTATTTAAGCTCTTTCTAAAACTTAGATTTTAAGGAAGAATATACTAAAGAAGATTTTTTATATTTATAGTAAGAAATATAAAAAGCTAAAGTAAGGGTAAATAAGGTTTTAGCTTATTTAATTTAACTTTATTATTAAAAATATTAGTTATATACTAAGGGTATTAAAATAGTTATTTATAGGCTTTATTTTTTAGATAAATTAAAAGTAGCTAAAAAGGTAAAGTTAGAGGCTATAATTACTATATAGTCTATAAGTGCTATAGATATTATTAATTAGAGTGCTATTAGTCTTAAGTTTATTTCTCTTTTTAATATTATTAGTAGAAGTTCTTTAATAGGTATTATATATTAATAAGGTATTTAAGTAGCTCTTATATATTTTTTAAGTTAAGGTATTCTTTTTATTTAATAAAATATATTATTTTATTATTAATTTTATTTATATTAAGAATAGCTTTTATAATATATTCTTTTAGCCTATTAACCTTAGCTTTAGGTTTATTATTAGTTCTAATAGGAATAATATTTATTTATTTAAGTAATAAAATATAAAAGATTAAATAAAGCTTAATCTTAGGAGGTAAGTATAGTTTATAGTTATATTTTAAGATTTTTTATTTAATTTTATAGGGTTTAATATATTTATAATTAAGTTTTTTATTTTATTATTTTATTTTAATATTTTTTATTATTAATAAGACTATATTTCCTTTTAAGAGAATTAATCTTTTAATTTTCTTTTTATTAATATAATTTATTTTTTTATTTTTAATAAATTTAAGTTTTATTTTTATTTTTTTATATAGGTTTTATAATTAATTATTAATAAAGATTACTTTTAGGTTAATAATTATATTTCTTATTTATTAGTAAATATTTAATATAAATCTAAAGTTAATATAGGCTAATATAATTTTTATACTTTTATTTATAGCTATATTATAGGCTAGCTATATAGCTAATAGCTTTTTAACTTTATAATTTATTTATAATTAATATAATATTAAAGGTAGTATTTTAATATTTAGTTTATATATTTTATTTATTTATTTATTTCTTTATAGTAAGTAATATAGAGTTTATACTTAATTCTTAAATATCTTATAAGGCTTTACTAAAATTTTAAAATAAATAATAATCCTTAGTTTATACTAATCTTAAGTAGTATATTATATATCTTAGTAATATAAAAATAAAAAAAATAAGTAAATTCTTTAATTATTATTAATTCTCTATAGGGTATAAAATAAGAAAATTTTATAAGTTTATTTATAATAATAAGAATATTATTATAAAAGTTTCTAGTAATTAGTTCTTTTTATTAGGATAAGTTTATAATAAAGTCTATTATAATTAAGTCTTATAGTTATTATATAATTAGGAGTAGTTATAGTTTTCTATAGGGCTTAGAATATTATGTCTTAGTTTTTATATAAAAGTTATATTAATTAATAATCTATAAAATAGTTATTTCTATATTAAGGAATATAAATATTATCTTAACTTATTTTAGGCTTTTATTAATTCCTTAGTATCTATATAGTAAATATTTATATATTTTATATATAAAGTTATATTATAGCTTATTTAGTACTTATTACTTATTTATTTTTTTATTATTTAATAGCTATTTATAATACTCTTAGATTTACTTTAAAAGTAGATTACCTTATTTTATTATATAGGTTTCTCTAGTAATTTAATATAATGATCTTATAACTTTACTTTATTTATAAATAATAGGTTTAGTATTTTAATTATATTTCTTATAGTATTATATTATGCCTTAGACTTCTTTTTTAAATATATAGTTATTATAGATTTAGTTTATAGTATTAAATATTAGTTTATTATCTTTATTATAAAGGAATTAGTTATAATAGTAATTAAATATTTCCCTAAAGACTTTATTAGGGATAGTAATCTTTCCCTTAAATATAAGGAATCTATTTTTATAGTAATTATATCCTTATATATAATTAATAAAATTAATAATTTATTTCTTATAATACTAAATAAATATAAGATATTTTAATAAAGGTATTAATTTTTATATTTACTTAATATATTTCTATTTAAGGTATCTTTCTACTATAAAATATCATAATTATTTCTTAGCTTTAATTCTCTAATATCTAGGTTAAGTTATTAACTAATAATATTAACTCTATTATTTTTTATTTCTTTAATATAAATAATAATATAATTAAGTTTTAAGAGGTTTTTAATATATTATAGTTATTATTTATTAAGTTTTTAAGTTTTTACGAAATAAGTAATATTTTTATACTTTATATATACCTTAATTTAATAAGTATTTCTAAGAAAATAAAATTAAAATTCCTTAAAAGCTTTAATAATTATAAGGAATTCCTTATTATAAATAAAGTAATTAAGTTTTATTTTATATAGCTTATAAGAATAAAATATAATTAAGTATAAAAGTCTTTTACTATTTTATTATTTAATCTAGGCGCCTAATATAAAATCTAAGGTATTTATTTTAAGTTTAATTTAATAAGATAAATTAAATATCTTAAGTATTAGTTTATTTAAGATAAGCTATTTAATTATATAAAAAGCTTTTTATATTTTATTTTTAAATATAAAGGTTTTATTTTTCTTTATAAGGTTAATTAATAATATAATAATCTTCTTAAATTATTTAAGAAATCTAAAAGAATAATTAATAAAACTAAAGAAGGCTTATATTTTCTTAATATTAGTTAATTCCTTTTAGCTTCTTATTACTAAGATCTTCTTAAGGTCTATATATATTATATGATAAGAAGTAATATATCTAAGGAATTTTACTTCTAAGGCATAAAACCTATTTTTCTTAGGTTTTATTAATAAATTAATATCTTATAGTATTTATAATACCTTATAGATATATTTTATATATTTTTTCTTTATTTTAAAGAAAATAAGAATATTATCTAGGTAATATATAATAAATATATTAATAAGTCTAAAAGGTATAATAAGGTACTTAAATAGTTTATATTTAATATAAAATATAATTTTTTATTTATATCTTTTTTTAATTTAAATAAAATTATAGGTTCTTTTAAGGTTAAATATTATAAAATACTTTATTTTAAAAAGTTAATTTTTTAACTTATTAATAAGGTATAAAAATATATAGTTCTTAATTATAATAGTATTAAGTATTTTAAAGTTAATATATAAGTAGAGTTTTTTAGTTTTTTTTAAGATAAATATAATAAGATATGCAATAAATAACTTATTTTCCTTAATATATCCCTTTTATAATATTTCTTTAATATATTTCTTTAATATTAATAGTTATATTATATTAAGTAAGTAAAATTTATTAAAGCTAGGTTATTTCTTATTAATATATTTAATTTTTAAATTATAGTATATATATAGTAATAAGCCTATCTTAAGTTCTTCTATAAAGAGTTTTTTATATATATAATCTTATAATAAGATATTCTTAAGTTATTTATTTTTTAATATTTTCTTAATTTACTTAAGGTTTTTTTTAATTAATAGAATTATTTTATAATATAAATAATTATTTATTATTTTTATTATTTTTATTTATTATAATATTTATATTATATCTCTTTAGGTAAAAAAATATCTTATATTTATTTTTATCTAACTTTTTTAATATTTTTAATAAAAGTATAAGATTTTATATAATATCTTAAGTTATTATTTAATATAAAACATACCTTATTATTAAAAGAAAATACTTAATTAATCCTCTAATTAAAATATAAGTTAAATTTATATAATTATAAATACCTAAGTATTAAATTATAGCTTTTTATAGGTATAATATTAAATAAGATTCCTTAGTTTTTTCTTTTAATAAAGACTTTAAGGTAATTAATCTTATTATTAATAACTCTATTATTATAATTAAACCTTTTTCTTTTAAGGTTAATTATTATATAGGGCTTTACCTTATACCTTTATAATAGCTTAAGGTTATTTATTATCCTTAGGTTAAATAGATTCTACTTAGCTTTATTATCTACTAAAGCGTATAGCTATTCTCTTTTAATTTATATTAGTATTTTAAAATATCCTAGGTTAATACCTCTTTTTATAATATATAGGGCCCTTTATAGTAGTATAAGCTATTTTTCTATTTAAAGCCCTTTTATAAGTAGGTTTTTTAGTTTTTTAATATTATATAGCTAATATAATTATACTTATCTTTATTATTATTATATACTTTATAGTTATATATATTATTTTAATTATATAGCTAGTCTTAGTATTATTATTTTTATTTCTATTTAGGATCCTTTTTATTTTTTAATTAATTTATTAGTTCTTCGTCTTTTAGTTTTTCTTATTCTTCTTAGTTAATTTACTTCTATTAGTCTTTAACCTTATAAATAATTTATTTATACTTCTAGATAGCTTAATATAGGTCCTTATGGTATTATATATATATAATACTAATAATATTATATTAATAAAATACCTAATAGCCTTTTATTTTATACTAGATATAAGTTTTATTATTAAGTTATATTAATAAAATAATAAAGAAATAATCTTATTTTTACTTTTTTTCCTAATATTTCTTATACTAATAATATTAATAAGATATTTATAAGATACTAAAATACTCCTAGTATATAAGGTATATTTATATATTATCTTATAAGTTAAATAGTACCTCTTAGTATTATAGGTTTTTAGCTAGTTTTTTATAGTAAGCTTAGATATAGATTTCTTATTTATGTACTATATCTATATATTTCTATATAATCTAAATATACCTTTCCTATAAATTATTTTAGTATTAATTATTATTTTTATAATATAGTTATAAGTAGCTTTTTTTTATTTATAGTTTTTTATTACTTTTTTAATACTTTTATTATTAAAAATATTTCTATTATAGTTTTTTTTATAGTTTTTTAGTTTTATATTTAAACTTAGTTTAATTAATATTAGCACTACTTACTTTTATAATCTAATCTATGCGCTATAGCCTATCTTAATATCCTTATTTTCATTATTTATATATTTTATTATACTTTTATAATACTTTAATCTAATATTACAGGCATAAGTTATAATTATATTATATAGGGTTATCTTACTAATAGTCCCTTTAGTATATAATAGAGGGCATAAGGAATTATTTATTATTATACCCTATAAATTATTTTTTATAAATAAAACCTTTTACTATAACTTCCTTAAAGTCTATTTATTAAATTAATATTAAAGGTATTTATTACTTTTATCTTATTATTTTATTTTTTTATTTAAGTTTCTTAGTAATTATAGTAATAACTTTTTATCCTTTAATAATATTTTATACTTAGTTTATTTACATTATTAGTTCTAAGAGTAGTTATTATTATTTATTTTAGCTTATTTTTAGTAACTTAATATTATATCTTACCTAGCTATAAATAGGTCCTTTATCTTATTTTAATTTAGTATTATTTTTATTTTCTTTTACTAATATATTATAATTACTTTATAATATTATAGCAAGTTTAATTATTTAAATTATTATTTAGGTTTTATTATTTTCTTATTAGACCTAATAGGTTATATTTATATATTTCTTACCTTATAAGAGGGGTTACTATTAGTTAGGCTAGTACTTCCTTTCCCTAATATTATATTATTTCTTAAAGTAAACCTTCTTAATATAATACATTTTACTATAATAGCAATATTTAAGACTATAATAGTCTTATTTACGTTTCTATATAGCCCCTAGCACTATAAGGCTAGCTTTAATACTATAAGAGGTATTATTACTTTTTTTCTTACCTTAGCTAATATTAAAATAAGGTTTATTAGTTTTATTATTATTAAACTTAGAGTTTTAGAGTTTCTTCTAAGAAAACTATTAGTTATTAATCTTAATTACTTATCTAATATAATTAATTAAGTTATTAAATTAGTTTTTTTTATAAAATTTAGCCTTTATTTCTTTCTTAAATTTATTAAAGAAAAGGGATATTAGGGGTTCTTAATTTTAATTAAGCTTTAAGGTAAGTTAGAGGTATTTAGTTTTATATTCTAAGGTAAATTAAGTCTATTAAAATACCTTAATTTCTCTTTTAGCCTAGGCCTTCTTATTAATAGTTTTAGAAGCCTATTAGAGTATTACTTTAAAGGCTTTATAATCTAAGTAGAGGTAGTAGATATAAGATAAATATTAGCTAGCTAGAACTATAAGGTATTCCCTTATAATAGGTTTAAATTATATAGTAATATAGCCCTTAAGTCTCCCTATAGTATATTAGACTATGCTAATAGCTAGGGTAAATTATATAAGGTAATATATTATAAATACCCTTAGCTAGGTAAGGAATATAAGTAGCTTATAGGCTATTTTATTAAAAGGTTCTAGGGGGTTTAGCTTTAGAATTTCTCTTATATTTCTTTTATTTATAGTAATAATTATTATATTATTAATATTTTAGATATTATCTAAGTAGGTTATATTCTAGATATACTAGGTTTTATTTATCCTTGTAATTAAGTTATATATATTATTAATTTTAATGCTTATAGCGGTAATATAGGCTTAAAGTTATTTATTCTTATTATTATCTAAGCTATCCCTATTTTTTATTTCTTTATTAGTTAAAGTAGCTTAGATAGGTATAGCAAGTAGGTAATTAGTAAGTAAAACCTATTAGTAGTTATTTATAGGAGTTGCCTAAGTATTTATTATATTTATGTATTATATGTGATGAGGCAGATTATAATAGATTATAACCTGTAGGCTTTAAGCTGTTATAATCCTTTTTGCTGGATTAGAGGGGATTATAGCCTGCAGGATGTGATCTATCTTGATCCATATATAATTGGTGGGGTATTATGGGTCCTCCTTGTCATGTGACCTGGGGGTCCCTTGGGCTGTGATAAAAAGTAGTTTAAATTTAATTTCTAGTATTTAAATAATTTTTTAAATAATAAAAGACCTAAGATAATAAATATTAATAATATAAAATAAAAATAATTAAGTTATATTAATATAAGTATTATAATAAAGGTCCTAAGTATATTATATATATGTTATTATAGTTTCTTAGGTAGCCTTGAGTTATACCTTACTTAATATAATATATATAGATATAAAACAGGTATTTTTTATAAACGGCCTCTAGTAACTGTATTCCAGCTATCTAGTCCAGGATGCTATTTATATCAAAGATGAAGAAGAATGAAAGAAGTTCTCAAGTGCCCCTGAGCTGTGGGACAATTTCCCATCCCTGGCGCGCACGAGCTCAGTACGTCTTGCGGCACAGCCGCAAGGATATGGGCCCTGGCCCGTGACATTTTTTATTAATTAATATTATAAAATATAGCTAAATTAAGTAATACTTATATAAACATAAAGATATTACTAAGTATAGAGCCTATCGTATAATTTAATAGCTATCTTATAACTTTATAGCTAACTTAGCTTACTAGGTTGGCTCGCCTAGGGCGATAGCCCCATATGAGCCAACAGGTATCCTTTTTTTATACCCAAAGAGGGGGTACGTCTGGGGAGTGGAGGGGTCCCCGGAACTGGTTAGATGACTAAGAGCAACTAACCAAACTGTCACATCAGTTCTCAGTGCCCATCCATTCCAAATTGAATTTAGTCATCTCTGCTTTATTTCTCTCTCACTCATCATCCCCAACACCGGCCCACAATGTCAGCAGTGGGCGATGAACCTGCAGGTCACGTCCCAGAGACCTACCTGGACTTTGTCCCCACGCAAGCCTCCATACTCTACGGCAATAATGGAAGACAAGTCTCTTTTCGTCCTAGCGCACGCCTGGGCGGGGTGTTCCTCATGGCCAAAGAGAGCCTGGAAGGGGACAACGACGAGGACGTCCTGACGTGTTACCGACGCAATCTTTTCAGTGTTGCCGGTTTGCTTTCGATTGACGAGGTGCCAAAATGGTCGTCGCCATTGGGCATGGTGCGCGATCCCAGCGGACACGATCCCAAGATCACCGGCTTCTTTGCCCGGCTCAAAGCGGTGGAATCTCGGGACTCGACTGAGGTCACCATCACTTCAGGCGCCAACAGATCGAATTCTACAACGGAAAGGGGTGCGCGGCCAGCTGATATTCCCCTACTTCCACCGAGTCGAGATGGAGATTCCTCTGCAACGAGCTCGGAACATCTCGAGATCCGATTCTCATGGGAGAGACTCCAGTTTCGGTCGGCCACAGCAAACAACGGCAAGCGAAGGAAGGAGATCCGACAGCAGTTCAAGGTGATCGTCTCAATAATGGCATCCAAAGAAGATGGATCGTCGAGTTTAATTGCCGAGCTCGGATCATCCTTTCTGACGGTCCGCGGCCGAAGCCCCAAGAGCTTTGCCGTATCTGAAGCGTCTCAGATGACTGCATTGGATGCGTATTGGCCCGACAACGATGTGACAGGACTCGACATGCATCTTCCTGCCTCTTCGGGCCAAGTCTGGACGTCGGCTCCCGAAGTTTCGTTTCTAGATGCCTACTCTTCTTACATGATCAGCGATCCTTCTCAAGACTTTGTTTATACCCCTAATATGTGGGACTGGATGAACCCAAGCGAGTCTCTGCTCGAAACTTTGACTAGCAATATTGACACCCAACGACCCATGGACCAAGAGGCCGACATTGTCCGTGCAGGCTATCAAAGCCAGCGTGGTGTTGCCGATGACCCAGCCCGTAAACAGTCATCGGGGCAACATGATGCCCTGTCTACCCCCGCATCGTCTAGACAAGGTGCCATCGCCGAACTCAACTCGAATGCAATGTCTTGGGCGTCTGCCATACGCGAAAGCCCCGGATCATTTCCCACTGCAAATAGACTTCTTGCCCCAGATACGGCTCCTATTCCTGCCTTTACCCCAAGTCATTCCGCCTTGGCAGAGCATACATCATCTCCCAGGGTTAGAGCTACATCTACCGTGTCCATCGAAGGACAAAGAAGCAACGCCTCCAAGAAGCAACGCACCTTATCAAATAGAACGTCAGGAACATCTGGCGAGATCCAATCCCGTTACCGTTACCTGCCCATCGGCATCAGCGGCTGGCAGCCTCCTGTTGAGCCAGTCTACTGGCCGCATCCTTGGTCTCACATTGAAACGGATGTTGGTGGGGATTTGTATCGTATCAAACCATAGTACACTACACGCACTCGGAGCACCCACACAATCGAGTATAATAACATGGACTATTCTGTTCCATATGATGCGGCGCGTTACAAGGCTAAGACTTGTTGGGCCGTGCTACTGTACCTATTCAACGGCAACTTCCAACATCTACGTGCACCTGCGACCGACTGCAAACAGACTCCTAATCTTGGCCCAGAAACTCGATCGTTTCGCTGGTCGACCTTGAACAATGACGCCGCCGTCTCGGCTCTTGGACTCAATGGCACTAACCCTCCCAATCGTCTTACCAACCACATTACATAATTCCGGCAGTTTTCTTGCTTCCAATGAGTCCAGCGGCGTTAACGGCAATATTGTGGTGTCAAAATCCGGCGACCTTCCTAAGAGAGCAGCGACGGCTACACCTGTCAGACTCGACTCGGGGCATGCTTGGAAATGGAGGGCTCCGAATTTTGGCCCACTCTTTCGCGAGGAAACCTGCTGAAGTTGATCGAGATATTCCTGACTCTTGCTCATGAAGCCTGGGTACTTTTCGACAACAGAACCGAGACAAGACACCTTGGATGCGTCCATGCCGACCCCGTCGTCTCCTGTATCTCGACTGAGAACCTGAAGACTCCTCATCGAGAAGGTTGAAACCGCGACATATGCGGCCGCTCTCTTGGTCACTGCTTGACATACTTGCCGCACCAAGCATGTGTCTTCCGGCGACGGCGTAAAAGGAAGGCCGAATGATTTTGCAACCAACTGTGGCAGGTCGGCGTCGGCTAGTACAGATCTTGATGAAGCTTAGTCAACAGCGAACAAACAAAAACCAGAAAAGGATTACTCTTACCCTTCCAGTGCTGCACCATGCTGCAGTCCCCAGGTCATGGGTGCTTGGGTCAATTCAGGCAAATGCCCATCAAACAACCCTACAAGCTTGATCGCGTCCATGACTATCTGGCGAACGAGCTCTCCGAGGAACAACCCTCCGACTTGAAGCTCGAGCCCGATCACGCCGGGCTCAAATGGCACCAATTCATCTACCCGAGAATCCCACGTCGTCTTTTCACGAGGGATGATGCCTTGCCCAACAACCGAGAGCTCAGCGTCGACGAGGACCTCCGAACTCTCTCGCATCGCATCTTGTTGAGAGTTTGATCGGTGTTTCATCTTCGCGGGGTTGATAACAGCGGCTGGTAGCCGCAATCCGCCATTGTACCCGGTCCCTGCTATGATGCTGAGTTCCGTTGACGGATCGATGTAGGACAGAGCGAGCAGCGCGCTCACGCTATCGTTCAAGATGGCTTCTAATTGGATCTCGAGGCCCTGGTGCGGTTGAGTCAGCGTTGGTAAAGTCGCAAGATGATTGCGGTTTGCGGGGGATTGAACACACCCTTTTTTCAAATGCCTCGTATATGCATTTCTTAATCGACTGTCCTTGCAGCTCCTGGCCAACGACGAACCCTTTTCCCATCTCGCGAAGATTTCCATCGCTGAGCTCGAATTGTCTGTTCGGTTCATGTTAGGTATATCCATGAGGTTGGCAAAGGAAGCGGAAACCACCAACTCCAGTGGAAAGGACCACACGAGGCCTGCAGGAAGGGTGCCAAGCTCGACACCCAGACCAGCCTCCGTCAGCCCGCCAAGAAAGCTTTGGATGTTGTTCGCTATCCAGTCGAAGAATTCTACGCCTCTGAATGATTTGACAGTCACTGTGATGGGCCAAGACTCCTGCTTTCGAATTCTTAGCCGGTTCCCTAGTGTTACTGCGGATGGTTCCAGAGTCACGATGGCAGCTCGCATGGTAGACCCTCCAATATCAATGGCCAAGACGTCTCCTTGCTCTTTGCCCGTCGGGGTTCGGTCGATGAAGGAAGGGAGCATAGCTATTGAGTCTGGGATATCCAGTTTACGCCTCAACGAGCTGGTGAGTTCACATGATTGTTGATAGAGCGTTTCGGCGTCAAGAGTTGCTGTAAAACTCGAAACCACATGGTCGATGAACTGCTGTTTGGTGGCTGGCGTCGGAGGCAACGACGGTTCCGCGGGCGGCGCTTCGACCGGGCTGGACGTGCACTGCATCATGAAGCTGAGACGAGTCTAGATATGCTGGTGCTGACTGAACGAGACATGGCAGAAGATGGTGCTGCCTTGGGGGACGTATCTTATCTCTCTAAAATCTAAGATGATGTGCATCGTTCTCTTGTGCCGCGCAAAATATGGTACTCATTACGTGGCAAATGAGCCTCATTGATCGATTACGGGTGATAGACCCAGCAATGCAACTGTTCCTTTGGTCCATGCTGCTCTCCGGCAACAGAACTATCCTGATATTCATCGCCCCACTTGTGCAACAGTGATACGGTGGGCAGGGCGGATGGCGGATTGCGGGTCATGAGGTGGCAACCTTGGGGGGCAGAGACCAAGGCTCCCTGCGAGGGTCCAATGGGAATCCAGTTGCGAGGGGTCTCTCTCTCTCGCTATTGATTCTTCTTCTCATGATCACGAGTCTGCTGTCCATGGTGAAGAGGCATCTGAAGGCGGCACCTCAACGCAGGAAAATTACTTATATCCCGTAACCTTGGGCACCCCTCTGTCAGGTCTCATAAGCTCTCTTCTCCCCAGCCAAGAGGGTGCGCCACGCCACGTCCGCTCTAGAACAAATCAGAGCCAATTACCTCGGCAAAAGACACAAATGGCAGTCGAATCATCCATCATCCGCTTCACCAACTGTGAGCTGGTGAGCTCCGGTCAGGCCAAGCGACAGGACTTGCTCGTGGATACCAGCGCAGGAAGGATCATCGACGAGACAGATCCTCGCGCTGGCAAGGCCCTGGTCATAGACTTGGCCGGTCGCATCGTATCGCCAGGCCTATTAGATGTCCAGCTGAACGGTGCCAAGGGGTTTAACTTCTCGGATGTTCCTACCGAGGGTGACATGGAGTCTTATGCTTCATCATACCGGAAAACATGCCAAGGAATCCTTGAAATGGGTGTCACGGGCTTCCTTCCAACACTGACAACTTCTGAGACTCGCGTCTTCCAGCGTGTAAGTCGTAACGCTACTCAATCAACTGCAAGACATGTAGAGAATTCGTCTGTCTCTTGAGATTTGAACTTCTTGCTGTTGGGTACTCCCCGCCATGCTACCTTGAGCTGAAACTTGAAAACAGGCCTTGCCTTACGTCCGTCCCAACGGTGCACAGCGAAACCACGAGCTGGGGGCCGAGTCTCTGGGGTGTCACTGCGAAGGGCCATTTCTCAGCCCTAAGAAGAAGGGAGCCCATCCGCCTGAACTTTTCCTGGAGCCTGTCAATACAGAACAGAGCATTCTAGATTTCTATGGAGCTGACAGTCTTGGGGCCCCCAGCTTCAAACAAGACGCTGGCCAGCAGATTCCTGCCATCAAAAAGCTCACCCTGGCACCCGAACTCCCGGGTATGTTGGACACCATCCGCACCTTGAGGCAAAAGTACGGAATCGTCTGTTCACTCGGTCACTCGTCGGCTACATATGAGCAGGGCCTCGCTGGCGTGCGCGCTGGTGCCAACATGATCACACACCTGTTCAATGCCATGGAGCCTTGCCTACATCGCAGCCCAGGGCTCGTCGGACTTATTGGTGCACCAGAGACGGATCTCACAGATAGGCCCTTCTTCGGGCTCATCGCTGACGACATTCACGTTGCGCCTAGCTGCGTAAGGATGGCTTGGGCGGTGCACAAGGACGGCTGCATTCTCACAACGGATGGCACCGCAGCGACCGGATGGGATCTTCCAGATGGCGCGTACGAGTGGATGCCAGGTAAAGCGGTTGTCAAGAAGGGCGAGAAGCTCTTCCTTGAAGGGACCGACACAATTGCTGGCGGGTAAGTCATTCTCACCACCCAGGTCACACGAGTTCATAAGCTGAGACATTTCTTCCAGATCGACCACGCTGCTGCAATGTGTTTCCAACCTCATTCGCTGGACTGGATGCGACGTCGCCGAGGCTCTTCAGACGGTGACGGCTAATCCTGCTCGAATGCTTGGGTGTGAGGACACAAAAGGAACTCTCAAACCCGGGGCCGACGCTGATCTGGTCGTTCTGTCATGGTCAAAGGGGGAAGAAAGGTCACGAGAGCTTCAGCTTGACGAAGTATGGAAATTTGGTAAGAAATGGTTTACACGGAAAGAGTAACTACGTAGTTCGGTCATGCATACTACGAAGAATTAGACGCGAAACCCCCCCAGAATATGGATAGCAGACCTTTACTAGTAGTTATGATTAGATAGACGCTTATTTCTGAATAACGTGATTGTATATCCAAGTAACCATACACATTCTAGTGCCACGTGTCGCCCAAGGCCTTATCGAGGACAGCAAAGGTAGCCTCCCGCTCAAAACCGGTCTCCATGAGGACTTCTGCAAACAAATCCGACGTGGGTATCTGTGACATCACAACAGCGTTCGTAAGCCTAACCGTCGTGCGGGACAGGGAAGATCGAAAATACAACGTACCGCATGAGCGACAAGAGTCTCAACTCGTCGCTGCATTGCATCGCCGACAGCGGCAACGACCAACCGCCGCAGAAAGTCTTGCCGAGAATGGGCCTCTGGTAATGCTGACTGAGAGATGATGGGACATAAGAGAGCAAGCTTTGAGGTAGGCAATGCTAGGAGGCTCGGAATATAACGCGCCAGAGGGCAATCTTGAGTGACGAGCGGGAGGAAGGCCACGGCGCGACCCGACTCTGCCATAGTAACGATCAAGCCTGATTGCTCAACTATCTCTAGGTTTCCTTCCGGCACCATGCTCTCTTGGTTGCCTGAACTGAGGTCCCGGTTGATTAACGGCAGGATCCAGTAGTTCTTTGCCTCCGTAGCGGTGATCTCACCAGCCAGCGCCAAAATCTCTCGATGACACCGTGTGGTTTGCGTTCGCTCGATGATGAACGTTTCAGCACTCGATCGGCTTGTCCAACCTCTGTGAACAAAATTGTCGTATGTTGAATCAAGGTGTTCATTGCGGAATGAAGCAAGTGTTGGGGTGTTGGCGTTAAGAGCGAGATCCCAGCCACTCAAAAGTTTCCTGCTGCATCAGAAATGATCTTACGCATAAGGGCTATTGTAAAAAGACTAAAGGGTATTACTCACAGAGCTTTGAAGAATCCTAGATTTGAGAGGGAGCCGGGGTCTTCCAGGAGGGGAACTCCTGGAGTAGTGGCCAGGATCGGGCACCCGAACTGTATGCGGCTGACATGATACCTCTGGGTAATATATTTGGTGACCGAAGTGCACAGGTCTCGTCCCATGGACAACCCACGTCGCTCGGGATGAACCAGAAGATCCCCAAGAAATCCCCGCTGGAGATGAGGCCAGTACAGAGCGGAAGCAAAACCATAAATAACCCTGGTACTTGTGTTGCGAATAACGAAACCCTGAAAGTCGACTGCTTGTTTGCCCTCAAAGGTCCGTGGCAAATTTTCTAAACATGAAAGGAGAAGAGTATAGAGATCTTCTCTAGGACTTCTTTTGTCTGGATTCTCTTCTGCCGTCGCTTCCATGAAGAATTTTAGAAGCCAAGGCCGGTCCTTGGCCAAGTCGAGTTGCTCTACCAGCCACGTCTGGTAATGACTTGGGTCCGCTGGCTTTGTTTCTCGGGCCGCGCCTCCTAGCCTTGGGAGACGGCCCGTTGGCGTAATTTCGCCCCCCAATACGCGGGCTAGGCAATGTAGCGCAATCACACTGCTATCGTAGGCACAGAGGAGTGTCCCGAACCATCCAGTTTCTGCTGGGAAATCGAAGGGAGAGCTGACCGAGACTAGTATGAGCCGCTTGGGCCGATTGTTGTCCGTGGCTCCGAGTTTGCAAATTGCGGCGACGTGCTTCGCAAAGGCGATCTGGTATTGGTTGCGTAGAGCATCGGCGACGAATATGATGATAGCGTCGGCGCCATCTATGAGCTTCTCGTGTTCTTCCCGAACGCCATGAGAAGTGTAGGAAGTGTGCAGTACTTGGCCGATCTCATAACAAGCCAGTGCTAGACCGAAATTCTGAAAGTAATCTTCTCCCCTTTGTAGTACTGCGTTTGGCGTTTCTCGAGTTACCAACTGAGGTGAACAAATTTTCGTCGTGCTTGCTCCTTGAGACGCTCTATGCATCAGGAGCGGCGACAGAACCAGGACCGTGCTCAAATCGGACAGGACCTTTGTGAGAGGGATGTTGCCTGCATCATCCCGCACAAGAGTCATTGACTCTTCGTACACTCGTGTCGCTAATGCGAGGTGGCCTGGACGATTTGGTACCATCTGCTCTAATCCGGCTGGACTCAAGGCTCGAGACCACGAAGTGTGCGCCGCTCGTAACCTCATAACCCGTCCGGCGCCCTTTCGAATCGAGTCCCATGAGAGACTGCCGTTTTCCAGAGCCAGAGACAAGGAAGCGAATGCTTCGACTTGCAGAGAAAGCGACCGGCATACGGTGAGGATATCACAGCCTGCACGGATGCCCATGATGGTGGCCTGACCGACGCCCATGTTGGGTGCGATGGATGTCATCTCGAGACACTCCGAGACGACCACGCCCTCAAACCCCAGCTGTTCTCTCAGGAGCTCCGTGACTATCTTCCTCGAAAAGCATGCATGAAGTAGTCCAGGACCCAGAGATGATATGGCGACGCCGCAAGACATGATAGAAGGAACTTTCTCCTTGATGGCCTCCCGGAAGGGAACCAGAACTTTGTGACGAAGTTGCTCTAGAGTTTCAGAGATGATGGGAACTGTGGTTGAAGACTCGTCGAATTTCAGGCTACCGCCGAGAGGGAAGTGCTTGGCAAGGGATGCGACGCCGCCATCTTTGAAACCTCTGATAAATGCGGTGCCCATCTTTGCCACCTCTTCGGGATCATCTCCAAAGGATCGAGATCCGAAGCCCGGGACGCTCCTGTCGAGTATCACGTCTAGCGCAGGCCCTAAGATCCAGTTGACTCCCAGGCAAGACAACTCTCGAGCAGTCATCAAGGCCACCTGGTAAGCGCTACTCGTTGATCCTGTGGCAGCAATGCCCAGAGATGACGGGAACTGTGTGACCCAGTCTGGATCTGAGAGAGATTTAACGAGGCCATTCTCTTGATCCACAGCAATAAGTAGAGGATGAGGATGACGCGCTTCGTGAGCAATGATCTGCAAATCTCGAATCAAAGTGATTGCTTGTTCGGCAGCTGCTCCGGGATCATGGCACCATCAATCAGCGTCTTGTAACAAGCTAAATGACACGTGTCCCTCCATGTGCCAAGAGTGTTGACATACAAACAAAGTTCCCGGCGTTGAGAAGGACAGCGCCTAGACGGTAATCCTCAATCAAAGTTCTGATATGAGGTGTGACGGTAGTGCCCTCAAAGCCCATAAGGAACATGGACCCCAGGAGTCTGTCATGGCGCATGTGGTCAGCAAACGAGACACGAACAGGTAGCAAATAGGGGCACCAACTCTTTCGCCTCATCGTGTCGTGGCCGCTGGCGATGATTTGCTTGCGTAAGCATGTTGATACGCTGGCTCGTTCGCGATTTACCAACGGAGGGGAATATGAAAATAGACGCCGAAACAAGACCGACGAAAAAAATAATTGATGAGGGGGTGTCAGACAATTGTTTCCGCAGGAATCATTGGTGGCAGCAGTCAATTGATGAGAATTATCTAGAGAATAAAAGGAATCGGACAGCTATGTGTTTAGGCATAGCCGTTTAAGTTCATATTGTTAGGATTATTCAATAGGCCAGATATGACACCGGATAATTATATCTTGTTACAGGAATATCACGCGACACGGCGAGGTTAATAAAGATATATAATAATAAGGTTTTGTAGTTTAGTAAGGTAGTTAGGTAAATGCATTAAGTAATATTAAGACTATAATATTTAACTTGTATTAAGAAATAATAAGTAACGTACGTGATAAGCGAGTGGATCAAACAAGCGAGCGGATCACTTTTACCCTATAGTGAAAATCTTACCTAAATCTAAAATAGGTTAAAAAATTTCTAAATAATCTAATTAAAATCTATATATGCTAAGAATATAAAATCAGGTGTATTAAAAAATCTAAATTATCTTAGTAATTTTGTTTTGACTTTTATAATGACTTATTAATAAGTTATTTAAGAATTTCTTATTCGTATTATTTTTGATAGTTTTTTATTTTTAAAAAATTAAAAAGATTTTTTAAAAATCAAAGAAAATTATAAGCTTATAGCTATTTTATAGAAGTTTTTAGAAATTTAAGGTTTATAATTTTTAGGTGCACAGTATAGCTAATCTACTTGCTTATTGCGTATGTTAAATAACTAAATATAAAGAGCTTACTTAAGACTTTTTTTTAAAAAGAATATATTAATAATATATATATATAAATAGATTTTAAATAATAATTCTAATTTATATTAATATATATAATAAGCGAGTGCACTGGATAAGTGAGTGCACTAGTATATTTTATAACCTAAAATCACTAAATCTTAAGTTTCTAAAAATAGCTATAAAATACCTATGAAATTAAAAAAAGTATTTCTATAAATATAACTATATATAATATCTAAAAGTATTTTTTTAATATTTTTAATAAAATCTATTTATAAAGAAATAGCTATAAATATAGTACAAATAAGATTTTTTCTAAATTAGCTTACTAAAGGATTTTTAAAAGATTTATAAAAAAATCATAAATACTTTTCTTATTTTATATAATTAAACTTTAAAATTATTACTTTTTAAGATTTTTTTTTTAATTTTATTAAACCTTTTAAAGAGATTAAAAATATAAATCCTAATAACTTTCAAAGTAGTATACTTACTTATCTAGTATACTCACTTAATATATATATTGTAGTTTTTTTTTTTTAAAGTATTATAACTACTGTATATAAATAATAATATTTATTAAAATAATTAACAGCTTATATTTAAAATATAATAATAGTAATAAGTAATAAGTTATATAAATAGTTTATAAAAATTAGTAAAATAAGAAAAAGAGTTAATAAAAGTATTTTAAAGTTTTTAATTAAATACTATAAATATATTAAAATATTTTAAAAAAGTAATTATTAAATAATTAAATAATTAAGTTATTATAGTAAGTAATTATTAATAGTTATAATTATAATTAAACCTCTTATACTAATAATAATAATAATATAATATTTAAAGATATTAATTCTTTTAGCTAATTGAGAATTATAAAAGTAAGTAAAAGACTAATATTAGAAAAAGATAATATTATATAAAGGGGATTTTAACCTTTTTAATTAATAAAGGCAATTAATAGGTGTCAGATACGAGGGTGGTAAGTCAAGATAAATGATAATCTCAAGACGGAGAATAGATTAGTGATTGATTCAACTCTCTCCTGTCGTCCTCGTCCTTCCTCGTCCTCATTATATTCGACGAGACGAGGCTGTGATACGAGACCTGTCGGACCTGTAACAGATCTGTAACACCACTCTGACTCTTGTGTTGCACTTCGTGTGACAATCTGGGTAGAGGCATATGCAACATATAGCACGTTAGAGGCTTAATTTTAGGTTATTTTAATAGCAATTCATGTCAGACAGCGCGCCCTCACTAGGTCACTGATCATGAAAGATAATATTAGGATGATCTTAAGTATATTGATGAGGTTCCTTGTCTTTATTCTCCTTATTCTTCGTTCTCCCTTATTGTCTTTGTATCTGAGGGGGCAAGACTAAGATACTAGACCTGCTGATCCTGCAACAGATCTATAACGCTATTCTGATAATTAAGGTATCATAGGATGATATCTTCCCTTGAGGTGGCTGCCTATGTAACATCATTATGCATGCTACTTCTCCAATAGTTATTACAGTGCTAAGACCGTTCTACGACCGGTAGCTCGGTCCTCTGGTTAGCCGGTCTCATCTTCACCAGTATTCAATACATACTGTATAGCGCTCGCAGACTTTTGAACACTCATTTTTTTAAGTGAGTGCCTCGGGTAGTATTCGTAATTCCACACCCACCTACCTTAACTCTTTCAGGGGTCCATTCCCCCACTCAATGTTATCTGGATGATAGTTTACCAAAATTCCACCAGAGACACAGTAAGATAAAAACAGTAGCCACTCTGATTACGAGCTCTTCTTCTATTCGAAGATAATTTTGATTAAATAATCCCCGTTAGCTATGGATCTTTCAAAAATGCTTAGAGCAATATCTAATACCAGCTGCTTCACTTCCATAAATTAGAGGGATACCCCGATTGTAATTGCAGTAGAGGTGCTTATGTCATGCAGGAACATGCAGAAAGCTTGACTTGCCACGAGGTCCCAACCTCCTGTTTCTTCGCGTCAGTGCCTGCGCGTTATTTTCTTTGAAAGTAACAAGTCTGTAAGTGTCACGGCCAAAAGACCTCCAGGTCCCGTGACCAGCAGCGGCCTACAAAATCTTGCCAATCATTGAGGATCAAGGCGGATCAGGACCTGCAGTCCATGATCCCCTATGATCCAGCGCTCAGGATCATGGAGGATCACGACCTGCAGGCTATGATCCATCATGATCCCTTCCATAGCACAGAAGTATATAGCGCACGCCTACTGCACTTTCTTATGTACCAGCTACCTCAGCTATCAATACAACTTGGTTACACTCAATACCCTTGAGCACATTACCAGACGTGACAACCCCCATTGTTCAAGCACAGCGCGACTAGTCTATCTGCCAACATAAACCCAGCACGACCGGTTTATCCCTTGGAAATACCCACGATCGTCACAGTAAGTGTGGCGCATGACGCGCTGATATCAAAGGTACGCTTGCACTATCTCAGCTGGGCGTTTCATACCCCGGCTGTAGATAGTGGCAAAGACCCTGGAGATTAGCGCCCCTCCTTGGTCTATTACTGTACAGTACTGTAATAATTAACTAGGGTGTAGGTAGATGCGTAGATAGATTGTACTTCCTCGAGCACCTAATTTGATTGGCGGAAATACGCAGAATTTGCCCTTATTGTCCTCCATAGGAAGATGTTACCGTACCACTCCCCGCGTTCAAAATGTGATGTAACCGTACCACAATCTTAGTAACCATGTGACTGTGCCATCATCTAGGGTCTCTCGGTCCCACAATCCCACATGGCCCTTGCAGGATAGGGGTGCGATAATGGTCCGACATTGGTCCTATCTCGGTTCGCCGATCTAATCAACAGCGAAATATGCTAGAAACGGAAACACGGCGTGTCAAATGCCCAACGTCCCGGTTGCTTGGACCTTCGACCCCAGTTTTCCCCGTATTCCGGTCCCAAATCTAACGAATATGTAACTTATCTCTGAGATGTGTGAACCGAGGCATATATAATTAAACCTCCATTCCGTTCTTGACGAGGTTACCACCTAATAACCTTGTGGACGTTTCGACTTAACCTACAGCACTATTTCGAAAGGGTTAAAACGCACACGCCGAAATGAGGCTCACTTTGTGCCTCAGCCTCGCGGCAAGTCTTTGCCATGGGGTGAGCGCCTCTTGGCCCAGATTGCTCAACAATTTCACTGCGCCTCCATTGGAGTTCAGGCCCAAGCTCCGGTATTGGTAAGGAAAATCACGTCCTTTATCTGCAGTGCACGTATAACTCTTCGTAGGCAAGACATGCTGACCACATTGTGTCTAGGTTGCCAGACGCCATCGCCGACATAGACGTGGTACGAGACGATCTCCGTCAGATAGCCGCTGTAGGTGCTGGAGGGTTCGAGTTCCTCGCATATTATGAAGCTGGGCATGACCCATCCCGGTGGGGAAAATTTGGCTACGGAAGCGATGCGTTTCTTCCCATATTCCGCGCTGTGATGGAAACAGCGGATGAGCAGGGCATACTGATGGACTTTGCCATTGGAGCAAACCAGGGCCAAGGAGTACCGTCCAAGCCTGGAACCGAAGGACTGGCCTTACACTTGGTATGTAGGGAGCACCTGTCATACTCATCACCTTAGCTTACCCAGAAACAGACATATTCCAATGTGACTGTTGCACCCGGTCAGACTTTCAAAGGTACCCTCCCGCTTACCATCCAGGCGGCCAACAAACGAGCGTCGTTCATGCACCACTTGGAGGAATTTGGCGAGCAAACTCTTATTGCGGTGGTGGCGATTGAGGTTCGACGAGGTTAGATGAGCAACAAGTCTCGTTTGGACAACGTTGGAGCCAACGTATATTAACGAGATCCTAGACGATAGCACCGCGGAAGGAGATTACACGGAGATTGATCGAATTATCGATCTGACCGACAAGGTAGCACACGGATCGCGCTCACTCACTTGGACAGCTCCCAAAGCTGCTCCAGGGGCGACCTGGAGGATCATGGCTTGGTATGAGCGATTCACGAATCAAAGATCCATCGATGGTCCCTCAGACGCAAAGACATACTTGCAGAACGGCTCCTGGATTGTTGATCATTTCAGCGCCGCCGGCGCTCGTATCATGGACCAGTTCTTTGATGATCACATTGTACCCGAACAGAGTGACCGCGATTTGCTCGCATCTGTTGGCAAATATGGTGAGTGATAAGACGGGGGACCCGTGGTCGAATGCATCGGAAGAGACAGACGCTAATGCATTTTTACCATGGTAGCATGGGAGGACAGCATGGAGATGGAGTCCACTCTATGGTGGACCCGAGGCTTCGATAAGGACTTCAAGCGTGCATTGGATTACGATATTCGCACTTGTCTCCCGCTACTCCTGATCAAGGAGAATGGTTGGGCCCAAGTGCGAATTGCATACGATGAGGAGTTCTACTCAAACAACATGACCCGAGGGGAGGTATGTAACAAAGACTACCGATCGGTCCTGCAGACCAAGTACGAGGAATACATACAAGCTCATGCCGAATGGGCGAGGTCGAAAGGTCTCAAGTTCTCCAATCAACCGGCTTACAATCTACCGCTCAGCATGGTAAGAAGCATCATACACCAACGCATTGCCGCACCTTCTAACATTTCTAGACCGAGTCTTCACCTTTGCTTGATGCGCCCGAGGGTGAGTCTTTGGGATTCTTCGAGAGAATCGACGCATACAAGTATCTATCCGGGCCAGCACATTTCAAGAAGAACCCAGTGATATCGTCGGAGCTGGGTGCCGTCCGAGGCATGTTATCTTACTCGCAGACGCTGAGCCAAGTGCTCTGGTCATTCCACCGCGGACTGGCAGGTGGTGTTACCATGAATGTCCTCCATGGCTATCCGTACGGAGGCCCTTATCCAAACACGACCTGGCCCGGTGTGACCATCTTTAACTACTTGTTCCCAGAGATGTGGGGCCCGCGGCAACCAAGTTGGAGAGCTTTCCCTGATCTTATTGAATACATGGCCAGAAATCAGTATGTCCTCCAGGCCGGCACTGCTCGGGTTGACCTGGCCATGTACGTTGAAGATACCCCGTGGACCTTATCTACGGGCTACCTGAGCAACAATCTGCAGGAACTCGGATATACCCACGACTACATCGGTTCTTCCCTTCTTACAAGTGACCTAGCCACTACCAAAGACGGGGTCTTGGTGCCGGATGGACCGGCGTATAAAGCTCTCGTCGTCTACAATCGGACCACCGTCGATTCTCGGATGGCAAACAAGCTTGGAAAGCTTGGACATGCTGGCCTGCCCATTTTCTTCGTGGGCGACCTTGAATATGGTCAGGATATTGTGAAACAGATTATCAAACGTGGCTCTCCAAACGTCTACAGCCTCGCCTCAAAAGACGAACTACCCAAAGCGTTGAGAGATGCCGGCATCGTTCCCAACGCCGCCATCCTCAATAAGAATCAAGCGGCAGGGTGGTATTCCGTTTGGCGCAGTACCCCTGAGGCCGAATATGTCTGGTTCTACAGCGACGGAGAAAACAATGACACGCCTGTCAAGACACTCAACATCTCGTTTTCCCACATGGCCAACAGGACACCGGTGCTGCTAGATGCCTGGTCTGGTCAGACTACGCCTCTGCACCATTTCAAGCGGGGAAAGACCGACATGGTCATTCCCATGACACTGGGAGGCAATGAGACGAGTATCGTTGCTTTGGTAAAGGATCACGGGGCTAAAGAGCCCTATGTCACGGACTTTACCGGATCAGTAAAAGGCTTCTTCTCCTCTGCCAAAAAGTCCAAAGATGCCATCTTTGCTCTGGTATCTGATGGCGCAGGGACTGTGACTTTATCCAATGGCAAGGAATGTCGGTTCAAAACATCGGTTCCAAAAACCACAGCCCTTAATTTGTGGAACATTACAATTGAGAGCTGGGAGCGCCCAAATACGACCGAGGTCAGCCCAGCGAAACTTAGGAATATCACCTTCTCAAATCAGCCGCTAGTTCCTTGGCTTGACCTTGACGGAGAAGGCATGGATAAAGTTAGTGGAGTCGGCTACTATTCCACCAACTTTACACTGCCCCCGCACTATCCGAAGAGTGGGCTAAGTGCATATCTTCACCTGGGAAGATTTGAGGGTGCTGTCCGTCTCTGGCTCAATGGCAAGCAACTACCTTCGGCTCTGATTTATCGCGGCAATGACACAGTCATCGACCTAGCCAAGCATTTCCAGATAGGTTCACTAGATAACACTGACTATGTTCTAGAAGTGGAAGTCTCTAGTACGCTTCTAAACAGGGTTCGGGCGGAGAAGGATTTCATAGTCTCAGAAAGTATTTCAGCTGGAGACCCCCTTGGCCCTGGCCCTAGGTATGAGGCTGCTTCTCCAATTCGATATGGCCTCCTAGGCCCGGTTCGGATAGAGTGGTTAGGAATAGCGAAACTTACAGAGGATTGGCTATGAGCCCGTCCTAGCCAGAACGATATTTAGTATCTCAATTAAACTTAAGTTGACTGCTGATTAAATTTAATGTGTTTTGTTTGTGCTGTATTGTGTATCAAGGGCACTCTGTTAATCTACCGTCGTGAATACCCCGCTCTATCGCAATGGCACGCATCACTTCATTTGCTCAGCCAGGGGGTCTACTGTCACCAACCAGTATTGTACCAGTCCTTAACTGTGACGTCTTATCGCCTGAGAAATGCTGAGATCTCACGTGACAATCCTTCGTTTAATAGATCGCTTATTTAAATAACAGGTCAACCAATTTCCATAAACCCTCACTCGTTTGTTCACCCTCATTTGACTTTGACAGCTCACAGTACACACTGAACAACTGCTATTCGCGGCAATGTACAAGGACGACTTCCTTGCTGTTGATGAAAATGCGAGGATCGACCTTGGCGTTAGTGTCCTCGGGTCCCTGCTGATAGTCTTGCGTCGTAGGCCGCCGCAGACGACACTTCTGACGATGGTGACTCTGCCATTAGTGGGGTGAGTGGGCGCCGCTATGATTTAGCATTAAGCATTAATGGTCTAATATGTTATGCCAAAGGGTGCTAAAAGTGACACTACTTCACTAAAGTTGAGCATTCCTAAGTATTATAAAGCAGGACTGTCATTAGATTAACAATCAGATATATCAATCAGATCAATCAATTTAAATCAGATATAGAATTTTATCAGATTAATTAACTCAAATATAGATATCTATCTATCTGATATATCTAATATTTCTTATACCGTGAGCGGCTACCCTAGAACTGCCGAATTATCTATTTATTTTAGCTCTATAGAGGGAAGCTCTTTCTAAGAAGTAATGGTATTATAGGAATTAGCTGAGCTAATTGGCTCTAGACTTTTACTTACTTAGGTTTTAACTAGAGGTAAATCTAAAGGCAGATTACCCCCCTTTCCTACCTCTTTGTGACGGTCAAGGTTCCCAACGTAGTAAACCGTAACCGAATTGGTTTATGTTGGCAGTTGTAACGGGGCGTAACGTACTGAGCGTAGGGTGGCGAATCACGTC
Source organism: Fusarium paranaense (assembly GCA_027886155.1). NCBI lineage: Eukaryota > Fungi > Ascomycota > Sordariomycetes > Hypocreales > Nectriaceae > Fusarium > Fusarium paranaense. Next base: position 29,313 of record RZGL01000052.1, read on the forward strand.
TGATAATATCAAGAAGTATTCTTGAGTAATCAAGTTGCATTGAAAGCTGGAGAGCTATCTAGACATAGGAAAGTGGGAATGAGCGAGGCTATATATACTTATTCTGATTTGCTTGGTCGATCGTGGTCGAACGCGCTCTTGTTCGACCTGTTCGACCATTTAAGGTTTCACTTTTGGTCGAACGTGGTCGAACTCGTTCCCGTTCGACCAGTTCGACCACACACCACTTCCACCGGGGCCTGTTTGTTCCATTCCGAGCTCCGACGTTTTCCGTTCGTATCCTGGTTGATCTTCCTACTCGTAACAAGTTGGCCCACGCCCGGCTCGAGCCAACGGGTAGCATTTTTTTTTTTTAGAAAATGATGGATAGCGTACGGCACATTCGATTAAGCTGATAGGGATCAATCCGATGTGTAGAACAAAGATTATGATTGTATTGATCAAGCATGCCTCCGGCCCCCTCCTTTCTCGAGAGCGGTTTTATATCATCTCACGCCCCCTCTGACTAGGGTCAGGATATCGATCTATCAGAGGTTTCGTAATACAGGGTCACAATCCAACAGAAAATTAACAATTTCCCTTTTGAGGTGCACAGTGAAACTGTTGCGCATGCTTATCATGTTAAACTCCATAAACTTAATCTCAACCTCCTTAAAAATCAGGGTTATTTCAAGGAGTATTACTTTAAGTTAATTATATATAGTTAAAGTTTTTATTTCTTTCTCTAGTATTTTATGAGTAATCTATAGGTAAGTATCCCTGGCATGCGTTATAATACACTCATTGAACGATTCTTGACCCCATGCTATCTAGTATCGGGTCCGGCGTCCTACTTCTCTGCTGGGCTGGCGCGGAGAGGAAGCCTGACTTGAGAGCTCCCAGAAAAGCCTCTGTTGTGCTTGTGACCGAGGCCTCTTCTTTGGTTGATGGCGTTACAGGTACTGCATTAACGCCTGGTGCAGGAGCGAGAATGCCATGGTCAGTTTCTTTCTCGTCGTCACGAATTGATTTCAATTGATTCGAGGGATTTGGAACCAAATCGGAGTCGATCGACTTGAAGTACTAGTACGGTGAAGGTTTCCATCAGAACAAAGCTGGTCATACGCGCAGATGCCAAACGAAAACTAGGCAAAGATTTCATAGACTCACTTTTACAGTTTTGACTTTCAAGTCCAGCGTAGCTTCTTCGTCAACGATGAGGGTAGCATGCTGATGGAGCTGCAGGCAAGACAACGTCCACATGTGGTTGACACCCTCTTCGACGCATTTCATCAGGGCCAGGGATTTATGTGCGCCGGTCACGAGAATCAACACTTCTCGGGCCTGTAAGTGCTGTCAGAGAACCTATTCGTTTCATTTGACATCAAGGCGTCCCGTTGACTCCATCCGTTAAGTCCCCAGATAAAACCAATTCGGAGCTTTGAGGGAATCTTACATCCATGACTGTCTGGACCCCGACCGTTACGGCTGATCGTGGTACCTTGCTCTCATTACCATCGAAGAAACGAGCATTGGCTTTTATAGTTTCAGTGGTCAGGGCTTTGAGTCTCGTTCGAGACTGCAGACTTGACCCAGGCTCATTGAACGCCATGTGGCCATCAGATCCCATGCCGCCCATAAAGAGTTCTATTCCGCCGGCTCGAATAATGGCCTCTTCGTAGGCTGCGCACGCGGCTTCCAGATCCGGAGCATTTCCGTCGGGAATGTGAATGTTTTCGGGTCTGATGTCAATATGGTTGAAGAAGTTGTCGTACATGAAGCGGTGATAGCTCTGCTCATGGTCAGGCGGCAAGCCAACGTACTCGTCCTGGTCAAGTCACATTAACCGCTAGCCTCTTGTGTTTGCGTGGTCCTGGTGGGCATACCATGTTGAATGTCTCGACATTTTGGAATGACAATTCTCCTCGTTTATGCATGTGCACAAGGTTTCTGTACACGAGAAGCGGAGTGCTACCGGTTGGAAGACCAAGGACGAACCGTTTAGAGGAGCTTGGATTGAATTGGCGTATTCGATCTACCCGAGACGGCTTGTCAGCATTTAGCCTTGGATTGTAATTGGTAAATTGTTGGCCAACCAAGTCAGCGAAAACGTACGAGCAATGTACTCCGAAGCGGCCCGGCAGGCCTGCTCGTCATCTTGGCGGATGAGTACCCGCATGATGTGCAAAGTTATTGTCAATTACCAAGAAGATTGGGGTAGTTAACTGAGCTTCTTTGTGCTCAGCTCGGTGGACGGAGACAGTATCAGATGGTCGTCTGTCCATACACTCCATAAGTACGGGGGGAATCAGAGTAGATGCCACCCTCAGCCAGCTTCATATTGGTGGCGTGCAACATTGTTTGAGGAGGACGTACATGTGGGGCGTGTAACGGTAGTATCATCCAATTTGAGAGGTCCCGATGTCAGGTGAATTCGATAGGGTGGCCAGGCTTTCGATAGTGATCCACTTGTGTGACGGTAAGAGATAAACAGCTGGGTCAGCTATCACGCCAGTGGGGAATTGGGAGGGGCCGATAAGCAGTGGAGGGCGGAGAATCTGGGGAACTTCCCCGGGTATGGGCTACCCCATGCACAATTTCGCATGGCTATCTAGTCCAATCAGAGAAAGTCATGTGATAAGTTCTGGTCCCCCGAAAAAGATATATCCATGTCGTGTGCTGCTATGTTGAACATGGTTATTGCCCAACGTCAACAACTCGACTAAGCACCAGACTCAAAGATACACAGCTCTCGAGTCAGTCAGCAAGAAACCACCCAGCATGACCGTATCAGTTGAGCCCAATGCTGCCAATTCCGTCAGCAGCCTTCCGGCTGACGATGTCGAAGCTGGAACGAGGCCCAAGGGATGGATCTACCGCACTTGGAAGATTGGCCCATGGACCACTACCTACTACGCATCCCCTCTGACACAATGCATCCTCGTCTCCCTCATCTGTTTCTTCTGTCCTGGCATGTTCAATGCATTGTAAGTCATCCCAGAATTGAGATCCCGAAGCGAAGCTCGGCTGACCGTCGTTTGTTGTTCTGTTACAGGACTGGACTGGGAGGTGGTGGCCAGCTTGACCCAACCGTTGCCAACAATCAAACCGTGGCTGTCTACGCTACCTTTGCCGCTGTTGCTTTCTTCGCTGGTTCCATTCACAACAAGCTTGGTGTGCGGAAGCTCCTCACATTTGGAGGACTTGGCTATGCAGTCTCGGCGTCCTCCTACATCTGCTACAATCATACCGGTAACGAAGGCTATGTCATCTTTGGAGGTGTCCTGTCTGGTTTCTGCGCCGCCCTATTATGGACGGCCCAGGGAGCTGTTATCATGGGTTATCCGACTGAATCCACCAAGGGCAAGTATATCAGCTTGAACTGGGCTATTTTCAACATGGGTGCTGTTCTGGGAGCTTTGGTAAGATATCATTCTAAGTCGTGGGAAGAAAGTGACTGACTGTAAATCTTTTCGGGCAGATTCCACTTGGTCAGACGATTAACGGCGCTGGAAGCAATGTCGGAGACGGTACCTATATTGCATTCACCGTCTTGATGTGCTGTGGCGTGCTTACTGGCTTTTCTCTTGTCCCAACATCCAAGGTCATTCGACAGGATGGTACCCGCGTAGAGCTGCCCGCACAGCCATCGTGGAAGAGCGAGTTGATTGGACTCTGGAGGACTTTGCAAACCGATACTTTCATCGTTTTTCTCTTCCCGGTTAGTCACTACGTCCTTCTGGTGGTTCCCTGTTCTGACTTGGGGTGTGCCTAGATGTTCTTCTGCTCCAACTGGTTCTACACCTACCAGTTCAACGACTTCAACTTGGCGAGATTCAACATCCGCACGCGATCGCTCAACAATGTCATCTACTGGACGATGCAAATCCTTGGATCTTTCCTTTTTGGATCCGCCCTCGACTGGGAGCGCTTCTCCAGGCCTACCCGTGCTCGCGCTTCCTGGGTGGTGCTCTTCCTCCTTACCATGGCTACTTGGGGCGGAGGCTTGAAACACCAGATTGGCTTTGAGCGTGACGATGTCAAGCCCGAGCAAGACGACCGAATCGACTGGTCCGACAGCGGGTTTGGTGCTCTCTTTGTTCTCTACATGTCGTGGGGGTTCTTCGATGCGGCTTGGCAAACGTGCATTTACTGGTACATGGGCGCGTTGTCCAACAGCCCTCGCAAATTGTCTCTTTACGCTGGCTTCTATAAGTCCATCCAGAGTACTGGGAATGCCATCGCATGGCGTCTCGATACTCTGCTCGTATCATACACCGCCATGTTCGGCCTTGCCTGGGGTTTGCCAGTCTTTGGTCTCTTTTGCTCGATTCCCATTGTTTTCTGGAAGATCAAGGAGCATTCGCCTTCGGAGGGAGCTGTTGTCGAAGACCAGACTGAAGGTGTGTCGGGCAGCTTGGACAAGTCGATCCACGGTTAGTTCGACCACGATACACCTAGTTGAGTATGTAGTAAATTACTGCAAACTCTACAGCTCAGCACTAGCTAGGTGTTCCCTCGAGGTAAGGAAACAAATCAGACTTCTCTCACTTGGTTCATTCATTAAGATGGCCATCTTCCAATAATCACTTCAACTCTCTTCTGAGAGTTCAGTTTACTTCTGTATGGTTTTATAAGAAACCTCAAGGCCTCTAATCATTAGGGCTCCTTTGCCTGTATATCTCCCTGACCCTTGCTGAGTGTATGTTTGTTATTACTTTACATCTGAAGTCCGGGTTTTTCTTTCATCCCTAATAGTGATAGCTGTAGTAATCGACACCCACACGGCTTGTGAGAATGTAGGCTACAAGGATCCCCATTGCTGAATTCCGCAATTCTGTGGACACCTTTAGTATCTCTCAAGAACCCGTAAGACTGGTGGGGCCCTCTCAAATCCACGCACACCTGATTTTAGGCCAATAACTTTAAGGTAACTTTCTTCTCTTTATGACAAACTGTGAGGCTGGAATGGGTAATTGATGTCTGCCATAAGAGCCGTTATATAGGATAAGAGAATTAGCGGATGATGTTTGAGGCTCTCAGGCCCTGTACAGTAGAGCCCTAGCCTATCTAGCCTAGCCACCCTTATCTTCCCTCGGTGGAAGAAGAAAGCGGGAGTCCTCGGTAGTAGATGTAGCTGGCTGTAATTCCCAGCTACCCTGTTCTTCTTCCGGCCCTGGTCTACTCTCCTTTTTTTATTTCGTGATTAATACTATCTACTTATTCATAAGCTAAGGTATAAAACTTAGGGTATAATAAGGGAGATAGAGGATTCTGGTATAATTAGTACGGGGAAGTAGAAATTTTACTTATATAATCATATGAATTAAAATAAATATAAAAATTCTAATTATATAAAGCTTTTAACTAATATAGCCTCTCTTCAACGTGGCTGCCGCCATCATGCCGGCAAGTCGTTTCTCTCTTGTTATTCGTCCGGTGCTCCGTAGCCTATGTTCTCCTTAGGCGGTCAATCGCACTGGACCGTACCCATCTTGGCCTACGCGTGTGACAAGCCAGATGTGACGAGCAACCCCAAACTCGCAGGCGTCCTGAATTTTGAGAATCGCGGGCACTGCCTAAGGAGTTAGGCCAGCCGACTGAGGATTAGGGGTGCGGCAACATTGGGTTGGAATTGGGCACTCCAAGGTTACAAGACTGGACGTCGAGTGATCGTCGCACGTCCAAACGACGGCAACTTTCGAACCGAGAGCATTGAAGAATGAGAAAATACCTATACAAGCACCAATATCTTAATCAGATTCTTCCAGCGCCAAATGCTGGCCGCTGAACAACTTGCAGCTCCTCATCGGAGCCTACCTCGTGCCGTGCGTCACCGCGGATGCCGGTGATGATTTCTCCAACCCCCTGTTCACCGACCTAGCTCCGTACGTGTCGCAGTTGGCCCGGTGCCACCCCTGTACTGACGGGACGTTGCATCTAGGCTGCTGGCCCTCTTCGGGGAAAGGGTCACCATGCAGCTCATGAGCAAAGCTATGGGCTGGGCCGACAATGTTATTCTGGCAGTGGGCCCGCTGGGCAAAATCACCGCTATCGTCGGCGCCATCAGGATCGGAGGTCCGTCGTGGTTCAGAGCCATTATTAGTAGAGCGAGGGAGAGCCGTGCTGTCCCAGTTCCGGCCACTGTTTGGTTAGCGTACCGGCACGTCACTTTTATTCCATAGTTAGTTTTCACGTCCCCTTCGTGTTCTTATACTGGCCATGTCGAGATAATCGAGCTTCTTCTCGCTCCAGGCGCTACCGCCGAGAAGCAATGTCATGCCGGCCGAAGTCCATTGTGGTCGCGGCGCACCAGCAACGTTCTGCAAGAATGATTTTAACGCTCTAGCTCAGAATTTACATATTATGAGTGGACGTGAAGCTTTCAAGTCGTCCTTTTCTTTGCATTTGGTAGCGAAACTTTCGGCATCTCTACCTCATAGACCAGTAGGGCGGCCGAAGTCTTGGGCGCTTTGTTATTCATACTCGCAACCGCCTCAAGCGTTACAAGCCGCTTGGCTTCAGCCGTAGGCAATCCTAAAACGGAAGAAGGTATGGTTTGCCCCAGAGAGGACAGCTTTCGTTGGAGCCTGGTCCATATCGGAGGCAGGGCATTGTGAGGAAACGCCAGTCGTTGAAACGTGTGAGGACAGGATGCGGTTTGTCTGTAGAGGCTGGAGGGAGATGATGGAAGTATCGATTATGGCGTAGAACCTCGCCTCGAGGTTTCTCAACCTCTTGGGTCCCGTACCTGTCTCGAGAAAAGAAGCCGTCCCATCGGTTCGCAGCTAAAACTCCACCTGCTATGTGGGCTGTCGCGTAGTCGATGCCTCCGTCGTCGAGTGCCCGTAGCAGAGCAGGACGTGGCTTTTGTCATCGCCGCTATCGTAGCCGGGATGGACAAAGTCGATAAACCTGGCTTGTGGGCATTCGTGCTGCCGAAGATAAGTCGTGCCTCTTCAATAGGGTCGCGAAGCATCTTTGTCCATGATGGTATTGGGGTGGGGTTGGTGTAGTTTAAGGTTACGTTGCTCCGGAAACGGCCTCCCCGGACCTATACTATTAAGGAATAACAAACTAGTGTATTCAGAGTTCACCTAAGGGAGGCACCGCAATATTTCCAGAGTCATATAGTTCATAGGTCTCTAGGATACCTATAGGTAAAATTCTGCCTTCTTATAACTACTTTTATTAGCTCCTCCTAAATATTTAGCCACAAAGATAGAGAGGGTATTGCATCTGCGCTCTAAAACCCAATCCCCCTAATGCAATGCTAGCTCCTGTCGCATCCTGGATATAATAAGAGCTAATATTCTGTAGCACTTAGCGACGATAAATGTCCGAATTAGACTAAGTCTATGGCCCTTACTTAAGAGAGCTAAAGATCAACCTTAAATAGCGCGTTAGAGGCGACTAAGAAAATAGAGTTAGAGGCTATAATCGCCGTATAGTTTATAGGTATTATAGATATTATTAACTAGAGTGCTATTAGTCTTAAGTTTATTTTTTCTTTTAATATTATTAATAAAAGTCTTTTAAAAGGTATTATATATTAATAAGGTATTTTAGGGGTTTTTATATATTTTTAGAGTTAAGGTAATTCTTTTATTTAATAAAATATATTATCTTATTATTAATCTTATTTATATTAAAAATAGCTTTTATAATATATTCTTCTAGTCTATTAATTTCTATTTCTAATTTATTACTAATTTTAATTTAAATAATATTTTTTATTAATTTAAATAATAAAATATAAAAAATTAAATAAAGCTTAACTTTAGGTAATAAGTTTAATTTATAATTATATTTTAAAATTTTTTATTTAACTTTATATAGTCTAATATACTTAGAATTAAGTTTTTTATTTTATTATTTTATTTTAATATTTTTTATTATAAAGTAAATTATATTTCCCTCTAAGAAGATTAATACCTTAATTCTTTTCTTATTAATATAATTTATTATTTTATTTTTAATAAATTTAAGTTTTATTTATATTTCCTTATATAAATTTTATAGCTAATTACTAACAAAGATTACTTTAAGGTTAATAATAATATCTCTAGTTTATTAATAGGTATTTAAAATAAATCTAAAATTAGTATAGGCTAATATAATTTTTATATTTTTATTTATTGCTATATTATAGGCTAGCTATATAGCTAATAATTTTTTAACTTAATTAATTTATTTATAATTAATATAATATTAAAGGTATTATTTTAGTATTTAATTTATATATTTTATTTATCTATTTATTTCCTTATAATATGTAATAAAGAGTTTATAATTAATCCCTAAGTATCCTATAAGGCTTTATTAGAATTTTAATATAAATAATAATCCTTAATTTATAATAATCTTAAGTAATATATTATATATTTTTATAAGATAAAAGTAAAAAAGATAAATAAATTCTTTAGTTATTATTAATTCTCTATAGGGTATAAAATAAAAAAATTTTATAAGTCTATTTATAATAATAAGAATATTATTATAAAAGTTTCTAGTAATTAATTCCTTTAATAGAGGTAATTTTATAATAAAATCTATAGTAATTAAGTCTTATAGTTATCCTATAACTAAGAGTAATTATAGCTTTCTATAAGGTTTATAGCATTATGCCTTAGTTTTTATATAAAGGTTATATTAATTAATAACTATTAAGATAATCTTTTTTATTCTAAGAAATATAAATATTATCTTAACTTATTTTAAGGTTTTATTAATTCCTTAGTATCTATAAAGCTAATAATTATATATTTTATATATAAGGTTATAATATAATTCTTCTAAGACTTATTATCTATTTATTTTTTTATTATCTAAGAGTTATATATTATATTCCTAGATTTACTTTAAGAGTAAATTACCTTATTCTATAATATAAGTATTTCTAATAATAATATAAGGTATTCTTATAGCTTAGTTATATTTATATAGCTTTAGGAGGTCCTTATTTCCTAGCTATATATTATTATAATATATTTTATAATTAAGGTAGCTTTTAGGTCTTATATTAAGGTTTTCTTAATAAAAATATTAATATATTATTTCTTAGAAATCTCTATTATTAAGTTTTTTATTATATTTTATAATCTAATAATAGTATTTAATAAATTCTTTTATATACTTCTAAGGTATAAAGATATATTTCTAGTATATAATTATTCCTTATTAGCTTTTTACCTAGTCTACCTATTTAATTATAAGTCTTTTAAGTTCTTTAGGGGTAACATTAGTAATAATCCTATCTTTCTATCTATCTATTAGGTAATATAATAATAGTTATTACTTAATATATAAGATTATTTATTATCTAAGGTATCTTTCTTATCTATACTATAGGAATTATTCTTTTACTCTAATCTTTCTTATATCTAGGTTAAGTTATTAGCTAATAATATTAGCTTTATTATTTTTTATTTCTTTAATATAGATAATAATATAATTAAATTCTAAGAAGTATTTAGCATATTATAGTTATTATCTACTAAGTTCTTATATTTTCGCAAAGTAAGTAATATTCTTATAATCTATATATACCTTAATTTAGTATTTACTTCTAAGGAGGTAATATTAAAACTCCTTAAAGGTATTAATAATTATAAGGAATTCTTTATTATAGATAGGGTAATTAAGTTCTACTCTATATAACTTATAAAAGTAAAATGCGATAAGGTATAGGAGTCCTTTATTATCTTATTATCTAATCTATGTAGTGGAATCCCTTGGGAACCACGTGATAAGAAGGGCTAAGGAATTCCTAGGGAATTCCTATAGAATTCCCCTACTAAGAGACCTACTTTTCCTAAAGGAATTCCTAGGGAATTCCTTATAAGAACCCTTAGATTTCCTAGGTAAATAATTATTAAATTTTAACTTTATTTTTCTTCCTTTTAGAAACTTATAACCTATAAAGGACTTATAATTTCTAAAAGGTAACTTAGGGGATTAAGATTAAAGGCCTTTATTGCTTTTCTCTTATATAGTTAGTATATATCTAGGTTATTAAGCTAAAGGCTATATTATTACCTTAAAGTAAAGGCCTTAATTAGTATTTATATAGTAGGTAGACTTAATATACTCCTTAATCTAGGAAGAGAAGTAGGTATTCCCTAATAAGAGACCCTAGTTATTAATAGGTATTGCTAGGTATTTATACTTAATTTAATTTATTGCCTAGAGCTATTTAGCATAATTAAGTATAATATTTTTTATAATAAACCTATAATACCTTTTATACTTTAGTATACTTATTTCTTTTATAAGAGGTTTCTTAATAAACTAGTAATAAAGTTAGTATTTTCCTAATATCTAATAATATACTAATATTAAGATATTTGCCTTTATTATAAACTAGGCCAGACTATATAGTATTAATTCTAATATATAAGTATACTATTAGGCTACTATAAATATATTTTAATATTTCTATATAGTTTTTTATTTAGGGATATTAAATTCTTTATTCTTAGTATTTTTTTTATTAATATTATAAGTTATTTTTTTTATAAAGTCTTTTAAAGACTCTAAGCTATATATAAAAGTCTTACTTTTTACCTTTTAATACCTATAGATTTAAATTAATTAAGAATTTAAATATAAAAATAATATAAATATATTTACTTAAATTAAAATTTTAATATCTTATTATAATTTTATTTTATTATAAGCTAAAATATTTTATAAATTAATTTGCTATTTATAATATTACTTTTTATTATTATATTCTTTTTAGAGCCTAAGTATAAAGTATTAGCTATATTTTTAGCTTTTCTTATTAGGTAGAGCTAAATTTATAAAAAAGTAAGAGTAAAAAGTTATAAGAGTTAAATTATATTAGAGGGTTTAATTAAGATATTTAGATATAAATATTATAATAAGACTTAAAGATATATTAATAAGTAAAATTAAGTCTAAATATTATATAGAGATCTAAATATAAATAAAAGAAAAAATATTATATAGGTCTATATAGATTACTTATCCCTATAATATAATTAAGTCTTAGGAGTAAAAAGCCTTATATTAAAATATATTACTTCTAGATATAAAAGGATTTAATTATAACTAAGTTCTAGGACTTTTATTAAGGATTAAGAACTAAGATCTTCGTCCTAAAAGAGGATCTATGGCTAACTTAGGTTAGGATATTATAATGCCCGTAATAGTTAAAGGGGGTAATAAGTCTTAGAGCTTAAGGGCCTAGAAATAGGATTAAGAGCGATTAATAGGCTTTACTTAGCCATAGGGGTAATTAGAGCTAATAGGGGCTAATGGGGGGCTAAAGGGGGCTAATAAATAGCTGAGCCGAAGCTAAGCTAGTAAGCAAAAAGGCCTTAAAAGCGGCAATCTATAGAAGGGCATATATCGCTTGAGTTTCGTCTCATAATACCGAAAGAATGCATGGAGTGCTATATATCCTCTATGGACTTCCTTAAGTTCTGCCGTCAGCAGGGCATTGGTACGTTCTATAACGGCCAAGCTGATCACGACAATTAACCAGTACCAGAAACGTATAATCATAGTACCCGGCTTTTGCCAGATACTTTCCCGAAGGAGATTTGTTACAAATCAATCGAGGACCTTCGCTTATATCGACTCTTTAGGGCCAGTAGCATATAATAGTATGCCTTACAACAAGGTAGAGCGATATCATATCGTACAGCACATTAAACCCCAGGTACTTTGCATTGGCATAGGAAGTACGGCACCTCGGTGAAATTTACTCTACACCGTGGCGCTTATCCTTGGGGCTGTGCTGGAGGCCCTGGCTCGGACCTATCGGCCGCGACCCGCACTTCATAGAAACATGCATCAAGGATTAACCGCAATTTGTCTTATTAGATAGAGCTCGACGCTCCCGGTAGATCAGAAAGATGCATCCTTACTTGGAAATAACGTAGACTGGAACCATCTTAACGCACGATAGCTGAACACGGGGGTTTGGACGAAAGCCGTCAGCACAGGGGAACTTTGGTACAAGCGAGGAGGCCATTGACCCAAAGTCATGTCCTCGACGCCGATTTAATTCTAGAACGCATTTACAACGCATGTCATATGTCGTACCGCTCTCCACCCTTTAACATGGCCTACAAGGAACACCATACTGGGCTTGGATGCACTCCTGGGATGATAACAACGTCGGGCAATTTGTGCAGAATTCATTGGCGGCCTCGCCTTCCGGCGCAACTTGAGTCCACCTGTAGCGAAGATTACCCAACAGCGGCTGCGAGAAATCAGGCCTGGACCACTACCTGAGGGCGTTACGTGGATGTTACGATACCGCGAATCAGATGCCAAGCACCTTTTTGGTTTCATCATCCGCAGTTGCGGAGGTGAAACATGGTTCCACGGGACCAGCAAAGTTGCCGAAGGGCCTGCACTCACATGATCAGACATGAAAGTTGCTTCAATTCCTCAGGACAAACGTGTAGACTGTTAACAGTTGGCCGAGGTCCAACCTCAGCATACTTCGGGAACCCGAAACTCCGGACACGAACCCCGGGACGCTCGCTTAGCGGGCCCGTGGCTCCGTACGAGATACGGCGCCTCCCGCGGGCCCCGTGAGGCCACCCATTGAATTTTGTCACCCTCTTCAGTTGCATCTCTCTTCAGCCCTGTCTGTGGTAATGCCAGACCCCCCAAGGGGCATTGTCTGTGCTTACGAGATATGTTTCGGTGCAGCCAATAGAAGATACAAGATTAAGTGACTGATTGGGTACTCCATTTTTAGCTCCAGCAAAACGACTGTATTCTACTGCGAGGTTGGTCACCGCTGGTCAAAATAAATTGGTGGTATATTGAACCGGTAGATGGCCGGAGACGGGGTTCACGGGACCCGACAGAGAGCTGGAATGAGAGTGCCGCAACTAAACCTCCGATCCCTTATATTTAGGAGTGGAGCAGTTGCCTTGCCAAGTCATGCGAGTGTTCCAGATCTCCTTTCTGTTGGATTTTTTTTTTTCCTTTTTCCCTTCTTGTTCTTTGCTTCGGTTTCTCTGCAAGGCGATAAACCCAAACTTGGCTCTCTCACATTCACACCCACCTATTGGGCGGGCATCCCAAGACACAGGAGCGTTGAGTTTGACGAGGAGGTACTTTCCGATGCCAGAACCTGAGATCAACGCATGAGCAAAACGAAAAAAAAGTAGAGGCAGCTAGGTTTGACAGCGGCAGTCGCCTACGATTTCTCTTTACTCTTGTCCACGAGTCCGCCAACCCTTTCTATCCGACACCCTTGATCATGGGTGCTACAGACTCCAGCCAGCAGGCAATTGATCGCAAGCCCGCCGAGGCGCCTCCGCCTCCCTTCACCAAGTACCACAACGATGTCGACGAGATCCTGGAAAGCCTGGGATACAAGCCCGAGCTGCAGCGTAATCGCTCAACCGTCCAGGTCGCCTTCATGGCTTTTGTCCTTGCCTCTATCCCCTACGGACTCGCGACAACCCTTAGCAATCCCATCACTACCGGAGGTCCGGTTAATATCATTTGGGGCTGGGTAGCCGTCTCGGCAATGATCATTTGCGTTGCTGCATCTCTCGGTGAAATCACGAGCGTGTATCCTATCGCCGGAGGTACTACGTCCCAACCCAACATCTACAGCACTTCTGCTCTGACGACTAGCCCCCCGTCTCCCAAGTGAAATCCAAGTTTTCAGATGTGTCTGGGCTGGAAAGAAGACTGATTCTTTGTTCGTCTTTAGGTGTCTATTATCAAACCTTCATGCTGGCCCCCGCTACATGGCGGCGTGAGGCAAGTTGGGTCTGTGGCTGGCTGTTCGTTGTGGGCAACATCAGCATCACCCTGTCCGTGACATTCGGCACTACATTGTTCCTTGTGGCTTGTATTAACGTTTTTGAAACGGAACCGGGCGTCGGCATCCTCGCTGGGGAACCATACCAGGTGTATCTTATCTTCGTCGGTATCACCCTCTTGAGCAATGCTATCTCGGCTCTGGGGAACAGGTGGCTCCCATGGCTGGATGTAAGAGTCGCCGAGATCCTGAAGCCTACTTTGACTGACTTTTTAGACCGCCGCCATTTTCTGGACCTTTGCTGGTGTCATTGCCTTAATTATCGCCGTCCTCGTCGTCGCCAAGGAGGGTCGTCGCGACGCCGAATGGGTCTTTACTCATTTCGAGAATAACTCTGGCTGGACCGATGGGTGGGCTTTCTGCGTTGGACTCCTCCACGCTGCGTATGCTACTTCCTCAACCGGCATGATCATTTCGTAGGTGTTCCTATAACCGAGATTGTGGCCCCTGGTGTTAGGAGAGACAAGACACTTATCATTAGTAGGATGTGTGAAGAAGTCCGACAACCCGACATTCAGGTCCCCAAAGCAATGCTAGTCACCGTTTTCATCAATACATTCGCTGGCCTCCTCTTCCTTATACCCGTCGTCTTTGTCCTCCCTGATCTGGAATTCCTCGCCGACCTTGCCTCGGCTCAACCGGTGCCTCCCACCATTAAGAGTGCCATGGGGTCTTCCGCTGGGGCCTTTGGGTTGCTGATCCCCCTTATCGTCCTGGGTATCATCTGCGGCATTGGCTGCATCACTGCTTCTTCTCGCTGCGTCTGGGCTTTTGCTCGTGATGGTGCGATGCCGGGAGCTAAGTGGTTGATGAGAGTCAATAAGCGACTAGACGTTCCTCTCAACGCCATGATGCTGAGTATGGTTATACATTTACTGCTCGGCCTGATCTACTTTGGGTCATCGGCGGCATTCAACGCCTTCTCGGGTGTCGGCGTGCTGACTCTTAATGCTTCATACGCAACGCCAGTTGCTATCAATCTTCTCACCAAGAGAAAGCAAATCAAGGGGGCCAAATTCCCGCTTGGTGCCTTCGGATACTTCGCCAATGCTGTGGCTGTCGGTAGGTGCTTAATTTTTTCGCAAGTCCCTCCGTTCGTGGCTCTGGCTGACCTGCTCATAGGCTGGTCTGTGCTCGCAATTCCGCTCTTCTGCATGCCTCTGCGTCTGCCAGTCACGGTGACCAGTGTCAACTATGCCCCTGTTGTCTTTGCTGCCGCATGTGTTATCTCCGGCGCCTGGTATTGCGTATGGGGCTATAAGAACTACACAGGGCCGCCAACACGAGGCTAGGGTAAGACTTAGGTGCTTACCATACCCCTTAACGTGTAGTTAAATGTCCATGGAAAAGAAGGGAGCGGCAGCAATATGTATATCTAGTGTGTATGTCTTTTGTTTGTTTTGTTAATAAGGAATTGTACAAACAACAGCAAACGCGAAGACAGTAAGAACCCTTCCAGCCGCAGCCGATTGTTGGAAACGCTACGCCAACAAGAACTCTGAGACGAATTCATGCTCACGACTTTCGCCAACATCTATTGGGTAAGGAAGTGTATCGGCCTGATCTAGTGACGGCGGCCCCATGCTGGACTCAACCCAAGACTCGATGGTCAACCACCATTGTCCTTGTTAGTTTGGCTTTGTTCATCTCCCCGTAATATAAGGACTGCAAGGGCTGCCAGGAGATCAGGTCCGGCCTGCGATTTTGACCTCACTTTTGTGCCTTCAAGGGCAGTTAATATGATGCGTTTTTTCGGTACCAATTGATCATTTGCTTATGCTGATATTGACTTTATTCTGCGAGAGCTAGAGAGTCTCTTTTGTGTTGTTTTTCCTCATGACTCGAGAGTGGCCCGCCCCGTACTCTTGGGATCGATTGACTTCGCGCCTGTGGGTGTGTCTGTTCTTGGCCCCAACAAAGTACCTCAATCACTACTCGTTGCCCTTTCCTCCATCCGTCATTTTACGTCCCAACATTTTATCCCACTAATAATGTCCCTCATCGTTGGCCAAGGATTCATCGAGGCTCTTGGCCCCTTCCTCGCCGGCCAAGCTGGTGTGGGAAAGCCAAAGCTTCATGATGAGCCCGGGCCTGCCACATGGGCTTGATGGTTTACAGCCTACTCATCGGGTTTCAGTGCAGTACGAGGAACATAGGACACTGTTTCTGAAGAAGCTCTGCGCCGAACACTCTCGTAAACTGTGCAATAGGAAGAAAGACGAGACGTAGCGAATTGAATAGACATCTTGCGGTTTCCCCACGAGACAATCTTCACAAGGAGTCGCTCTATTCTTGACGTGATAGTGATCCTGGTGCAATTTATGTCGCATGCTTGCACAGGCCGACTTGCCAATTCACGAGATCGCAGATAAACGCTAGTATCTTGATAGAAGAAATATCGACATGTGAGAGCAAGGGGTTCCGGAGTTTCGGAGTCTCGGGACAGGACACGGAGCCGGATTGCGGCATGGAGTCGGAGACTCAGCAAATGATGAACACGACAATGAATTCTGTTTTCAGTCTCCATCCTATTGCGTCTGATAAGTAGTTATGTCCACACATCCATAGGCAGCGATAGATAAGCAAGGACAAGAAGGTTGTCTGCTACTCCCCGAAGGCTCCACTTACCTTGATAGGCAGCCTCAAACGAGCAAGCTGTCGCCCGAGTCGACTTTCATGCACCGGAGTAATTGCCGTTTGCTGGTCAATTCGGGAGACGGGACACTGCCGTGACGGCTGTTCACGTCGATGAGCGCCGAAATCAGAAGTCCTGGATTTGACAAGGGTACAGGAACGAACGCGGTAAGCGGCAAAAACATATAAAGTACGACCTACCAGCTTCAACTCAAGTCCAGGTGTAGAATCCCAACACAATCGAACATCATCGCAACATGGCTACATCGACGCAGCAGCAGACTGAATTCCTTTCCTCTCTCAGATTTACAGCGCATACTATCTATTCGAGATGTGCTTTCGGACTAGATTTGCCAGCGCGATCAGTATCGCACACCACATCGGCGTCTTGATTGTCATCCAGGTCGCGTTGGCTTTCTTTAGCGATTTGAAGAAGTATCCCGAGGCAACCATTGAGTTTTACATGTGCATGGTGTGGGGTATGACTTTCTCTCGCGATTTCCTGCTCCCTTTGTCTTCCTTATTTAGTGCACACCAGGAGCTATGGAAGTTACGAACTGACCTAATTCTCTGATTATAGGATCCTTTGATGTTGTAGTTGAACTCCCTCTTTACACATTTATGATTGTTTGGCGTGTCAAGAACAACAATCATCGGCTACTGTCCCGGATGTCTTACGCTTGCTGCGTCTGGGTCCTGTTGGGTGCCACCGTCGAAACTGCAGTTACTGTCTGGCTCCTCCAACGCTCATGGGACCGCTGGAGTCTCTCATTCCGCATCATCCTACCATTGGTTTTCTCCCTTTGGATTTCAACGCAACTCTACGGTGCCGGCAGGATCTTCAGCATGGCTCGGTCCAAAGCACGATTGGCAAATGAGTACAATGACGAGGTCGACCAAGGCATCGCAGCCGGTCCTAATCACCGAAAATCTTGCGAGGGCAAGGACTTAACCGATCAAACGGAGATTATGAACAGACACACCATCCTGGATGGATCCTTTCCGAATACAAGCTCACCTGATTTCTTGAGGTGAGACGAAGCGATGAACCCTGACAAGGCGCTGCAGGCTTTACTAAAGGACGCCGCCCTCTCTTTGATTGTCGGAAAGACATCAAGCCGATACGCTATTGAAGATGAATCGCGCCATCACCAGACAGGCGCCACAGTTAGAAGTCCTGAGCAGTGGAAGAACTACAGGGGTAGCTGCCAGCGTGTGGAGGACGTAACCAAGCATCCAGAGGCGAGGGGAGAGACGAAAAGGTTCTTTCTTATATAACAGTTAGGGTTTAGGGGTGTAGGTAGCTACATTTGAGGGTGTAATGGAGTTGACCTTGTTCTGTATGGTGGGCCAGCCCTTTATATAGATGTCGCCAGCAGTGTGGCTGCTGCTGGCAAACCCCTTTCCAGCAGAATCCCTAATGCTATGAACCGGATAATCTTCCAAATCGAATACTTACAATCATTGCTTGCTGAGGTGGTGGCGGCAGTAGATTGGGCAGGTTCTTGCCGGTCGGCCCTCGGCAGCATTGTTGGGCCAGGATCTGCAGCGGCACTGCACGCCGGATGGGCCATATACCGCCTTTCTTGACGCCGCTCATGTTATCTCTCGGATATGTGGGCGCAGAGAGCATGCTGATGCTACCGCTTCGAGTGCTGAGAAACGCTGAGATCTATCGGTTGTAGTAGATGGGTCACGTGGACGGGGAAGAATCCAAGTACGATATGGTAGGCCACACAACAGGAGACTGGTCCCTGCGGGCCCGCCAATGCCTTTCGGAACGAGCCTTAGGAGCCTCTGATTTGCCTATAGCTCTTTGATCACGGCTCGGTATATGGATTAAGAGTATGCGGCGTTAGGTAGTCCTTTAGGAGGTAAGTAAAGGACGAAGATTTCATTTCATATCACTATGGCTTATGGCCTAAAACCTTATCTGCCGTATAACAAACGATGCAGAAAAGCATATCTCGCGGCAAGTTCACGCCTGAAATAATGAACATTGGGCTGACAGTGCACGGCCGCACATGTTACTTGTGGGGGCCTCCAGTTGATCTCAAGAGACGAGTTGTGCAACGGAGGGTGACCTGTTTCTGGCCATGACGGACCAGATGGAACGGCTTCATTCCGAATTCTGCAGCTTGCGGACGAGTCAGGCCCGGCAACTTCCGTCGTGGGTCCCCGATTTCTATGGTGATCTGGTAGAGTTGCCGTTCCGAGGGGGAAGGTATGCGTCTGGAATGTCTTGTTCCCATGCGACCTACCAGGCCCCCGGCGCCCTAAATGTGTCTGGCATTCGAGTGGGTACCGTGAAGAGCAACAAGGGGGTATATCCCAATGATGTGACCAAGAGGCTGGTAGTAATCCACGATTGGAAGCCGGATAATCTCGCGACAGGGCTATATCCTACAGAAGAAAGCATTATGGATGCATTTGCCATGACTCTCGGTCAGGATCAACTTAGAGATCGGTTCCCTACCTCGGCCGTTCATCCATACCTTGATGAATGGAAAGACAAACTGAAAAACTCTTGGTCGACTCTCAGGACTCCAGTAGGCACCCAGATATAGGTGCTTATGCCTATGACCTACAGTTCCTTACCAAGCAGACCTTTGTCACTTCAGACCAAGGCTACTTTAGTCCAACTCATCGAAATACAGCACCAGGTAGGAGTATTAGGTCCAGATTGTTAGGTACCTGGAACTGACTGAGCGATAGGTGATATCATATGTGCCATCCTCGGATGCAGCGTACTGGCTATCCTCCGCCCGACAACAGTAGGAACATTTATGCTCGTGGGAATCTGCTACCTCCACGGCTTCTCCAATGCAGAGGCATTTCTAGGCCCTCTTCCATCACCATGGATTCTTCAGTACAAACCCGATTCTTTCGGTGCCCAAGCCCCTTACTTCTTCAACAAGGATACAAAAGAAGAGACGCAGGAGGACCCCAGACTGGGGAAACTGCCCCCTGAGTGGGAATCTGTCCAGGCGGAGGGAACAAGGGATGATCCAATGCTTTTTAGGTGGTTCCGGAATAGGAACAATGGGTATACTATGAATTCGGATCCTCGCATGCTACCATTGGCTTTGCATGAACGGGGCGTGCGCTTGGAGGACTTTCAACTCATCTGAAAAGGTTTCGATGGATGGGGCCTTACGTCTCGGACTACACTTCTTATATATAGCTTCATACTATAACCTTAACTTCTCTTGAATTTGCATAGTTCTCGTCTCTCCAAAACGATCCACTAGGCAATACTTTACCGGCTCCTTCAAACACCACCATCACAGCTTGGACATATCTGATTCAAATACGCGTCGTCTGTTTCTTTTACCGACCTCTCGTAGTCGGGGACCGTACACATATATCTTGAAGCCGTCAGTAATGCACTGGATCTTGGATAGTTACGTACCAGAGGGAGAAACGGTAGGCCAAGACCAAGGGATAACAAAGCCAGAAGCCCAACTCCCCAATCTACGCCAAGAGAGTCGAAAAGTTGATCGCCGAATAGTGGAAAAACTAGGCCATTAGTTTGAAGCACGACTCTTTGAGAGGGAAACCAACCTCCCGCAAAAAGACATCGGAGAACAGAGACTATAAATGTCAGCATCTCTCTTCTGTACGGCGCTAATCAACCTACGACCGGCTATGGCAGAAGCGGAATATTCGTAGCTGTCGATAATGTATAACTGTATGGCCAACTGCAAATGTCAACTGAAGCCATCAGAGCGGACGCCATACTCACATATGCATTGGTCATTCCGGAGCTAAACACTACCACTCCAATCAAGGGCTGCAACTGTTAGATTTGGGTTCCCTCTTCTTAACACCGTGGGACTCACAGCAATAAAATGGGTCTT
Organism: Fusarium paranaense; assembly: GCA_027886155.1. Lineage (NCBI taxonomy): Eukaryota > Fungi > Ascomycota > Sordariomycetes > Hypocreales > Nectriaceae > Fusarium > Fusarium paranaense. The sequence continues at coordinate 49,611 of RZGL01000052.1, forward strand.
GAGAGCTGTGAACCCATATATGAGTAGTCCTGAGCCAACCAACAGGGCCCCGGCAAAAGCGCTGATGAGTCTGGGATTGATTAGTTACGTCCCATGCATGCCTTTTCATAATCATACCTGGATTCTGACCTGTAGTTCTCGCTCTTGATCTGTTTCCTGTAGATTACACCCAGAAGCTTCGTGGTGCCCACCATACCCAACAGAGCGCCGATCCCTTCTGAAGTCATATCGACACCCACGATGCCGGGCGAATGGCCATAACCCTCGCCAAAGACACGTTGAAACTAAAAGGGTCAGCTAAGACGCACCGGGCGAGAGTTGTACATGCCGTCACGATGACCAGGTACAGGACACCAAACACAAAGGCGTAATAGAGGGACAGTAGCAGGAGAGCCGGGTCGAGTAGGAGGTACATGACTGGCATGTCAGCGGATGATTTCGTCAGATGGTGGAGAACTTACTTGGTCTACTTGCAGATTCAAACAGGGATATGGCCGCTTTGCTGCCATTGGAAGAATGCAGATCGAGGACAGTGTAGAGTTCACTACCCGGTCGCTGCTTCTTCTGTCGCTTCAATTCGCGCTTTAGTAGTGTCGGCGCATACGACTCGTCCATAGATAAAGTGGAAATTACTTCCAAAACAACGGCAGCAATGGCCTGAACGTGTTAGCTGAGATGGTCAAGATGGTGGGCTACTTACTGGAACCCAGCAAGTCCACCGCCAGGAAGCGCGTTCAGACATCCAACCGCCGCAGACGGGACCGAGAACTGGACCCATGACGCTTGTGTTTTCAGTAATGTTATGTTTTGCATACGACTTGAGAAAAACGTACATAGCAGTTCCCAGCGCTCCAGACGCACCACCTCTCTCTTCAAGATTCCAGATATCCGAGAGAACGCCGCCCATGACGGCCAAGGCAGCTGAACCTCCCATGCCGGCAAAGAATCTGCAGACAACGAGTTGAGACGTCTATTTCTTATCAGCACGAGTCTGCACAACAGCCCAGGGTATTTCTCACGGTCTGACAAAACCCACTCCCTAGACAAAACGCCGCAAAAGCAAGGTTGCCGCTGCGCAAGACGACAGATCGACCGTACATCTCGCTCAGCGGGGCGAGGAAGATGGGGGCCACGGCGAACGCGATGAGAAACATGGCAATGTGAAGGGCTGCCTTTCCGGGGTCTGTCTCGGTGGTGTCGGCCATGACGGAGGAGAGGGACGGGGCAAAGATGGTGCTGGTGAAGGGGGCGAGGAAGCAATATGCCCCGACGAGGAGGGTAACTGTCCACTTTTTCTTGTTGGGCCAGTTCTAGACTTGTTAGCTGCATTGTAGCGCTTATGGGGAATCCAATCACGTACGCGAGGGTGTTGTTGCACATCTGAAGACAGTACGACAAGATCTGTTTCTAGTCAGAGACAATACCTCGTGTTATCAAGATTTCAGTGTAACCTGGATCGAGACCACGTAGGTCCTCACCGTCGTAAAAGATGTAGTCTGGGTCTTTTGCCCGTTGCTGGACGTTTTGGTTGTACTTGGCTATGACCTCGGATCGCGGCGAGGGCTTCATTGCAACGGTTGACATCTCCATGGTGATACTGAGGACTGAGATTACATGCAGTCATATCAATGCCGCCAAAGACTCTTATATAGCTGCCCCAGATAGGGGAGTCTTTGTCCTCCTAGTGTGTTGCTCTTGTTGACGACCAGTAGTCATACCAAGACCCCTGGTCTTGTCTAATAAATGTCATCGGAGTTTAGCCCCGCGAGTCGGCCGACCGGGAAAGGGTAGCTGCAAGTCTGACAATCTGATAAAACCGAGCTGAATTTGTTTCGTCATTAGCGTCGGAGAACATTTATCTGATCCGATGACAGCTGGCTCGGAATCGGATATATGAACTCACTGACCACCACCTCATCTGCATCTACCACTTTTCAACACACCCGAACATGATGACTATGATGCCGTCTTACACCGGCCGCCCAGTGTCGGCCTGCTGCCGATGTCGCAAGCTCAAGGTCAGATGCGATCACATCAGGCCCATGTGTGGACGATGCACCTCTGCTGGAGAGGTTTGTGAGTACACCGAGACTACAGCACAGCCCTGGAAACGGCCGCGACCTCTACAAGCATCTCGCCCGGCACCACAGAACGGCCAGAAGCGAACTCGCGACCGTGCCATATTGTCGTGTCTCCGATGTCGCAAACACAAGGTTCGCTGTGACCGCCAATCACCATGCAGCCGATGCGTCAAGATGGGCAAGGTGGGAGAGTGCATCATCCCTGGAAAGGATACTCCAACCAAGTCACTTGACATTGATTCCGCATCGTTTGATAGGAGGTGGAACCAAGAGCGTTACCGGAACGGAGCGCACTGGGTTAAGTTACTTGACGAAGTAGGTTAACCGTGGTTTGACTCTAGCACACGCTGATTGAAGTGAAAAGGTTAGCAAGCATGTGGCACCGCCGGCCCCGATCTATGAGCCGATCGTTCGTGATCCGTGTATGCGATCGACACCCAACAAGTCTCGGTCCATGAACTACCCTTTTGGCGATGATACCCAGGTCTTCACCTCAAGGGATGTGCTCCTCGCCAGCTTCCCGTCGAGACAGGCCCAGATGGTCTACGTTGAGCACTACATGGACGCGATCGAAGCAGCGTACTGCTTGTTTGACAAGGTCTCGCTTCACGACGAAGTCTCGGCCTTCTGGGACAAAGCCTCAGAGACACCTGACGATTGGCTGGCGCAGTACTGCACAGTCTTGTACCTTGGCTGCCAAGCTCACAATTTCGTATCCCAGTGCGGCCCCGAGGAAAAGATGCCGGGCCAACTCTTGCAAGCCGCCGAGGCTTTTCTCCGACGGTCTCCGTTTCTGTTCCGGCCTACACCGGCCACCATCCGTGCGCTGTGCCTCATGGTCATCGCCAAACAGGTGTACGCCATGTCTTGTCACGAAGCCGACACGTGTTGGCCCCTGACGGGCATGACACTGCGGCTGGCCATGGGCATGGGCCTGCACCTTGGCCAAGAGGATGCGCAGCGGAGGCTCTGGGCTGCAGTCGTCTACTTTGAGATGAGACAGACACTTGTGTGCGGTATGCCCTGTATGCTGCGGAGCGTAGACCTGGCGTCTTCAAAGAGCTATGGAGGTATTGCAGATATTGTTCTGGGTAATTTTGGCCAGCTCCTGCTCCGTGCTGTCTACATGGCTACCTCAGACGAGGACACATTCACTTACGACGAGGTGGTCCAGCTTGACTTTGACATCCGTCAGCATCTACGAGGTAACGCAAACCAAGTAGTACAGGCTGACATGCTGATCCGACAGACTCTCATGGCCCTCCACTCAACCTTTGCGCTGCGTCCATCTGCGCCGACAGAGTACCCAGTATCTCACGTCTCGCTGTTCGAGAGCGCCCTATCAACGCTCTCGCACCAGCGAGCTCTCTGCGAAGGCCCATCATCGGCGTCGCCGAGGGCGTGGTTTGCGGGCTTCTTTCGGCACGAGTTCTTTACCGCCGCCATGTCTGTGTGCTCGCAGCTCGTGAACGGGGGCCTACCGAGGGACGATACGTCTATACATGACTCACATGGCATTATGCTCGATGCGCTGCGGTCGTGCAGAGATGTGTGGAGCAAGGAAAGATGTGCGTCTGTGTGTAACGCGAATGCGTGGGCTATTGTGGACAAGCTGGTGCGCCTTCTCGAAGATTAGCCATGGGCGGTGTTGGTGTCTATCATAGATTTTCTCAATCGTTGTGTCTTGACTTGCTGGAGATGTCAAGATGAAGGGTTATAGCTGAAGCCCGGCCCTCGATGGGATAACTGAACTAGAAGACCCTCTTGTTCATGCAAGACTGACGAAACGGAGGCGATTCATCTACAACTTCCACGATAAAATTAGGGTAGGGATTATCCTGCAATCTCAAGATGGCTCTCCATGTCAAGTACCGGAGAGTAGCATGGTCCCTTGCAGGATCACCACGTCATCCCCACACTACGCCAAGGCCTCTATCTCCGCGCTAACTATATCAAGAGCTGCCTTCAGGGTTCTACCTATGAACCATGGGACATCTCATCTGTCCTTTGCATGCCCATCAGCCGCCTTTCCTTGTCCGATCATCGGAAGTGGATGACCTTCAACATCCTACTTGGAGAGGCTACCTACGTCCAGTATGAGTAAGATTATCTTTTACACTCGAGGCATCTATTGTTTTTGCACGCCATAGTCTCTTCTCTCACTACCTGTGTTTCACTTTATTTCCGACCATGCTTGTCTCAATCTTGCCAGAACCGAAGCCCGTTGCCATGTTGACATGCCTTGCTCTCAGTGTCCTCTTCACCTTTCCAGCTTTGCACAACCTGTACTGCCGCTTACGAAATCATCCAAGATGGGGTCCGAGGGCACACGGCGCTTTGCACCTTGACGACGACGACGACAACGACGACGGAACAAGCTCGCCCAGTGCTCACGATCAGTGCCGAAGTTCAATAAAGCACCATATCCAGCTCTTCTGGGTATTCTGCGGGTTTTGTCTTTCCATCGCCACCGCAGTCCTTTCACTATCGTCCATTCCTCGGTCGCCAGTGACAGCCCAATGGCAGCCTGTATCATGGGTAAGACTGTTCTGTCCCCATAACTCGCGTTAATATCGTACTAAACGAATTCTTAGCTCTGTCTGCTCATACAATCTATGGCATGCGCACTGGAGCAGCATCATCCCCACCGATTCGCCTTAGCCATGTTTGTTGGCACGTCTACGACACTTGTTGCGGTTTGCATCTCCTTGGATATAACCCTCCCAACACATATGCAACGACCGAGAGCGCACCACGTTCTGTTGGTGTGTCAGATTGTTCTGGCTACTGCTGCTGCAATTACCTGTGCTCTCATGCCTCGTCGTCCACTAGACTTCCATTCCAGCAAAGCTGTCGACCGACAATACACTGTATCATTGTTAGAGCGTATATCTTTCTCCTGGGCTGGACCTGTGATGGAGTCAATAATGAGCAACCCGGATATTGGGGACAATGAGCTTCCCCGTCTCCATCATACGGCCCAGTCTGCCACGCTCGGTGAGCGATTTCTCACATTTGCAAGCCCAACTTCCTTGTCCGCAGCGTTGGCTCGAATACACGTGTACGGAATACTACAGGCAGTGGTGCTCCTCTTTTTATTTGCCGCTCTTTCGTTTACACCGCAGCTTGTGTTTTTCATGCTGTTGCGGTCACTGGAAGCACGAGAATGCCAGTTGGACGCCCATGACTATACCTCCTGGGGATGGGTGCCGACTCTGGGACTCTGTATATTGCTGTCCTCAACCGTCGAGACCTGGCTGAACTGGATCTCCGCCTCTAAGCTCAGCATCCCGTTGAGTGCTCAGCTGTCTACAGCCATCTTCAGCAAGGTTACCCGAATGTCCATCACGGCCAATGATGCTGCCCTGAACACAACCCAGAATGGCAGCTCTTTTCCGAAAGCCGGGATACCAGATGCAGATACTGGCAGCAGTAGCAGTGCAACTCTCATTGCTTACGACGTGCAGCGAATATCCGACTTTGCAGCTATAGCTCCCATGCTGCCGTTGACGATTCTCAAGTCCATCATGGCGTGCATTCTCTTGAACTATCTCATCGGTTGGAAGAGTGTGCTGGCGGGGATGGGGACATTCCTCGTCACCTTTCCAGCCAACATCGTCATGTCAGGCAGATATGCCGCGGTGCAGATGAAACTGATGGCGTTGCGAGATAGCAGGACAGCAACCACGACTGAATTTCTACATGGCATTCAGCAGATCAAGCTCTCTGCGCTAGAAGACCATTGGAAGACCGCCATCGCGCACGCTCGCAACCTTGAGCTGGCAAGTCAATGGGTCGTGTTTCTCTGGGAGACCAGCTTGATCTTTGTCTGGGTGCTGGCTCCAGTCATGCTGTCGGTTGTCTCACTAGCGACTTATGCCCTGACTCATGGGTCACTTCCGCCGTCAATTGCATTTACGGCTCTGGCAGTCCTCGGCGAGCTCGAGATCTGGACTGCTCTTCTCCCTATATTGTCGGTTCAGCTACTGCAATCCAAGGCGAGCATAGATCGCATTGAAGCCTTTTTGAAAGAGCCAGAGATGAGCAAGCTAGATGACGACACCGAGGATATTTGCTTCCGTGGAGCGGCCTTGGCTTGGCCGTCAAGGAGAGGTATCGAGCATCGAGAATCCATCCTTTCGGATATCACTCTACGGATCAAGTCTGGCGAGTTGGCCGTGATTACTGGAGGGACTGGGTCAGGGAAGAGTTTGATCCTTCAAGGTATTCTCGGTGAGTGTCATGTGATTGAAGGCACGATACAACGACCGCATGTAATCCAAGACACGACTGGAACTCCGGCTCAAGATAATTGCTGGCTACTGAAAAACACCACGGCTTTCGTGCCACAGGACCCCTGGGTTGAGGCTGGTACACTGCGCGAAAACATCCTGTTTGGTTTGCCTTACAACGAGGGCAGATATCACCAAGTCTTGTATGCCTGCGCGCTGCTGCCAGACCTCAAAGCGCTGTCGGATGGCGACCTGACAAACCTGGGTTCCAACCGGGTTAATCTCAGCGGCGGCCAAAAGATTCGTGTCGCTCTGGCCCGAGCCCTATACTCGCGTGCTGACATTTGGGTCCTCGACGATATCCTTGGGGGTGTTGACGTTGGTACAAGACATCATCTGGTGCACTTTGCTCTGACGGGGGGCCTTTCCCGAGGAAGAACGCGTGTTCTGGCTACGCATCACTCAGGGGATTGCCTGCATTTTACGGACCATGTCTATCGTGTAGAGAACGGCCGCGTGTATGAGGAGGACAAACAGCAGCTCCTGAAGGGAGTTAGCAAGCAGGTTACGAGGGAGCATCCCAGTTCGCGACCACAGCCTGAACAAGATACACATGAAGACGATATTAGAGGCGCAGAAGAACAAGTTATCGCGGTCGATGAGGAACGGTCGAGTGGGCCCTTCAAACTTGGAGCACTGACCAAATTCGTGCAGGCTGGAACCGGCATTGTGCTGATCACCATGATTGTGGCTACCTCAGGAGCATACCTGGCACTATTCCTTGGAAGGGTATGTATTGTTCGAACGGCACTGCTACTGTGTGATGGATGTTCGCTAATATATCGTTTCAGGGGCTATGGATTGCTTCTTGGACAAGGACCGCTCAGGGACCGCCCACAAAGCTTGACCTCGTCGTCAACACATACGTGCAGCATGGTACGGACCAGCCTCACGATAACATGTTCCATCTCCAAGTCTATCTCGCTATTTCTCTCGGCATGTGTTTAGTGTCTACAGTTAGATACTTCGTCCTCCTCAAGACCAACCTCAACGCCTCGCGCTACTTGTTCGATCGGATGCTTGAGGCAGTCATCAGCGTCCCCCTGGCCTGGTTCGATAAGGTGCCTATTGGACGCATCATAAACAGGTTCACTGCAGATTTCCAGTCTATTGATTCAAATCTCGGAAAGAACCTTGGCTCTGCAACATCTGGAGTACTGCAAATCTTTGGCATCGTCCTGGCTGCCACGCTAGCGCTGCCCGTCATGTTTTTACCCGCCTTGGCTTTGCTGGCCGTCTCGGTGGCCGTCTGCTATCGGTATCTGAAGGCAGCACGCGAGATAAAGCGCTTGGAAGCGGTAGCGAGGAGTCCGGTGTTGGACCTTCTGTTATCCGTGAGCGAAGGCCTTGCCACGATCCGTGGATTCGGTCGAGTTGCGTGTTATGTAGACAAGATGCACCAGGCGGTAGACCGGCGTACACGCGCCCTCTGGCATCTCTCGCTCTTCAACGCCTGGCTCAGCTTCCGGCTGAACATGATCGGGGCCACATTTGCCACGCTAGCCGCGCTTCTCATCGTGCGGACCCGAAACCTCGATGCATCCGTCGCCGGGTTTACTCTCAGTTTCGTGCTCCAATTCACCGCCGCCACCGACTTTGCCTTACGACGCTATGCCAGTTTGGAACTTGACATGAATGCTCTCGAGAGGGTTCTAGAGTTTACCCAAGTCGAGACTGAGGCTGAGACCGATACTGGAGGTATCGTGCCTGCCACCTGGCCCACTCAGGGGCTCGTGCAGGTGTGCAATATCACGGCAAGATATAAACCGACCGGCCCGGACGTGCTGAGGAATGTCAGCTTAACACTTCAGCCGGGCCAACGTGTTGGTATCGTTGGTCGCACGGGAGCAGGCAAATCATCGTTGATTCTTGCTCTGTTTCGCCTGTTGCATTTGTCGGCCGGCAGCATCTTGGTTGATGGTGTAGACATCTCAACAATCCACCCGCGCATCCTGCGGAGTCGGCTGGCTATCGTACCACAAGACCCGATGCTTTTTTCCGGTACGATACGTTATACTCTCGACCCGGACGACCAGTTTGACGATTCAGAACTGCTGGATCTGCTGCGTTGGGTATGGCACAGTACATCACAGCTTCAGAGTAGCAGACCTGACGGGTACGACGACGCTCCGATTCCCTCACTTGACACCCCTGTTAGCCACGGGGGTGCAAATTTCTCCCAAGGCGAGCGCCAGCTCCTCCATCTCGTTCGAGCTCTCATCCAGCGGCCGAAAGTTCTCGTTCTCGACGAGGCCACTTCCGCTCTTGACTTGCGCACTGATGAGCACATTCGGCGCATTCTTCATCCAGAATCCATCCGTCGATATCTGGGAGGTCTGGAGATGGGTGTGCTTGTCGTAGCGCATAGGCTTCGCACAGTGGCCGGCTTTGATCAGGTCGTTGTTTTGCAAGACGGCGAGGTGGTCGAGACGGGGAGGCCGAGGGAGTTGCTGGGAGACATGATCAAGGACCAGAAGCAACAGACTTCTGCAGGCCGACGTGGAACGGGGACACAGAGACGAGGGTACTTTAGACAGTTGGTTCAAGAGAGCGGGGACCAGCAAGTTATTAAGCGTATTGCTGAAGGGGAAACTATGTAATACTAGATGAGTTGGAGGGCTGTGACTAGGCTGAACTTGGTCAACGAGCACTACTTAGGTGTTTCTTGCCCCCCCTCCAGTCTGGATACTGATTTACCCTCTCCCTACTTTTCCGAGATAGCCGCAGTATCACCCCTGATTTGATGGGATTGCTCCAGCTCCGACTCTTCCTCTTTGGCATCCCGATCGCCAGCAGTGATATCGCGCATCATCAGAGCGCCGACCCAAGAGACCACGGACGTCGCAGTGGCGACAATCATCAGGATTCTAAACACGCCCCTGTATGAGCGGATGATAGCATCCCTCACAGGGGTTCCAACGTCGTAGGACAATTGGACAATCAGGGAGCCGTAGATGGAGGTTTCTTCCTGAGAGGTCAGCCCCAAACCCGCAAGGTTAGACGCTAGTCGCCCCGGCAATGTATTAGTCCAGATGGCGCCCGAGATGGCGAGCGCGATGGAGGAGCCAATCATGCTGGACAAATAGACGAGTGCGAGCCGCATGGAGAGGGTGGACTGTGAAGCTCCGTCCAAGGCGCCAATGTTTGCACCGACAGCGTGAATGCCCGCTGAAAGGGAGATGAGCACTTGGGACGCGATGACGCCTCCTAGGGCTGATGGTGGCCCGGACGAAGTGAACTGGATCATCATCCCGGTGCCGAGAGTGTAGATAGTCAAGGCTGCCAGAGTAGTCGTCCGCGCGCGACCAAGATAACGCATACAACTAAGAGGCGAGCGGCCATTGATTAGTATCAAACTCAGCTGCAACGAAACCAATGAATTACACTTACATTCCAGCCACGACGGCTGCCACTCCCGTACCAACGTAGTTTGTGTTGGCCAGGTAGCCCGCCTCGCCAATGCCCATATTGTGGACAACCTGGAGGTGAGACGTGAAATACGAGAACCAACAGCTGGCGGCCTAGTTAGTCACATGGCGACAGAAAGCTTATTCCTCGAGAAAACACTCACAACAAACTTGTGTAAACTCCACAGACGCTGAGGCATGCACCCCATACAACTCGGTCTCGTAGCAACTCAAACGGAAGAAACTTGGTAGGCGCGATGAAAGACTCGTATAGTATTAGCAGCACCAAGAGAGTGAATCCCACCAGGATCATTGAGATGATGGTTGCACTCCCCCAACCGTTCAATCCGGTTGCTGCAAGGTTGAACGGGAGGAGGAAGAGTGTCAGACCGACACACGCGAGGGAGATGCCGGCAACTGCAATTTTGGATGAGTAAAACTCTCAGATGCGTGTTTCTTTTGATCGAGCTCACCATCAAAGTTCTTCAGGTAGCGGAGCAAGGTGCCAAAGAAGCCGCTCTTCACCTGCTGATTGTGTGATTCCAGAAACGAAGATGTGGCGCTCATCTTGCATTGGTTGTACAGGAGAATACAGAAAAGTGGCCCTGCAACTGAAGACAGAATAATGACAAAAGAACCAAAAGCCCATTTCGTCAGGCCGCGGTTATAAAAGGCCTCTGCGGCCCTCGGCCCGGCAAAGGTGGTTGCGATGTAGGGGACCTTGGTGAAAGCAATTGCGAGGGGACGGTATTTGAACTTTCCGTTCTGCGTCACAAAGACAAGAAGAGTGTAGAGGATGCCGCCGTAACCAATTTCATGGATAACCTGGGAGAAAAAGATGAGCGTTGGAAGCAAATCAAGGATCAGGCAATTTGAGGGGTTACTCACCACGGCTGCCGTATACATTTCTATGTTCCGGCAGAACATCATGAGCAGTAATCCTTACAAGCAACTGTTAGCTCACTCATGTCTTCTGTGGCTATGTAGTTGTCTTGTACGCACCCAAAATGGTGGCCAGAACCATGAGACCGAAACCTTGGGCCAGCCCCCATAAATCAACAAGTCGGGACACGGCCAGCGAGACAATGCCCAGAATGATAAAGGCCATCTGGGAGATGACCGGGATCAACGAATGGGAGGAGAAGCCACTAGTGATGTAAGGAGTCATGGCCATTACCACATGTTGCTGCATTGCCACGACGAAGAGAGTCAGATAGGCTCTGTAACTCTAGTCAGCTCACGTTCCTCTAGATGAAGCAACAACGGAGGGTAACGAACCCTGTGTATGCAACACCAAGTAGCCATTTTGACGTAAACCCCATGCTGGTGTGTGTAAAGGCAGATATATAGAAGAGGAGGCGAACTTGTGCTCTATTCGGAACGATCTGATAACCCAGCGCGAGAACGAGACCTTTTTATACACCAGACCAGGGCTCATGGCGGCTTAGAAGTCCTCCCGCGCACACATGGCCCGACTTGAACCACGGGCCGCAGGGATCTAGTCCACGAGCTGCCCTCCCAAACAGCACCGCCAATCAACTAGGATGTCCCCCATATGCTGGTGTTCCAGGATGGTGATCTTATCTCCGCGCTAGCCTGAGACGGCTAGTTCATCTTCAGCCACCCACGGGGTCAGTAACTCCAATCCTCGTTACCTTGTCCGACGTCGCAGACCATCTTTCAGCATCACTTTTACTGAAACATCTTTTCCGCCTGGCTTTTTTTTTAATCGACATTCGGGGTATACTACTAATACACACATGCACATCAATACCACTAACAAAGGGACAAGTCAGCCAATATGGCTTCCGCCGGCGTCTTAAAGTTCCAGGCCCCCCGGTCACAGAGCCGTTCTCGACCGAAAGCCATCCAGCGGCGGCGTCGGACGTTGAACTGCATTCAGTGCAGGAGTCTGAAAGTCTCGTGTGACCGGAAACTACCCTGCGGCCGCTGCGAGTGGCGTGGGAAGAGCCATGTATGCTCCTATGTTGAGTTCCCAAACCAGGCCAGCCAAAGGGACGGCGAGTCTACCACTGGTTGTGGCCGTTGCGATACACAAGTCATTTGTTTTGTTGACGTCACATGTCCCATCACTTCTGTCTTTGACCATGATAACTCGGGACATGTCGACCTAGTCAACAGCCACTCTCTATTGCCGCAGCTGACTCTTGATTGGCGGCTGGCAAAGACCCTAACTGGGTTGTACAAGCAGCTGTCTTCTGTTCTAGAGTTCCTGAATAACCCATTGGAACCACCCATCCTGGTCCAAAGAGGCCAGACTCATTGGCAAGCGGTTCTAGATCAGGTAACATACATCTTCTTCCTCCTACTCCTGTCGATACAGTTGATTGACTTTTGCGGTCCCGAATAGTGCGCGACCAGCATTCCGACCCTCCTTGATGATCTGACAACTTCTTATTCCAAACCGAGCGGCTCATGCCCATCTACCTTTAGCCCCATGAGGTTCCCCAGCTTTCCATTTGAAATCGATCTTGACGGCCGGCCAGCTACCAAGTCCCAGATCATTGCTCGCTATCTTCCGTCGAAAGAAATCACCAAGATGCTGGTCAGGGCATATCTTGACACGATCGAGGGGGTCAACCGCCTCTTCCATGTTCCGACGTTTGAGCTAGAATTGGAATGCTACTGGTTGAATCCTTCTTCTGCCAGTTACGACTGGCTCGCTCAGCTTCTCACGATACTCGCGCTTGGTACTAGAATCACTCAAGAGAGGATGGGCCATGAGCTCGCCGCACTGCATCTCCCGTGTTCTATCGAAAGGTACCTCAGAGGGGCGAGTTCATGCCTCGCTCAACTCTCATACCCTTTCCACGCCAGCTTGGAGACGGTGCGGACTCTATGCCTTATGGCAACGGCGAAAAAGGCAAGCCTCTTCTCATGTCATGAGAGGGATGCCTGTGGCCCGTTGCTGGATACCGCACTCCACATGTGTCTGACACTTGGTCTCGATCAGAGGATGCGTGACGGAAACCTCACTCGGCAGGACTGGCTACGCACCGTCAAGGAGAATCGTGTGTGGACAACGGTGAGATACATGTATCTGCACCATTCAATGCATGCTGGCACGTCGGTGCTACTTTCGCCTTCCATCATGCAGCCAGGCATTCCCATCAATGCCAACGACGTCGAGATTGATTCGACGTGGACAGCAAATGACAACATTCACGACGTCGGCGAATGGACAGGCTCGTCAGCAGAGCTTCTGATTTCTAGATCGCTGCCGTTGGTCTCTGCAATCATCTCCCTAGCAAATCCGCCGCCTGCCACAGAACCCCAACGTGTGGACCTCATCGTGGGCGACGCTCTGATCAGGGACCTATTACGAGAGATAGAAATGGTTTTTGCAGAACCTGGTAGCACGTGGAAGTGCCTTCAAAGATGCATGCTTATCGTCTACTTCCGCCGTGTGCTGCTTACCATCTATCACTTGGGTTCTCGGTGCAACACCCCCAAGTCGGTCGTGGACACTACACGAGTTGCAGCATTTTCCCCGTTGGCCGAGACAGAATGCGCCATTTCAATCTTGGTGCAGCAGAGATGCATGCTTGAAGATGCAGGATTCAGCCGGGATGCAGGCCGTGTGGTTGCCGAACTGTACAAGGAGGACTTTTTGATAGCCGCCCTCGTAATTGGGGGCCAGTGGATGCGAACCACATGCTTCTTGTCGTCGTTGAGCGTGGCCAACCACTCTTCCGACAACTTGTCATCTCCCAAGTGTTGCCCCTCTGGAGAGGCACCCACGGTACTTGAGGGATTGCACTGGTGTCGGGAGCTATGGGCTCGAGATGTCGAGCATTCGATATGTAACTTTGCGGCACACTCGATCCTAGGGAGATTGTTGGATGTTCTAGGAGACAGTAAGGTATATCTGATCGGGGGTTAGCCCTGACTTCTGACCCCAGGCCGGAGAAGAGATATCCGCCGTAGATGGGGCACGTAGGTAAGCAGCACGCGCTGGAGCGGGCAGGCATGTCTCCTATGCGGCAGAGTAAAATTTCCTCAACATTAGCTATTAGAGCCAACAGGCGTAATACTGGAATAAGAACCATGTCAAAAGGCATCGGTGCTCTGAATAGCAGTGTATACAATTCTAGCGATCGCCAGGGCCTTCTCCTCCTCAAACTTTCTCGCCACAACCTGGACACCGACAGGTGCCCCATGATAGACGGCTGGGTCATCTAAAGACCAAGTTACTTCAAGTCTAACAAAGAGAAAGGTATCAGTTGCTTACAGGATTGCCAGTTGAGCTTGTCCATGTCTCCCAATGGCTCGTAAGAATCGTCAAAGACGTCAATCCTCTCGTCAGCTTGCATCACAGGGATCACCGCGGCCGAATAGTTCATCAGATTGATTGCCTCGGTGTATGCTATCTCACCCATTAGCTGTCGTTATTTTCTCATTTGGATTCGACCGACCGGTATGGTAGTATTTTCCCGGAATCACGGCTGCATGGGGAGCAACAGGCATAATCACCGCGTCAACTTCTTGGCCTGGCCATGACAGTGTTAGACATGCACTTCGGTCGAGAGAAGAGAACTCACCATCTGCATCTGCAGTAGAATTCCAGTAGTCAGAGTACTCGCGCTCGTAGGCAAGGCCTTGGAGGGTTAAATCCTGGTACTCCAGCAATCCAATTGGTTGCCGAAGCTGAAAGGACTGCCTTAGGTCCGGAATCAAGGGCTCTCCTGACAGGTCGAGATGTTGATGGATGTCGCAGGCACCATCAGCCATGAGAAAGGATACCTGTAGATGCTTTTTAGCTGGTTTCATCCCTCAAACAGATAAACACGAAGGGCTCAAGCTTACATGAACTCTCTTGGCTGTTGCTTGTGATGGTGGTTCCCAATCTACTACCTACACAACGGCGTTAGCGAGAGCGCCATCAGATATCACCAAAAGTGTGAGGGGAGAATACCTTGTGGCCAAGGTTCTTGAGGGCATCGTGAACAATTCGCAGGCCTCGGAGAACAGGGGGGTGGGGTCCAACAACACCGTCTGTCCACAAGAAACCTATCTTTAAAGGCTTCGCAGTTGACTTGACATGGCCTCGCTCGTCTACTCGAAATGAGTACGAGTCAATCACTTCCTGGCGAAAAGGAATCGGCACCACCGAAGGGTCACGCTCCCATGGTTTCTTGCTGAGAACGGATTTCAAGAGAAGCTCCAGCGCATCTAGCGATGTTCCAAGGAATCCAACAGTCGAGCGGTAAGTATTCTGACCAGGGTTTGTATTCGCCACGTCGCGGTACGATAGGCGCTCCGGGGTCGGCTTGATGGAAAAGACGCCGCAAAAGCCAGCAGGGATACGAACCGAGCCCCCAATGTCGGTGCCGACTCCGAGAGAACTCCCGCGGAGAGCCATCAGTGCACCTTCGCCTCCAGAAGAGCCCCCACAGGAAAGGTTCTGGTTGTGAGGATTCAGTGTCTGTCCGATGAGGTTGTTCTTGGTCTCGCCGAAGAGAAGTGTCTGGGGGAGGCTGGTCTTGCAGAACAAGACTGCTCCCAATGATAGTAACTCCGTGACAATCTGGCTCTCGACTTTGTGGATCTGCTTTGGCTCTGAGATGCCGAGATTGCTTCCGACCCAACCTACATAGCCCATCGTAGTGTCGACGCCCTTGACATGGAACTGGTCTTTGAGGCTGATAGGGAGGCCATGAAGTGGCCCAACCGTCTTGTTGTTTTTGGCGTAGTAGTCGTCCAAGTACTTGGCTCGATCGAGCGCTTCGTCAAAGAAGATTTCGTGGAGGCAATTGTTCTAGAAAATTTAATTAGTCGCGGGGTGGCAGCTGGAACATACTGGGACATACGATTTGATGGGCAACGGCCGCCGTCTTGCAGAAGGCAGTTGTAACCTCGACCGCAGACAGCCTTCCACTGCTGATGGACTCGAGTATTGGCAAGCTATCCAAAGATGTGATGGAAACAGTCTGCGTGTCTAGGAGCCCGTTGATGAAGGAGCCGGTAAGGTCGCGCTGCTCGCTGGCTCGCTCCAAGTCTTCGGGCGCAAGTCTCCACGGCGGCGGGATCTTTGCGAGGGTCGCAGCCCGCTTCGCAGCAGCGCGAGCCTCCCACGACGATTGATGCGTTCTCATTGCGGTGGAGATGCGCCGAGAAGGTGCAACATCTCATTGTTTGAAGCTGAGAGCGGGGAAAAGACACCAGTTGCGAAAGTTGGGCTGTGGAACACAGACAGATAAAACTGTGGGCAGAACATGTGACTTTTCTTACGAAGGGTCATGATTGGGCGATGGCGACTACAACATTTCAAGGGTTCTTAGTAGAGAGTTGATAAAAGTCCTTAGGGGAACGGAGACTATGTTTAGGATAGGATTATACTAGGAAGGTTGAAGTCATCGTCTAAGCCTCGGGATTAACTTGGATGCACTAGTTCTGTGGTGAATTTTGAGCTCCACAAGGATCCCCCAAGGTGTCGCTCAGTGGGGAACTACTCCTCCAGTCAAAGCTCAGGCTTCTTCTCAAGAATTATTCCCAGGTTGCTGAGTAGCTCGGGAAGGAGGACGGCGTTTAAAGTGTGCAGTCCCTGGTGGGTGTTGCGACCATTCCGTTAATATCAGGAGGTACGTATTATTCGCCTTCATCCCCAAGGCACCAGATGTCACCTTGTTAAGCTGGTGATGTCCATACCACTTTGAGCCGAGGGACGCAGGGGTAGGGAACAATCAGGCGATTCGTTATTTTTAGCTGATTCATGAAAATTCTCTCCCCGCCTAGCCAAGGAGCTACCCTGCACCTCAATGCAGTGCTGACATTTCTACTGGGAAATGGGAATAGGAGGTCTTGACGAGTTGTAGGTCGTTTGCGGCAAGACCGAATATGCATGATAACGTTGTAGTTTCGTCAAATGAGTCTCGAGTTGATCTCGTTCGGCGCGAGCGCATCATCGCCGATAACATTTGACTCCCCTTTCACTGCGAGTTCATGATGATATGACGGAGAAAAGGCTCATTTCGAGCAATATGAAACAAAAAGCAATATGAATATCACGTGCTTGGCGTCACCCGTATCATTCATGCCAAGTGCGCAAACAGAGGGCGGAAAGTTCAACGCCGTATCAATTGCGATGCTCCGCCGAGATGCGGAGCTGATAAGCGATGCGGGGACAAGGCAGTTTCCCATCACCAACCTCAAATCATCCATATCCATGACGATCGCGGAATGAAGAGATGCCAGCTCGGAAATAGCGTCACAAGGCTCCTTCACCTTGTGCCGCAGTCCCGAAACAATCCCCTCTGTTTTCTAGACGTCAAATTTTTTTTTTTCATCTCCACCAGGGGTCGAGGCAGCCTTGCCAGAGATGAGAAAACAGCCATCTGGTGCTTGGACTTGAGCCCAAGGCATATGCCGTTTACCCTAATTTACCATTGTCGAAATTGCCCTGCCGGTTATCTGCCAGCCCGGCTGTGTCAGGTTTATGGGTCCTCTTCCCCAAGCTGCATGAAGCCAGGAAACAAACAGTCTAGCCTCTCCCAATGGATGGGTGACATGAACCCACGAGTGCGTGGCTCACCTTTGGGCTCCTGCAAGTGAAAGGAGCAAAAAGCTTTCTATTTTCTCCAAGCTAACCCGTGTCTAGAAACTGCCGGTTTCATCAGGGACGCCTTGTGAGTGCGGCTGACGGGTAGCGCATGCGTTAGTCTAATTTCACGGCTGTTGTTAAATTGGGTGGCGCCTCAGCTTCACGGCAGACGGTCAAATCAGCTTCTGCCAGCGGGTCACAGGGCTGAACAGGCTCCAATTACACTGTGGTCTACAAGCCTCGCATCCGTGCTGTAATCTTGTAATAGTCGGGCGAACAAAACGCCTTGCTTACTAGCATCGTGCCTCGTAGGACTAGATTCACCTTGGGCTGCGAACCGTCGAGTGCCACTGAATCTTCTGCGAGGTTCATAAGGCCAAGGACGTCCTGCTGTCAGTAGCATTCCTTTCATCCATCAACCGACTCTCCTTGACTCTCATTCTATCTCCTCTTCACTTCAACAACCTTGCCCAGCGCATTTTCGTCACTCTTTCAACTTCTCTTCAAACAAATACCTTTCACAATGGCCACCCCTGCTCAGAACGCCAACAACAACGGTCCCATTGACCACAACGACCTCAACGAGTGGAAGGACCGCTTCAACGACGTCCTCGCCCGCCCCAGCGAGCATGTCAACTCCAAGTCTCCCGAGTCTTCCCAGCCCTGGCACAACGCCTTCTTTGGCTGCTTCGCCCCCATCGACACCTGCCTGATCACCTGCTGTGTCCCCTGTGTCACCTTTGGCAAGACCCATCACCGTCTCCGCAAGAACGGTAACCTCGATGGCTATGAGCCCATCAACACCTCTGTATGTCACGCTCTTGAACATCGCGTTGTCTCTCACTAACATACCTAGTGCCTGATGTTCTGGGGCTCCTCCTGCTTCGGTCTCCACTTCATCCCCCTCGCCCTCCAGCGTGCCAACCTCCGCGAGAAGCACAACCTCCAGGGCAGCTGCCTCGTCGACATTGCCACCGCCTGCTGCTGCGGCTGCTGCGACCTGATCCAGCAGGACAAGGAGGCCGAGTACCGCGAGGCCCAGGCCTCCGGCGCCCAGGGCTACAAGGCCAACGAGGGCATGTCCTATCCCGCCAGCAACTAAGGGTTGGACATATCTTTGACGGTGTTTGGATCTAGTCGAGTTTTGCGACTCTTTTGTATTGCCATCGATACCCCTTTGAGGTTATAACATGAGCGGTGGTCGAAATACCCTGTTCTTGTGTGTCTCATGTCCAAGTCTATATCTCTTTGAATGGAACATAAATGTCTAATGGAAAATATTGTCAACTGTTGCTTGCATCAATTGAGTGAACCTCCAACCTGCCTATTTTCAGCCCCAGCTACAAGCAGTATTTAACCTTGCTGCTGGCATGTGATTACTTCTCCAATGTCGCATTGCTGCAGCACAATCTGTACCCTTCTTGACTTTTGTGGCCTCTGCCTTTTGGTAGAGTTCATTCCCACAAACGTTATTGCCCTTGCATGAAAGAACACATGGCGGCGTTTGACTCAAAAGAAATGGCGGCGCCTCCATGCTTTTCATTCCAAGACAAAACCCACTGACAACCCATCAAATTGCCATCCACAGTCCAAACGTGGAACACTTCTAGAAGTTCTTCCCGATACATCCCCCGGAGGCCCGACTTACGGAGAATTGTTTAAACGGCGGGGAAACTAGTTCACGGCCAACCTCCTGAAATAGTAGTTCGGAGCATTGGCATCGCAGGCTTCCCCTGTCAAAAGGTCGTATCCGTCTAAACCTCCGCCGTGCTTGTTTCGTCATTGGTGGAGTAATAGTAGTTGTCCGCGAACAGGTGGGGATGGGACCCTTGAACAGGGGGATTAAGGTTGTCTCCTGGCCTGATGGCTCTGGACTATAAAATATCAAGACTACCTCGATAGAAATTTGGGGTTCTTCATCGCAGCTCTATACTGTGGACTGTAGATAAGATGCAGCTTACCTTGTTGCCTCTCGTTGCGCTCCTCGCGGGCCGGGCCGTTGCCCAGGTCAAGGGTACCCCTTCTGGTTTTGCCGCTGGGACTACCGGAGGTGGCACTGCTAAGCCCCAGTATCCCTCCAGTCTTAACGAGTAGGTTCTATGATCGTCAGTACTGGGACATTCTAACTTGATGCAGGCTCAAGACTTGGTTGACGGATAGCACTCCCCGAGTCATTATGATTGACAGGACCTGGGACTTCCGCAACTCGGAGGGCACCACCAAGACGCGATGCTGCAGTGACAAGTCGACCACTGTGTGCTCTGGAGGCTCTTCCAAGGGCCAGCTCTGGATCCAGGACACCTGCAACTCACCCAGCACTTGGGCCGACTGCACCTACGATAATGCAGCCAGAAAGCCAATTGACCTGGGAAGCAACAAGAGTATCGTCGGCGTTGGAAACAAGGGAGTCATCGTTGGCAAGGGCTTCCGTATCCGCGGGGGAGCAAAGAACGTCATCATCCAGAACATCCACATCACCAACCTGAACCCTCAGTACGTCTGGGGTGGCGATGCCATCACCCTCGACGGCGCCGACAAGGTCTGGATCGACCACAACAAGTTCTCCCTCATCGGCCGACAGATGCTCGTCTCTGGCTGGGGAGCCGCGGGACACGTCACCATCTCCAACAACGAGTTTGACGGAAAGACGACGTGGTCTTCTGGCTGCAATGGAAAGCACTACTGGACCATGCTGTTCATCGGTGAGAAGGATTACTACACCTTCTCTGGCAATTGGGTCCACGATGTTTCTGGTCGTGCTCCTCATGTTGGAACTGACGCCACCAAGAGCGAGATTCTCTTCCATGCCGTCAACAACTACTTCCAAAACGTTGGCGGTCACGCGTTTGATGTTGATACCAACGTCTGGGCTCTTCTGGAGGGCAACTACTTTGACAAGGTCACTACGCCCATGACCTCTGGATCCAGCACCAAGGGCGCCCAGATCTACGACGTCATCACCGTTGACGATGCTTCGGGCTGCACCAAGTCTCTAGGGTACATCTGCGAGTGGAATCGTCTGTCTGGATCTGGCACTCTGCCTACCCTTAAGAGCTCTGCTGCGCTCTCGAAGCTTGGGCAGTACAAGAGCAACCTGGTTAAGCATATTGGTGTGGCTGATGTCCCTGCTTCCGTCACCAAGAATGCCGGTATTGGCCGTATTTAGATGAGGTTGGATTTTAGATAGCTGAGATAAAACGGGTATTGGGTTGAGACACGTAACATGAGTAGTGAAGTCTGTGGAGCTGTGATAAATTCAAACAATGTTAGTTGATGCAGATCTCTGGTATTCCTTGCATGCGTGACGATCAGAATAGTACCTTCCCAGAAACCCAAACCTCTGATCCACCGGCTTACGACGCTCTCAGACAGAGAGATGTCTCAAATGTCAAAGACTATGTCTGGGGCTGTGTTTTATTGAAGAAGGATTAGTCGCGGTAGATCTCTAAGGGTTCCTCGGCTATATGGTGATCAAAATAGAATATTTTGAGACAAAAGAGATTCTGAGACGGAAAATTACGTCGTTATCAGTTTTGAATGGAGATGTTTCGAATACGGGAGTGAATGCTGTGGAGCAGTTGATTCATGCAAGATTAATCGAGGTAAATCTTTCAGGTCTCTCCGTTGCATGACGATCAAAATAGCATCATTTCAGAAAATCTTTCCAGAAAGAAGATATCCCGATATCATAGCTTACGCCATTATCATTAAAATGAGCACGTTGTATTGGCTATCCATTACACGTACGCGTGTTCGCACGTGGCTTTGACCAACGTCTATGCTGCTCAGCCTTCACCTCGGTGAATCTCTGAAGGTTATTATCTACACCAGACGATGAAAAAAAGGAGCTTCCAGGGTAAGGCACCCACCTGGACGAATTATCAGACAGAATAAAGGCATGGCACTGAAAATGATACCAGGGGCTTTATCTATGCTCATTAAATCTCGACAGATCAAGATGACGAGCTTGATTATCAAGGCCCACACCACAATGTTTAAGAAAATTCTTCACTTTGGGCGTCGATTGTAAAAAAACCATCGCGATTCAGGCATCTAGAAAAAGATCAGTGCACGATATCCCTTGAATAATTATGCGGCCGTTGCCGGGGCTTCAGAGACGAAACTGGCGATTGCTGTATCGGATCCACAGAATTACTCGGCATTTTAATTTCGACAAAGAGGTTGGAATCCTTGTTTTTGTTAGACGTACCATGTCCCGTTGGGCGGCGAAGCGGAATCGCCGCCGATGCTGGGAGAGTATCCACTTTCAACCTTTTTTCACCTTCGGTGAAAAGTCTGTTTTGACCGAGAGTCGCGGTGAGGGCCGTGATGCTTTTTTCAGAAAGATATACTACGTACCAAGGTTAAACATCCATGGCGCTCTCTGCAAATCTTCATGCCACGTGATGGCCTTGTCTGTTCATAAACAGCAATTGCCAACGCATCAGGTTCAAATACGACAAGAGGCCTCACGCAAAAGACGCGCCTTATCAACGAGAGTCGAGCACAGCCTTTGTGGCGAACCCTCCTTGGGCACATCATTCAATTTTGAGGCTCGGTCTTATCTGCCCTCCCCTGGCTGTGTGTGCATTGGCCCGACCACTTGGGACCGGGCCCGGCGGCCCGGAACACGACCCGCGCAGCCACTCCATCACGTTGATGCTGCCGGCATTGCCTGTCAGTAGGGTGATGCTCACCCATCCAAATCCCGGACCCGAAAACGGGTGGGGGCACTCTCTCAGGGGTAGGGGTGATCCCCCCTTGTCAACCACCCAGGTCCATGGCGCGCCGATGAGCCTCAAACCAACGGCATTTGGAGCACGACATTTCCCTAAACAAGACGATACGTCGAGTTTAACCTTTGTAATTGGGGGCCGGGGCCCGCTTCGGGCACGCATCATTATTCCTGCCAAGATCTGACTTTTGTTCCGAGTCACGGCTTGCGTATCGCCTTATCACGAGATTTTGCCATATCATGATTCGTACCTATCGTAATCACCCCTTTAGGCGAGGCAGGATGATCCGACTGGGTCGAGGGGCCTTGTCAATGAACAACCTCACCTTAACAATTGCTCCCTTTTTAGGTTCTATAAAGGGTGCCTGATATCCCTTGGATTTAGGGTTTTGCTTCATTGTACATTAGACTCGGATCAACACTGATGATTGAGCATCAGCATTCACTATTAGCTTCGGCACTCTACATTCGCTGAACCTTTCTCCCTGACAAAAACAACAAACAACAACAACAATGGCACATCTAATCCGAGACCTCGACATCTCGTGGAGCGACTCCAACGCCCCCACAAGGCGAAATTCGACTGCATCTCTTCCCGCCATGACGATTTCGCCCCCGGAAAACGACTCCAAGGCCATTTTCGACGACACAGTAGTCAAGGGGAACGATGCCTCCAAGGACATTCCCTCGATACTCGAAAAGGGCTGCAAGAACTCGCCCTCTGAGGAGAGCCTCGATGACTCTCAACGCAAGCTCTCCATTCGAGAACGGTTGCACTACTTTACCTGGTCGTGGTTTACACTTCCAATGAGTTCTGGTGGTCTTGCTTTGCTCATCCACGTGCAACCGCATCAATTCACCGGCCTTCGAATCATTGGCACCGTGATATACGCTGCCAACCTGGCCATCTTCACAATCTGCTGCCTCGCAATTTTGTTTCGCTTCTTGTTCAATCCTGGTGATTTGACCAAGTCGGTGACACATCATCGAGAGACGATGCTCTTCCCTACATTTTTCTTGGCTGTCGCTACACTCATCACCAGCACTCAGCGATATGCGATTCCCCTCAATGATGCTTCGTACGCTTGGGCTACGCAGACTATCTTTTGGGTTTACGTCGTTGTCACTTTTGTACTTGCTGTCTGGCAGTATTCATTCCTCTTTGCTGCTCACAGCTACGACCTCCAGACCATGATGCCTGGATGGCTGCTGCCCATCTTCCCAGTCATGCTGGCGGGTACTGTCGCCTCTGTCATCCTCGAGACACAAACACACATCAACCCCCTCCCCATCATTTTTGCCGGCCTAACCTGCCAAGGTCTAGGTTTCTGCGTCTCAATGATGATGTATGCACACATGATTGGTCGTCTCATGCAGTCTGGTCTTCCAGATCGGGAGCATCGCACAGCACTTTTCATGAACGTTGGCCCTCCCGCTTTCACAGCTCTCGCCCTCATCGGCATGGCCAACGCCCTCCCCAATACCATCTCAGGAGCTGACCACCTCGCCCTTAATGTCGACACCGTCCGCGCCGTAGCTCTGCTAAGCGCCGTGTTCCTCTGGGCTCTCAGCCTCTGGTGGTTCCTCATCGCCGTCGTCGCAATCGTCGCCTCACCACCAAAGGAGTTTCATCTCGGCTGGTGGCCCCTCGTCTTCCCCAACACAGGCTTCACACTGGCCACTATTTCCATCGGCAACGAATTCAAGTGTGAGGGTCTCCTCTGGGCTGCAAGCGGCATGACAATTATTCTCATCATTACTTTTTCTACCGTCTTCTTTTTCAATATGCGGGCCGTCTTTACACGGAACCTGGTGTATCCCGGCAAGGAGTTTTAGAGAAACAGCCAACCACTTGAGGCATGCAGTAATGTAATTTTTATTAGGATAGATACCACGGGATACAGGAACTGGCATAGACAAAAAACGGGATACGATAGCGAATGGCTATCTGGATAAAACAGGTTTTTTTTCGCAATTCACAAAAAGCATTCCAACATCTTGTCTCCTATTGTGTCATGGAATTTCCCGGACACGTCAGTCCGGTTCCAGCCGGGCCAGAAGGTTCGGCGCCGCAACGTGGTTACGTCAAGGATGGCACTGGCTATCAGCTTACAGGGGCGAAAAAACAGGGATTGTTTCCTATATCGGCCCAGATTCCACGATCCCAGGGATCGTATTAAAGGCCTGACAAGGGGGTGTTCTCGGGCGGCCTTGTACCTCCGTTAGTAGACTCTGAGAGATTCTCCCCTATTCCATTAGCGAGTGACTCTCATCGTGTCCGATACTCGGGGGCTTCCGCCAAGATCCGTGTGCTGTCGAGTTTGGCAAGTACAAGTCCGGTCACCCAACTTATCGGTCCGGGGAATTTTTTAAAGAGAAGCTTCTGGCCTCTCGCTCCTGTTTTCGGCCCAGGCGTCTGGCGATTGAGGCCCTTTAGCGATATCATTTTTCGACTTTTTTTTTTCTTTGTTATTTCCAGGACCGGTGAGTCAAGAATGGCACCATGTTTCGTGGAATGCTGTTTCAGTCGCTGACTGTCAGCCAACTTCTTTCGCTTCACTTGAGATGCTGTCACTGTATTGGTTGCCATGGGCCAGTTTCTTTTCTTTTGGGCCGCGCTGCGTTATCTCTTTATCAATGTGGAATGTCAAGGATGATTTCGTCAGAGCTTTTCTGAGGAAAACTAATTATGGAACAAAATGCAATTGGGCCCTTAAATCTCTGTGAGGGAAGAGAAAAGTCCACGTTTGCAGCATCCAGAGAACATCGCAATCATCTTTCATAGGCCATTCTAAACAGCGAGTTTTAGTTTAACTGGCACAATATAGAAACAGGAATACCTTTGCACGTGTTAAAGAAATCCTACATAGATTAAATGCAAGATTCTGCACCTCACGCCTTCCGTCATGTGACTCGACTTACAGCAAGCCCATGTCGGATTGCGACCCCTTGCGATGCACTCGAACCAGGTTAGAGTTGCATGATCTTCGCCCCTCTTCAAGCGAAAACGGGACCATCTGAACATCTCGGCAAGCTGGCTGTTTTGGCCGCTGCATTCTTACACCGCTGCCCTTGTGGATGACTGCATGTATGCTGATAGTTCACCACGTAAGAGGACACCAGGAAGATTTGACCCTCCAGAAAAGTCGCCTGGTTGATTATGAATTACATAGAATAGCTCTCTGATACGAATCAATCAAAGACGCGGCTACAACAAGTCCGCCCAGCTGCTGATATTCATCCAGTCCTGATCCGAAGCAAAGTTTGTAAACGGCTGCAGTCCCTCACCTCCTAATAGCCTATTCCAATCTGGTGGACTCTCTGGCACCATGACCTGCTCGCCCTGCAGGTGTTGAGTCACAAGCGTCTGATATTCGCGGTGAAGTTCCTCAAACACGCTATGCACGGCTTCTGCATTCGGCCAGTATTGTGCCAGCAGCATAGTCGACCTGAGTAGCCGAGCTAGTCTTTCCAGGGCATTGATGGCGACCAGAAAGGTTTGCGAAGCGACCGCTGCACGGATCTCGGCTGCGAATTGTATGCCTGCTGCTGTCACCGCACCCACGGCAGTGAAGTGGCATTGGCGGAGCTCGTCGCGGGAACTCAACTGTTCGAGAGACGTGACGATAGCTTGGGCAGCAGCTGAACAGATGGACTGGCTGCTTGGCTCGTACAGGTTTCGGTGGAGGTGTAAGAGAATGAGGTTGTAGTGCATCCGGAGATGACAGGCCCAAGCGTCATCGTCGTCTGCAACCGAGGATATACCAGAGTGAAGAGACCAGAGGCCAAGCCTGGCATCAATCGAGTTGACGTCTATATGACGGTCTTTTGAAGGCGAATTGAGAGAGATGATGTCCAGACCGATATAAGCCAGCTCAACAAGCCGGTTGAGGAAGTCAGGGCGGACCTCGGGGGGATCAGTCGACGACATGGCCGTACCCGGAGTGTCGGTTATATCGTCGTCGCAAAGAGGTTGCTGATCTATATCCTCGGCTCGCACTGCACACGGTCTTCCAGTCTCCAGTGCTGAAAAGACCTCGCATACAAATACCGACCACCAACACCGTCTAAACTGCGACATTTCTATAGCCGGAAGCTGGGAACTCCGTCGATGGGCACCAAGACCGCATCCAATGCGCACCGCGATGCCTGACCAGTACCATGGTCCGCCAGCAACAGTGTCTCCATCCCCGACGTGCCAAGTGAATAGGGCGGCGGCTTGTAGAAGATGTATTCTATCCGTTTCGTGCCTCATGTGGTATAGCATACTGGCCCGTCGGAACAGAATATGTTTGACTGCATGGCGATTATTGGCCACAAGCGGATGAGAGCATGCATGTGCTCCGGCCATGAGAACGGCCTGGAAGAGTAGCAACGGTGGAGGCTTGTCTGGTGTGCGGTAGCTGGCTATGAACTCGGGCATCGAGACGATGGGAAGAAAAGGGTGGATGTGTTCAAAGTAGGCCAACACAAGAGCATCTCGGACCTGTTGTGCGGGAAAGGATGCCACCTCGGTTGCCAGATCTTGCGTTGTCGTCCCCCAGATATCCCCTGAGGGCTTCCATGACTTGATCTGTCGGATCGGGGGATATGGATAGTGAAGAGGTTTTCCACCACCCCACTGGTCACTGGCAGAGCTTCCCTCTTGGGGCGGTCCTTCGAGTGAGGTATTCGTTTCAGGCCCGGTGTTTTCTGAGAGTGGTCGATTGCCGCCTTCGCGGATGGAAGAATATGGTTGACGGAATGAACGGTGTAGATCTACCAGGTGGACGAGGTTGGACACTGCTGTACCCACATATGCTATGCGGAAGCTCTTTGTGGAGGCAAAGACAGCCCAGGCGGCAGCGCCAATGCCGTGTTTGAAGAAGCGTGCAAGACCCTCACGGGCAAGCTGCTCCTGACCATTGGAATTGGCTGCATCCTCAGAATTCTTGCCTTGTGTCGGCGAGGGACCCCCGGGTCCGAGAAGCGAGAGATGATTGTCTGTGGATTCATCGGCTCCGAGTTCCGGTTCCGGCAGAGATGCCTGGGGAGAGCTGCCTTCGCGAGTACGTCTCGGAGCAGTAGATCCACGACGGGGTGTTGCCCATTTCGCCGTTGAACTAATTTTTTGTTAGTTTATTGAGAAGTGCAAAAAACTGAAGAGCTCAGGTGTTGTTGGGAGTCAGTGCTGGAAAAAGACCACTTACCGACACTCCAAGCCTGACTTTTCACAGACGGAGCAGGGGCCTTCGGGACGTAGCACAATGTCGCATCGGACCTTGCGACGACGGCAGACATCGCAGGCCTTGCGTTGTTGACGTCGCCGGGGCAGGCCCTGGTGATCTTGCTGCTGCTGCTGGTTGGACTCCATGCTGTGAGTGGATGAGGAGGGATCGGAGCCGGTGATTGAGAGGGGGTGTCTTATCTTGTCACTGTCGGAGCGTCGGCTCTCGGGAGCGGGGGAGCCGAGATGCGGAGATAACGTGGATATAATGATGCGCAGATACAGTACAGTTCGGCATCAGTTGCGTTCACACCGAAGAGGACGACGAAGAGTATAGGTAAGTTGTATGTCCTCTACTAAAATCAATTGAATGGATGTATGGTCTATCCTTCTAGTTGAAACTGCACAGCTTAACACCCTCGTTCACGGCCTCGCCTTCCTTAACATTCGACTCAAACTTGCCATCCTTGGAAGCAGCAATAGTAATCTCCATCTTCATACTCTCAATAATCATGACAATCTCCCCCGTCTTGACTTCATCTCCCGCCTTTTTCAACACCTGAAGAACCTTGCAAGGCATCGGGGCGTTGATACTACCAGTGCTGGCTGGTCCTCCGGCGATGGCGACGCGCTGGCTTTCGTAGTATGACAGGACCGAGTAACAGTGGTACTCGAGGGGTGTTCCGATGGCGGGGAAGTGGCAGAAGATTCTTGTAAAGTCTCCGGTGTCTGACTCGCTGGAGATGTGATTGCCTGTTGCGACGAAGCCTAGGATCTTGTTCCTGCCGATGGTCACTTCAATGCGACCCATTTCACAACCTGAACCGTTCCCAAAATCGAGTCGTCGAGTTTGAAGGGAATGAATCTTGATAGAGAAAGTCTCAGAATTGGGGAGAGTCTCGGCTCGGAGAGATGCACTCAGTGCATTATAGGCCTTCGTGACAACTGCTGCACCATTTGCCTCCTCTTCAGCCTCAAGAGCCGCTGAGGGAACAGGCGCAGTCTCGACAATGAAATCATTTGATGCGGCCTTGGAAGAAAAGAGAAGGCGAGAAACCCGTGCATCTACAGTCGTTCCCTTGACAGCATCAAATCTTGTCACAACATCACAGGGTGTGTTAATCTTGTCGAATCGCTGATTTCGAAAGCCCAGCCGGACGTTTCTAAAAGTGCTCCGTGATTTGTGCTCATCTCGAAGTTTTCGTAAAAACAGACTCGGGATGATGGAGTAGAGGTCCATTGGGACCTGTCCGTTGACGGAAGTAGGACTCTTGAGTAGCGACTCGAGATTGGTTGGGATGAACGAAGTGGTGTAATCTACCCGTCGGAACCCTTCGTGGAGAAGACAGGCCTGAAGAAAGTGTTGGTTTGTTGAGACTCCCATGCATACCGTGTCTGATAGAATGCGTGCCATTCTTTGGATAGCCATAGATCGTGTAGGAGCCCAGACCACGACCTTGGCTATCATCGAGTCAAAGTAGATGGAAACTCTGGCTCCACTCTCAATGGCCGTCTCGAAGCGCACATTCTCCCGGCTCTCGATTGTTGAAGGAGCCCAAACTCGGATAAGACCGTGTTGGGGGGCAAAGTCGCGCTGAGGATCTTCTGCGCAGAGCCTGCACTCGATGGCATGTCCGTTTTGAGGAATGGTTTGCAGATGGGGTACGCTCTCCAAGCTTCCACCAGAAGCTACAAAGAGTTGGAGGGAAACGAGATCGAGGCCGGTGCATTCTTCTGTGATGGGATGCTCGACTTGAAGACGTGCGTTGACCTCGAGGAAGTAAAAACTTCCAGTCGCAACATCGAGAATAAACTCGACGGTCCCGGCTCCTTCGTATTTCAACAGTTCTCCAATCTTGACAGCTTCAGCGCACATGGCTTCCCTCTGCGACTGATTGAGCCAAGCACATGGTGACTCCTCAACAACTTTTTGGTGCCTGCGCTGGACCGAGCAGTCGCGTTCCCACAGTGAGATGACCTTTCCATGGCTGTCGCCCATGATCTGGACTTCGACGTGTTTTCCTGCTTCGATGTACTTTTCCATGATGCAGTCGCTCAAGCCGAATGATCGTTGCGCCTCGGACTGGGCTCTGTTGAACTCGGATTCCAGGGCCGACATGTCCCGGACGATTCGTAGTCCTTTTCCACCACCTCCAGCTGAAGCCTTGATCATGACAGGAAGACCAATTCTCTCAGCCTGAACTTGCAAGTCTTCGAGCTGGATTCCACTAGAGGAGCCGGTGAACCCGGGAATCAAAGGGACACTTGGCTCATGCTGACTGAGGTACTCCTTGGCTTCTCGCTTGTCGCCCAAGGTGTTAATGGCGGATGAACTGGGTCCGATAAAGATGAGGCCAGCAGCTCGAACTGCGTCGGCGAATCGGGAATTCTCACTCAAGTATCCGTATCCGGGGTGAATGGCGTCGGCTCCAGCGTTGAGGGCGATATCGACGAGGAGTTGAATATTCAAGAAGGGGTTGCCATCGGGATTGTCCATGGAGCCAAGGTTAATGGCTTCGTCAGCTTCTGACACGTGCCTGGAGACGGCATCTCTGGGAAATGGTTAGACACGGGCGCTGATGCGAAAGTTAGACTTACTCGTCGGCATAAATGGCAATCGACTTGATCTGGAGTTTGCGACAGGTGGCAATGACCCGACAAGCAATCTCACCCCGATTGGCAATAAGAACGCTGTTGATTCGTCGGGTGCCGTCCTGCTGGAGAGGCAGAGGAGCTACCCACAGAGGGCTTCTTGTTGGATATGCGCTAGTCTCCATGGCGATGTGTAGGCTCGAGTTGTTGGAGAACGAGTGTTTCTTAGCAAATCAGAGGTGATTGAGCTTTTAAGAAAGGAGGTAGTTACTCTACCGGCATTCGGCTTGGACATTTCTCGATCGGAGCGGCTTTCAAGGTCCGCTCTGCTCTCGCACCGGCGCGGACCGAAAGTGGGGCCGTTCCCGAGGAGGCCGGTTGGATGAACCAAGAGCTCCGGAGAATAGTGGTCAGTTATTCTCGATGGGAGAAACATGAAGCCGAAAGACTTATAAAGTCTTCTCAATCACTCCAGTATCTTCAACTATAGTTCGATGTCGATTGGAGATAGTCCCATTGATTTGTCTGAAGCTGCATAGGTTAACTGGAAGCCTGGTGCAGGTGCGTGCCCCGCAGCTCGGTCCGCATGCCGAGGCCGGCGAAAGAACCAAGTATCATGGGACACAGACCGAGGCAGATTGAACAACTTTCACATTATCTCATGTTCCAAGCAGAAAGCACCTACACAGCCATGGCTCACTGAATCAGTGGCTCTCGTGTAGTAGATCACTTGGGACTCTCGGCTTCCGTCGCCTGTTGAATCGGGTCGTGGAGGGCACAGCCAAACCATGGTATTCCCTTCTGGTTATTCTTTTTATTTTCTCATAACTTCATACCAGAAAGAATAAAACATCGATAATGGACGAGCATGGAAGAGAAAAGTGGGCAGAGATGTGCCCTTCATTGGTCGATTACCCCTCATCAACCTGCGTGTTTCAGCTCTCTCTGCACGAGCGATCTGACGCGGCATCTTACGACCATCACACTTCAACACCAGCTAGTAAATAGCCCGTCATGCTGTGCGAGAGATGCGACCAGCTTAGACTGGACAACCTCGAAAAGACCCATGCGTCGTGCTCATCCGAGGGTGGCAAGAGAGTTGTGGATTATCGCGCAGTTCAGGACTTTGCCTATTCCTTTGTGGACAGAGCTCCTGGCTTTCCATCCCTTGAGGCATCTGAGAAAATAGGCTGTCAGCTCTGCGCCCTGTTAAGGTCGGAGCTTGCGACATGTCGCCTGAGAGAGTACGACGGCGAGGTCAACTTTCGCTACAGATATCTGCTGCAGGATGCCTATATCCAGGGACCAAAATACCCTGGGGCGTTGGTAGTCAACGTTGAGCCTGATGACCCGTCTCAACAGGAACTTGGAAACGTATACGTGTTTTCAATTCATAGTCACCAAGGTTGTTATCTTTTCCAGATATATGACGCCTGGGTCGCAAGCACTACTGGAAAGGTTGGCTGATTGTTGCTTGTGTAGAATGCGTCCAAGAATGGCTGCAAACCATTCCATGGCCCGAACGGGACGCGTTGTCGGAAAAGTCTCTCGAGTTCATCAATGAATGCCTGGAGACTCCACTTCGCTCCGAACCCGAGACCGACAAGGATTTTAACCCTACCCGCCTTCTCGACCTTGGGGAAGGGGAGAATCCGACCATCCGTCTCATCATCACTAAGGACATTAAGACGCAGTTAAAGTATGCGGCTTTGAGTTATTGCTGGGGTCCTCCCGAGATCGCGAAACATCAGTCCATTACTACGGCTGAGTCCCTGAGTGGCAGGTTAAAGCACATTTCGCTAGAAGAGCTTTCGCCGGTAATCCAGGATACCATCAGATTCTGCAGAGGGATTCGAAATCCCATACGTTACCTCTGGGTTGATGCACTCTGTATCATCCAGCGTGACGGCCAAGATTGGCAGACTGAGAGTGGACTCATGAGCCTCATCTACAAGAACGCTTTCGTCACGCTCTGTTCCCTCGGCTCGTCTTCATGCAAGCAAAGCTTCCTCTCAAGGCGGCTGCCCACTATAAATGTCTACTATCAATATCCGTGCGAGCCTAATATGAAAGGCTCTTACAGCATGGTGCTAAGGGGCGAGGTCAAACTCCCGACAGCCATCGAGATGATTGATGATGGCATCCGATGCGCCAACCTTTTTCAGGATCTCGACATTTTCACGGCTTCGTGGCTGACAAGAGGCTGGACATTTCAAGAGTTTCACTTGTCTAAGAGAAGACTCTTTATCGGTCGAGCCGGCACGCACTTTTCGTGGAATGGCGATAGCAACACTTCGACACAGAGCGAAGACGGCGTCTCAACCATTGGTCCGGGACTTGTCTCGTTTGTGATAGATAAGGATGAGTGGAAGGCCACACTGGAAAAACTTGGAGAATTCTGGCACAAGGTCCTTTATGAGTATCGTCAGCGCCAGTTGACGAACGAATCAGATCATCTCCCCGCACTCGCAGGCCTTGCGAGGTGGGTGGCAGACTCGAGCGGTGCACGTTATCTTGCTGGTATCTGGGATACCCACTTGAGGACTGGTCTCATGTGGAGTTGCACGTTGGACAGTCCTGAAAAGGATGTCGATCAAGAACGACCAAGCTTATCCCATCTCCTCCATGATCTCCGGACAAAGTCTTTAGCGCCATCTTGGAGCCCCCTTTCCTTGAGAGACGGTAGAAACGATTTCTTGCCTTGGTCTTTGGCCATACCGATGGATGAAGGGGATGCGCAATTCGAGCTGCTTGACGTTGGTATAGACATCGTCGATAAGGTCCGCAACCCATTCGGCGCTGTACGCTCTGGATTTCTCCGACTCGACGGTTTCTTCATGCCTCTAGATGGTACTGTCTTCTCACGTGGAGGTTCTAGCAATGACAATACTCGGAGATGGAACATCCGCACCGAACCGGATGGCAATTATGTGGCGCACGCTCTGCTGGACTTTACGCCGGCCAAGGAGAATGGTATGCAACACAGCTCTTGGATGTTTGGACATTATAATACTAACCTCGGTGAATAGTTGAGATGGAGAAACTCGGCTTGCTGCTGACTTCAAGTACCCGGCCTGAAACTGCATGGGCACAGAAAGAGGGCCTGGTCATATATCCTGTAGAAGGCACAGGAGATAGCGTGTACAGACGAGTGGGTGTTTTCGTTATTAGCGGCTCGGATACAAAGGCGGAGAAGAAATGTGTTGATATTGTTGAGCGATCTGAGAGGAGGACTTTGACACTGATTTGAATTTCGAGCGGGTAAACCAGGTCATCGTGTTCGCTTTGGCTTGGACATGTCGCCGTTCTAGATCATAGCAAGAACACGAGGTTTCTACTCCCATATTTCCTAGACTTCTTGTCGGTTGAATGAGAAGTACTGATCTCTCCATCTTATGAACCCTGCTCCTGGTCGAACCATATGTTGTGTCCCCTTTCCAGTGTTTGCACCACCTCGGGCCGTCCCGAAACAATGAGTTTCACACCCTTGATGTTTTGGATATTCTCTTCGGCAGTGACGCGTCCTTTTTGGCCGCTTTAAGTTGAGGCTAAGCATAGCTTACGCAAAAGCTACTGATTCGTCGGGATGTGGGTTGGGTCGACACAAGCCTTGTGGCACGATGCGGGTGGGGATATCGTCGCTATATGCGAACCTACTATTGCAAGAACATGCCTAGCTATAACTGCGAACGCGGGTGTCAATAGGATGGAAAGGCTATAAAGAAGACGTTCCCCAGGCTATCTCTGCTGTTCATCTCAAGCTCAGTTTACACAATAACTCTTACAACTCTTCACATCTATCTCACCTATACATCTTCGCTCTACCTGAAACAGCAACATGCGCGCTCTAGTCAAAGCAGGCCTTGGACTTATGGTTGGCGCTGTCACCGCCCAAACCTCCGCACCCTCACCACCTCCTGGCGGCAGCCCCCCTGGAGGCAATGGAGGATCCTCCACCGTCAACAGTGGCAAGGGTCTTTACGACCTGACCGATGGCCAAGTAGTTGAAGGAGGCACCTACTCCTGCAGCGATAACGACACCAGCGTCTTTGTTGCCAACAACACCGTCAGCGCTTCCCTGGTCGACGTTACCGTCATCAAGTCTGGCAACACCTCCAACGATGATGCCAGTAGCTTTTACGGTCTCAACGCAGCCGTTCTGGCTGTTGGAAACTCAGTTCTCAATATCACCGGTGGTTCTGTCGACGACGTTGGCCAGGGATCTGACGGCGTCTTTGCCTACGGCAACGCCACTATCTACATCAGCGGCACCAAGATCAATGTTGAGGGCGGAAACTCGGGTGGTATTGAAGTTGCTGGCGGTGGTACCATGTACGCCTCAGACTTGACTATTGACTCTAACAACAAGGCCGCTATTCGCAGCGACCGTGGAGGTGGCAAATTGGTTGTTGACGGGGGTGTTTATCGCACCTCGGGTCCCCAGGGTGCACCCGCTGTTTACTCGACGGCCAACCTGACCGTCAGCAACGCCATTTTGAAGGCCTCTGGATCCGAGGCACTCGTCATCGAAGGACTCAACGAGCTGACCATCAACAACTGCACTGTCTCCGGAAATATGGGCGTGTCAGGAACTCAGGAGCTGCACAACGTAATGCTATACCAGAGCATGTCGGGCGATGCTGAGGAGGGACTTGCCGAGTTCGTGATGAACGGTGGCTCTATGGAGGGCTTTAGTGGTTGCATGTTCTACGTCACCAACACGGCTGCCTCTGTCACCCTCATTGGTGCTGAGCTTACCTTGAGCAGTGACAGCAACTATCTCTTCAACGTTTCTGGAAACGATGCTTCCAACGGCTGGGGAAGCGTTGGCTCAAATGGCGGCAACGCCACTCTGAACCTCTCTGAGCAGACCGTCACCGGTGACATCTATGCCGACCCCATTTCCACCCTGGCGGTTAACCTGGCCAAGAACTCCCAGCTCACCGGCGCCATCAATCCGGACGGAACGACTGCTGCTGGTCTTGCTGTTGTTATCGATTCTTCCAGTACCTGGACCCTCAGCGGCGACAGCTATATCACTTCTTTCAGTGGTAGCTTGACCAACGTCGAGCAGGGATCGTACACGCTCTATGTCAACGGAACTGCAGCTTCTGCTTAACCCCTATATGTTGAATCATAACTGTTTGCGTTTTGAAAAGGAGCACGGTTCCGGAAGACACACTGGTTCCTAGAAAGACCGCAAAACTTAGTACACCGTGTTATATAGTCAAGTCACTTTTATCATAGCATTTACTCAAGAACGAGAATACAATTATTCATTCTCCCGCAAAGAGTTATTCCAACAGTCTGTAACATTTCGCAATCAATACAGCCTCCCTAAAATATGCGGATAATTTGGTTCTCTTTCTCACGTATATCAAAGTCAGAAGTTGCGGTCTTGAAATAGACGGTAGCATTGCCTAACCTTTCATACCCCGCATTATCTGACAAAGAGCCCAATAAGAGACACCAAGTTATAGTTTGATTAAGGTTGAAGCCTTCAGTAAACAATGGCATGAAATGAATAGGAGTGTCGATGAAGGCCTCCTCTTCGGGCTGACGTCCACCCGGTGTTGTGGGAAACCGCCGAAGAGTAGAAATCAAGCCGTCCTTTTGGGCGATACGCTTGATAAGGCCGTCTACCTTTACCGTAATATAGCGGACGTTTGGGATGCAGTCAATATGCAGCTCGAAGCCTTGGCCGCCCCTCACGTTAGAAAGGCGGGCTGGAAGCAGAACAGCTTTTAAATCAATGTAGGCCTCAGAGACACCACCGAAAGTGTCATCGGTTCGATGAACGATGTGCTGTGATACCGGACAAGCAAGCCAGTGCGGCTCTGGTCCGAGGCTGTATGTCTTGTATCTCACTGGGCCGACCACTGATACCTATGAGAAACTGGGCGCGATATAAGTTGTTGAAAAATAGGTGTCTCTGTGAGGCTTGTTAGCAAACACAGTCCAGCACATCCCCTTAACCAATGAATTACTCCAGAGGCCCGCGAAATGCTCCGAATCAATTGACGTCGACACTAGCCTTGCGATCGCTGACAGCGCAGGAAGCCTATCTTTCACCATTGTAAGGCTACGCTTCGTGTACCCGGCCAGGAAGATCTCCCACGCCATGTTGGGGTCCCAACCTGGGTTCGCCTTGGAAAGCTGCTCTCTGATGATCTCGGAGATGGTTTTCTCTGATGGAAGACCGCATTCGCATGTCTTGGAAGTTCGGCACTGCCACTGTACCTCGGCCCCGGTGAAGACGACGGCCCGGTTGGAAAGGACGCGTTCTTGCAGCGTCCATGCTCGATCGTCGATAGGATCAACTTCTTCGCCGTATGACTCGTTGAACCGAAGATAATGGCCTCGTGCTGCTGTTCTGCGCGCTTTGATGCAAACATCTCCAGGACCACTCTTTGCCAAGGCAACAGAGCCTTGTCGCATGCTGCTTAGGAAACTTTCGTGGCAAGAATGCGTTGATGCCGAAATGATGGTAACAAAAGCATTCGGATACACGTCCCCCATTTTCTGAGATTCCTTGTCCCAGACGTTCGCATCATCTTGTATGATGCACAGGGAATCAATCCATAGCATGTTTATTCCAAGGCGTGAGCAGACAGCAGCAGCATCCCTCAGAGTTGATGGTAATTGTGAGACGTCGATTCCTCTCCGCATCTGGTCAAGGCTCTTCTTTGTAGTAGTCAACGGCGGGCGGGCTGGAGTATGGCCCCAGGAATAGCTAAGCTCTGCGTATTCCAGGGGTGTTGAGGAGTTTAGATCGACGAGACGGACCATTGTCGCTTTTCCATCCGATGTGAGTTGTAGAACTCTAGAGGGCAATACGAGCGTGGCATCGGAGGGCTTCTGATTGCAACCAGGGTGATTTGAAACACAATCTGCTATACAGAGAGATATAAAATCCCATGTTTCTGGGCATTCTGCCATCTGCGGCACTTCTGGGAGAGTCTTGATATCTCGAAGGAAGCTGTATACTTGCGGCAAAGACGCGAAGAGGCTCGGATCCGAGCGATTTTCTTCATCTGGATTCTCGTCAGACAACTGTTGCGAGTAGAGAGGGTATGATACGAACTGCTTAGCAAGTAAAAGTCTACCCCGTCACACGGAGGAATATCGAGAGTGGATAGAGTGACGTGAGGCCGATGGCTTTCCTTGGCGGGCGCGAGAAAATAACGTCCGAGTCTAGTTCGATCTTGTCGTGGATCTTGCGGTTTATGGATTCAAGCAAAATTCCACAAAAGCCGCACCCTCTCGCATGGGAATGTTTGAATTCCGAGATGCTGAAACTAAAAGGATCCCGTCTTCGTTGCGCCTGCGTTGGATCGGGCAGAGGACTGTGACATATCGGGCAATCTGAAGATGCCTCGTCATCCATGTTGGAGCTTCGTCCGGATTCAATTGGGAATCTGTTGTGTTGCCAATCGACGCCCAACATAAAACCTCAGGCTGGTTGAAAGATACGGCCGTCGCTCGTCATGTGGAGCACATGCACGCGACCTGCAGGAGGTACATTTAAGCATTGGTAAGAAAGTCGTACAACGGTTCGAGTTTTGCCGATTTACTTGTGGTAGAGGCTCCCTTTCACTACAAAATCCATCCGATGGGCCGGGGAACTGTAGGAAATCTAAGCCCTAGTCGCCTTCCTAGAACTACGTGTTCTACTCTCAGCAAATTATTGAACTGCCTTCGATCACGATCTTGTGACTCAGTTAACCCATCAAGGGCCGGGCTTCAACTATAATAAAGAACACATTGTCAACACATCATAGCATCATATCCCAATGCTAACATAGTGGCAACGACGTGCAAAGAGCCTTTAGAAACCACGGCAGAATGGACTTCGGAGCTGATTGCTGCAACTTGGATTCCCGCATTAGCCTTGGTTCATAAGGATTCGGATATAAAGAAAGCAAAGGGTAGCGATGGTGCTAAGGAGACCGAGAAGACTGAGGAAGGAGAGAAGAAAGACGACAGTGGGGCATCTAGGAAAGACGCAGGGTCCGTATTTGCAGTAGCGGTGGGAATACTCGCTGGTGCGGGCATGTTGTTATCATGGTGATGGGAGGTGATCCGCGTAGCATTCGCGGATCCTACCTAATGTTTCTAGGCATTGGTGATAGACACGAGCGATTGATATGAGCAAGCAATACCCCTGAATTCGTCAACTTGCTGCTAACCCGAGTATAGATCTGGTTTATCGATGGGCTGAGGCTGTTAGGCTTGTGGTTTCTCCTCTTTGTACGCATTTCTCGGCCAGATTTCACCAACTCAAAGGAGAAGAAAAATAGAGTCCATTTCTCAACTTGTGATGAATGCTGCAGTCCTTTTCTTCACCTACTTCTCTGTGGTGAACTTTACTTGAACCGGCCAATCAGCGCCCTCCATGGGTTTCGGCATTTGAATAGCCGGACTCGGTCCGAGTCAAGCCCGTTCGGTACCGAGTAACCGGCCCCACACCCGCCGGGAGCCGGTCCGCCTTTAGCATCGGAGCCTTAAGAGTAGAGAGGAGAAGATGACCTTATCGGCCGGATAACCCCAGGTTTTTTGGGCACACTGGTATTCATTACCCACACTCAAACATCTTGTCCCTTCGACTGACGCAATGGACGGTGGCAATCCAGAATCGAATCCCGAGTCTCCATCATGGCAGACAGAGCCACGACAAAGAAACAACAGGCGCCGAGCCCGTCGAGCTTGCCTTTCCTGTCGATCTCGCAAGGTTAGGTGTGACGTTGTTGAAAGGTTTCCATGTGGAAATTGCAGATGGGATAATAACGAATGCGTCGTTGTGAGCCGACGTGGTGGAAGGTAGATCAACAGAAGTTCTTCTAAGAACATCAGACTAACCTTACCTTGGCAGATGCATCAGAGTACACCCTCCGGCAAGCGCAACTGAAGATTCCAGCGACCGAAGAAATACCATCCAAGAGGCGGACACAGATCCATCAGCAAACGATTCGAGACCGACCAACCCTGCGGCCCCATGTTCAACTCCAACAGACCACTACGGCGTCGGCGAAGACATCGAGTACACGAGTAAGCTTTTATGTTGATCGTTTATACAGTTGGCTGACTGGAAGAGCAGCTCAGATGCTACGTCTTGTGTCTGGCTACACTGGTGATCCTGGTATGAACCTCGGAGCTGCCTGGCCA
Organism: Fusarium paranaense; assembly: GCA_027886155.1. Lineage (NCBI taxonomy): Eukaryota > Fungi > Ascomycota > Sordariomycetes > Hypocreales > Nectriaceae > Fusarium > Fusarium paranaense. Next base: position 88,650 of record RZGL01000052.1, read on the forward strand.
GAGCCCGACAAAGTCGTACAAACGGCCAATTCTTACGCCTCGAGCAATGGTACCACAGATTCCGAACAATCTAATAGATTACCTGGTTTTATTAAACCACTATCATCGTGCATCGACAGAGACGACATCGCCTACCTACGGTCTAAAGGAGCCCTGTCGGCGCCAAACGTGCACCTCCAAAACGCCCTTCTCTGGTCCTTCTTCGAATACGTATATCCTTTCATACCCGTGGTAGATGTCGAAGAATTCCTCGGGTCGGTGCACGACCGAGACGGTAACTCTGGTCAAGTCAGCCTCCTCCTGTACCAGGCCGTCTTGTTTGCAGGGACAGCACACGTCAGCATGGATCTTCTCAAGAAGTCTGGCTTCAACACCCGCAGAGAGGCGCGCAAGGCCTTCTTCCACAGAGTTAGAGTAAGTCTGATCCTATAGTATCTTATGTAGCTGTTGTTGACTTTGGACTTAGCTTCTCTACGACTTCAACGCTGAGCCAGATCGGGTCGTCATCATCCAAGCGCTTCTACTCATGACGCTCTGGTACGAGACCCCGAACGAACACCGAAACACATGGCACTGGATCGACGTCGCAATATCACAGGCATTTGCCGCTGGCCTACATCGAGACCCGCCGTTCCTCAGCTCTCCGCCCCTGATCCGCATCCAAAGACTCCGTCGGCGGATATGGTGGACCTGTCTGATGCGCGACCGTCTGGTGTCTTTGGGCATGAAGCGACCACCGCGGATCAACGATGAAGATTATTGCGTCACCATGCTCGAGGAGGCTGATTTTGGATCTGCCGACTTGCCAGAAACAGAGCGCGGCCAACTACGAGACATGTGCTCCTACATCCAAGACAGCCATAAAAGAATGGCCCTGGCTCGGCTTTGTATCGCCAAGGCAAACCTCTGCCGTCGTTTGAGATACTATCTTAGGTCACGATATTCTGTTTTTGCCGAAAACGCCGGCGACGAAGCCGCTGAAGCTTTCACCATTTCAAGACCAGACGACAAAGCTGCATATGTCTCGTGCAGCGAGGATCTAGTTGCCTGGCAGAAAGCGTTATCGAATGACTGCAAGTATCGGACCCTTTCGAGTGATCTCGTGGCGCACGAGGATAGGACTGTTGCTCTTCACCGCACAATCCTCCACATGATCTACTACGCTTCAATATCTGGGATCCACCGGTCTAGGTTTACTCTGCTCTTGCATGATAAAGAGTCTTCACTATTCGATCAAGAAGTTTCAAAGATTTGGATGCAGCATGCAGCTATCCGGGTGTCGGACATGGCTGGGGAGATTCATCAGCATGGTCTTGATGGGTTTTTACCGACTTTGGGCTTGAGTGTTGTTGTTTCGGCTGCTTCGGTTCATCTACTCGAGATAAGAGGGGTCATTGATGCTGAGAGAAAGAGAGCATACGAGGGATACCGAAGATGTATGGTGGTGCTCGACTCACTAGCGGACATGTATGTGGCTGCAGACCTGGCAAAAGATGCCATGGAATGGGCTTTTGTCCAACCGTCTGCCAGAGCATCCGAGCCAAGTGCCGAGGTCGAATCAATGGTGCAGTCCTCTCAAAGCCCTACGGCTGTAGATGCTCCCGTTGATATCGACAGCCTGATAAATGGCAATCGTCAGGGGTGTTCGACGCCGAGAGAGAGTGTTGAGCTGGACCATGATGATATGGGCTTGGGCGCCCCGGGGGCTGATTTTGAGGATGTGTGGATGGATTATCCAATGGGAGAGATGGACAAATTTGAAAATAGTGTTATGTTTAGTGACATTGACTTGTAAGGGACCTGGTGGGTTGAAGAGAGGCGCGGATGGACCGCAAGAAGGAAACTAATCGTGGCGGCGTTAGAAATATCACGGGTTGAATCCCAGACACATGATATACTAGTTTTACTAACCCAAGCCGTATTCAGCTCATCCATGGCCCCTAAATACTAGCCGTTAGGCAACATACATCTACAGCATACGGTGTTGTCAGATGCCATTCATGAGTTTTATGTAATCAAGGGCAGCCAAGGTTGTCCGATTAGTCCATCTCGCCCGGCCCCTAATCCCAGTTGAATGGGTTGGTCCACGGATTCTGCTTGAACTCTTCGTACGCGTCAACGAGCTTTTGCACCCGCTTTATGATCTCCGGGTTGGTCTCGGTCCCTCCCTTGGATCCTGCGTCAGACCCTGCATTCTCACCGCCCGAACCCTCATCATCTCCATCGCTGCCCTCGGCTTCATCGCCCAGGTAATCCGTCTTCAGTCTCGGGATCCATAGTTCTAAAAAGTCTGTTGTGAGGTACCATCATCAGTCTTATCGTCCAAACCAACGAGAGGTCCATGTTCGTGTCTTACCCTGTTGCTTCATGTTCGCCGTTGTGTACGAGTCCTTGCACCACTTCTGCCATTTCTCACCGAGATCAAGCTTCATGTAAACGTCTTCGTTGAATCCTTCAATTTTCTAGTAGAAAGGGGCAAGCAATACTGTTAAAATGATCTCGCGGTTTTGGGGCCTGTGCTAGACTTACTCCTTCTGCAACAAACATGTCTTCAAATTCGTTCCTGCAAAGTTGGTCGGTCAGTAAAGGTATGTAAATTGTGGCCCATGAAGAGTCTCTCACAATCGCTTGTAGATCCGGTCGGCCTGGTTGAACATGACCCTCTTCACATCTGGTTTCGCCATCTGTTGCAGGATATTAGCCTCGCCTGGACGGCCATACACGCTACGAGGCCACTTACGTATCGAACAGCAAACATGAGGTCACGAAGAACATTAATAGCGTCGTTGACATCTCTCTGCTTGCCGTCCACCTTCCCGCCTCTGAGGTAAGCCTCCATTTTTTCGGGTTTGCGAATTTTGTATTTCTCAGCAGGCTGCCACAAACTTGGATCATCCATGTTAGCTTTATTTCTGGACAACAAGCCCTGTCAACATACCTTTGCTTAACGCCATTGGATCCCTTCCATAGCAGCTGCAACTCATCCGTGTAGAAGTCGTTGTTTGGAATCGCCAATCTGAGGTGGTCGAGGGCGCTCATGGTGTAGTCCTTGTACTCAAACTGATGTTCCGACCACCAGAGCCACATATAGTCGCAAAATTTAATCTGTTCGCCTTGTGGATATTTTTTCTTCTCCTCCAAGATTTCCGAAGATACCGGGTTCTTGATCCCCCAGCCCTTGAATGGGCTTTTGCCCACGCGTCCCTCTTTGTCTGTGACATCTCCAATGTGCTCCAGAAAGCCCTTAAGCGTCTGCCATTCGAGCACATGCTCCGATTCGTAGTACTTGGACTCACTGGCAGGGGGTTTGTCCGATTTCTCGAAGGAGTAGTCGTCGCAGTCTGTCCTGTCCTCTGGTCCCCAGGTTTCAAATTCCGTGTCCTTGTATTTGCCGCTTGCCTTGGTCATCTCACCAGAAGATGGAAAACCCAGGCCCCTGATCTTAATCTTCCTGGCGCCGCTGCACATAAAGAACATAGACTTGTCGCTTCCCCCAAGAGGGTTTCTTTTCACCAGAGACTCGCCCTCCTCGTCATCATCGTCGTCGGCAGTGCGGTCTTGACAGTCTCCAGTAGGTGTGTTGAAGTCCTCCAGACACCTAAGTGATGCGCCTGCTGTGTCTGGAAAGAGTGCGTCATCCTCAACACCATCAACGCGAGAGAAGAGGTGTCTGGAATTGACTACTCTTTTGCCATCGCCATCGGTTGGGTCGAGTTCAGGGGTCTCCCACTTCCTGCACTGAGTCTCAGCCAGCCGAATGGATTTCGGCGCGACAACCGTGTGATGGAGTCCTGTACCTCCCCAACCTGGGAGTGGCTTGGACATGTCGATTGTGAGTCCATATCGTAGGTCAACACCCATCAGCAGCCCATCACAGGTCGACTTTCCACCCTTCTGCGCAGTAACAGAGAAGGTGTAGTCAGTCTGGAAGTTGAGGCGAATGTCCTGATTGACAAGCTGCTTGCCGAGCCACGTGAGCTTGACCTGGAAGCCGAGAGCTGGATTAATAGCAATAGTGAGGTCGCCGCTGGCCCTGACGCTGATCTCCTTTTTGGGGCGGAGTCCGATGTCGGGCTCGTGGGTGGTGAAGGCGTTTGAGTCTGGCCATTCGTCCATGGCCCTTACAACACTAGTTAGTCAAGGCTTGAGCATCGTAGATGGAAAGGGCTTACTGCGGATACATCCAAGTGATAGCCCTAGACTTGAATGTGAGGCCAGCACGGGCTTCGCTAGAATCTAGTCAGTCAGGGAATCAAGCAGCCAGCACGGCCGAAACCCACCCTGATAACTTGAGCGCTGCACGCAGCTGCGCCTGGATATCAAAGAACGGCCCAACTTCAACGAGACCTTTCACATTGAAGTTTGCACCGAAAAGGTCCAGCCAGCCCACTGTCTGTCTGTTAGCCTTGGAAAGATGTTGATATCCAGCAGAGGTACTTACGAATAGGCGACTTTCTGGTCTGCATCTGAATCCCGGCATATGCATCCACAACGCTCACGGCTTCCATGTCAAAGTTGCTTACGTGGAAGTAGGCATAAGCTTGGTCGAAGTTGAACTGCTTCAAAGTGCCGATGAGCGAGATGCCGTAGTCGAAAGTCGTCTCGAGTGAGCCCTCTAGCCTGGCCTCAAGAGAAGCCTGGCCCAGTCCCCCTGTCCACCGACAAGTCTTGTTCGCGTTGTACAGGACCTGTTTGTAGTCAAACTTCTTGTGGACACCATAGTCGCTGTGTTCGTCCAGCAGAGTCTTGAACTGCTTCACCCACCATCCCGTCGATGGCGATTCACCACGTTTCGTCGTCTCTGTTTGGTTGTGGACAAATCCGCGTTCAGCAAACCAGGCCATTTCGTCTTGTCGCCAGTTTTCTGGGTTCCGGCGAGTGATTCCCTGGCCTGTCTTAGAGGCTACGATCTCTGTGTCAATAGTTAGCATACTTGGTCTTCCTTCGGGTCTGTTGACTAGGCGGCTTACGATCCCAGTAGCCCGGATGAGTAGAGCCGTCAATGCGGACGAATACCTCTCCGCCGTCTTCCCGGCGTTCGTGAAAGTTGTAGTCATACTCCAACTGATAGATCTTGGCACCTTGGGGAGCACGCTTTTGTAGATGAGACGGTATCGGGTGATCCTCAACAGGCTCAAACGAGACGACGCGAACCCATTCATCAGGCCCACAGTGCTCTGGGAGACGCGCGATTGTCCCGTGAGCACCACCAAACTTGAGATGTTCGCAGTTGCTTCCCTCTCCCTCCGACATACAGACCGCTTTGAGCTTCTGGACTTGATAGTCGTCTTGTGTTGGGTTGGGACAGTCGAAGAGCTCGAGATGGGACCCGTCGCGCTTGCGGAGGGACTGCACATCCTCTTCATCGCCAACCATGATAATCCATGCTGCTCACAGTGTCAACAAGTCCATACGTAGCGATAGGGGCTGTGTTTATTCAATCCTACCAAAGGGTTGTTCATTGGGATCTTCCAGGTCATCGTTGTTTGGAACGGAGTCAGAAGTGCCTAAAATTAAGATCAGCATGCCATCACAACATCGTGTGTTCCTGCTGCGATGGTGGTCGGTGGGGAACTCACTGTCGATGGACTCATAATAGACTGGCTCGCTGTCCTCAGGAATGATGTAGGGAAAGAGATCTTCCAGGGCGACGGGAAGGATAGGATCGTCCCTGGGATTCCAGTTAGCCATCCACACCTGAACTCTACCGTACGTTGCTTACCCCATTGGAGGATCACAGCACATGACGGCTTTGCGGCCATAGCTACACCTTCCCCCGGGGCGAGTACTGCTGCCCGCAACCTGGATCTTGTCCTTGGGGCAGAAGTTGTTGTTACACGAGCCCACATCGCCATACCACTTGCAGTTTTCGAAATTAGGTTTCTCGGGGCAGCAAAAAGTTCGCGAACTAAAGACAGTCTCGCTGTCAAGCTGCTGGCCTTCGGTATAGCTGTAGAGCTTCTGGGGCCGCTCCTTGGGGCACGAGTCCTTGCTGAACCAGCTGCAGGATGCCACGGCTCTGTTGCCATTGTTTGCCGGACAGCAGAACTTCTTCGTGCCACTCCAGCATTGACGGCCTCCGTTTCCGTAATGGTCCGTGGCGAATAAAATGTCGCCTGCATCGCATGTCCCCCGACAGTCCTTCCACGAACATGTCGAAGGATCCGGAGCGCCCCAGGACGGACAGCACAGAGTTCGTCGCTTGTGGTTGCCTCCACATCCTTTCTTGGTCTTGGCGTCATCGTTCAAGTTTGTCTGAAGGCCAGCCATATTAGCAAACTTGCTTCCAGGCCCTGATTCCATCTTACCATCTTGGTGAACCCATCCCGACAATCCACCTTGCATTCTGTCACGTAACACTTGTTGACATCCCAATGCCCAATTACCTCGCTCTCTTCCACTCTGGGACTGATTTCATCTCCAGTTACAGCCTTGAGTGCCGTGTATCGATCATCGTCTTGATCAATGGCCCAAATCAAGAGACCGCGAAGACCAAGCTCGTTTGCGTAGTCAATCTTCTGCTCAAAAGTCTCCTTCGTATCAAAGGAGATCCCTAAATGAAGCTATTAGTCAGAATTCGTATCCCAGTTGTGTATCAGTAGACTCACAGTTCTCCAGGTTTTCGCCATACACCATGTAATTGACCCCAGCTTCCTTGTCATGAACAGTATATGAACCTTTGTATGTGCTTGCTGGCCCCCGAAGCTCGTTGATTTCCCGGTAGGATAGGATACCAGCGGTTTTAGTACATCGGCCTTCCTCACCTGGGCCCTCAAAGCCGCAGCCAGGGTCAGAGCAGGAAGGGTCCTTCAACTTGAAGGATCGTCCATAGAAAGCCAAACCCAAGTTGATAATGTCTGGGCTAATGTCCGCTCTCCAAAATAAGTCAAGGGCGAGCTTGATCTCGGTAAGATTGGTATGGGCATAGACATATGGACCAATCGGGTTGGAAGAATCCCAGGTGCCGTGAAGATCGTAGCTCATGACATTGAAGAAGTCGAGGTGCTTGGCCAGCTCTGGGAGATCAAACCAACGAAGGTACCAGTAGGATGTCGGGACGGTGATAGAAATCTTGGGCCGCTGGAGTTGTTGGTCAAGTACTTCCCGGATATTCTTCAGAAGGGTTGGGAAGTTCTTCAGCTCCGTCTCCTTCTTGCCGCCTCGGTCTGTGGCGCCAGGGTACTCCCAGTCGAGATCAACTCCGTCGAAGCCGTAGTGGTTCATCATGGCTACAAGCTTATGCGCAAAGCCCTTTGCTTTGGCACTATCAGCAGCAAGTTCGCCAAAGATGGGCTGGGTAGCGGTGTGGTTGTCGTTGAACGTCCACCCACCCACTGAGAGCCAAATCTCAGTACTGGGGCTGCGCTTCTTGACGTCTGCCACCTGCTGGAAGATGGACTCCGACTGGTTCTCCATTGGAACGATGTCGTACTGAGGTCTGTTAGGTCATGTTTCCGACTGGCCATGGGAGCTTCAACTTACATCCTTGGGTGTAATGTATGCAAATGCGAGGTTGACAGCATCAAGATGCTCGGCCGGGATCTGGTACGGGGTCATCTCTCCGCAATTCTCACCAGACGACTTCCAACTCTCATAATATCCGATGATATGCCTCCGGACGTCGCCACCTTTGCCCTTGGGTCGAGTTGGGGCACCGCAGTTAGACTGGCATTTGTTATTGCAATAGTTGGTTTGCGTGCCGCAGTATCCAAACTCAGAACAGCACACATTGAGTGGACATGTCTGGCCGGGCTTCTTGGCGTACTGGCCGCACTCGGCAAAAGCATCACAGTTGGACTGGCAGCCCTTGCCACAGTAGGTTGGTCCGTAGCCACACCAGTTATCCTTACCGCAACAAGCACCGTTGGAGCATTTCCTGTCCTTGGAGCAAGTAAAATCCGGTCCACTTTCCTGGACCGAGTTACCGTTGTCCGGCCCACTTTGGTCGATGGGGTTGTCGCCAGAAGGGGTCTCATTGTCGGCACGCCGAGACATGTCTGCCCACGGCCATGGTAGCTTCTCCTGGAGAGAAGTTGCAAATTGGACAACAGATGCATCCCTGGAGATTCAGTCAATAGTGGCCGCGGAAAAAGGACAATGAGGTCATACTGAGAGATGAAGAAGAGAGAGAGTGGAAGAACAATACATGATAAAAGAAAGGGATATCGGAGATATAATGGGGTCATGATGACCGCAGTACTGTGGTCCGTCAAGGACTCAGAAAGAGTCGAAACAAAAGAAGAACTGTTTGGTAGAAAAGAATGATAGTTGGTAGAGCAGAAGGATGGTTTGGTAGAAAAAGACAGTATGTTGAAAAGAGTGGTGGTTTTTGTACAGACGCTGATACAGAGAGTAAACCTCGCAGATATATCTTCGAACTCCAAGTCTGTACCGAAGTCATTTAGCCCGAACAAATTTCGGACTGGCCCTGAGTTCGACTGGCCAATGACATTTCGATCGAAGGCGACTGGGATCAGCGGGCCGCCTCACGGCATTCCTTCATCGATCGCAACATGCCCCATATGATTTGCATGAAACTCTTGTGGCGGAGCACTTTGCAACGCAGAACACCTTAATTTTTATGTGTTTCAGTAACAACCAACAGGTTCTCGGGTGGTGTGTTCGACTATCCTTGGCGAGGGGATCCCCGGGTTGATAGGCAAGGTTGAGAACCCTGGCGAAACATGCAGATTTTATTTAGATTCAAGGCAACATGCCAAGCCAACAGTCATGATCAGAAAGCCTGTATACAGCCCGAGTAGGCAGCTTCACTCGTGCGTATCTAGGCTAAGATTACCGCCACTGAGGCCGAGAGGGGAGCCGAGGCTGACAAGATACTGTATTGCGGTATGAATGCTGGCTACTCCGTAAGTGATTATCAAACTCTAAAGTAGTCTAAGCAACTACCATGTCTTAATATTTTCTTTTTCTTTTACCTCGTTACCATTCCTGTAAGGGAGACAGCCTGGTCACATCAACAAAAACACTTTTTTTTTTCATTCTTTTTTCTTTCTTTTCACAACAAGAGCATGTCTTCTTGTACATGACAAGGATCTCCCTGCTGTCGTCGTCGGGCGCAGCCGTCGCCCATACATCCCAACCAACCACCTTTTCGCCTATGGGGCCACTCGACCGCACAACCAACAACCACCCTTTTCCAGGGCCTATTACACACTGACATTTGAAGCTTGTTGGTTGCAGAATACCTCAAATTCGGTCCGGTGTAGTTGAAACGTCGCATAAATGGCTGTGGTTTGAGTTTATATTAATACGAGAACATTGACCATGCCAACATAATTGACTGTCCCTGCGGAGGACTGATATCCATCCACAGCAGCGTTTCATCCTTCTCCGAGTAATCGTCACAAGACCGGTCACAAGGCAACACGCAACTAAAATCTACCGATTGATCTTGATGGACTTTACGTCTCGAGCCAACTACTCCTTAAGAGTTTGTTCAAGACTGCGCTGTGCAAACCCGCTCCAGCCTTTTTCTCTTTTACTTTGTCGCTGAGCAAACCCAACCTTTTCAATCACTAAACATGGCGCCTATGCTTCATCGCCTGGTGTCCCTTCTGCTTCTCACGTATTCCACTCTCACTCTGTTCGTGGCTGCGAGCCCTCATCCGCGGCACCATGTCCTCCACAATCATTCCCAGAAAAGGGCGGACTATGGCTCAATCACCATGTTCAATGCCACCACCTTGGCGGACACGTCCCTATCCAAAGCCTGCATCGCCGCTTTGGCAGCACCACTTGAGTGTTCTGGCTACATCTTGGACGACGACATGCTCGACACTTGGGACGGGTTATCGGACCAGACTCTTGTTCCTCTATGCACTTCCACATGCTCCAAGTCTATTGAGAGCTACCGCTCCAAGGTGATCAAGGTTTGTGCCAACGATGTTTACACAGACCCTGAGGCCAACGCTGAGGGATATGTGCCCGGCACAAATACCCCAAATGACATCTACAACGCCGGGGGCGCCTCAGTTAGGCCCATCGCCCTAGCAGACTATTACTTTGTCAACTACAAGCTCATTTGCCTCAAAGATGAGTATGTCTTGCTGCCTTGGTTGGCATTGAGGTAGATAAACCTATACTAACCAGATCGGTGCTCCTTCAGTGAATCCAAGACCTTTTGCTTTTCTGAAACTGGAAACGGGGCCAATTCGACGCTCGACGACTGCAGTTCGTGCAATCTTGGAGCTATGCGCATACAGCTCGAAGATGCGGCAACCTTTGACGAAGAGCTTCTCAGCGAGTACTCTTCCTTGATTACGTCTTGCAAGACAACAGCCGCCCCCGTAACGACACCATCTCCGGTCTTTATCGATGACATGAGGCAAGCATTTGGTTTCATAGTCATGTCCCTCTTTGTCTAGTTTCTAACTTGTTCTTAGTACCACGAAGGATCAGCCAACGACCACCTGCTCAGGCTCATCCGTGGCTGTTCCGGATAAACAGTCCTGCGATGACTTTGCTTTTGCGCACAACATTAGCACAAGTCGGCTGCTCTCAATCAATCACCTCATCGGCGGCTGTGTCGACTGGCCTGGAGAGTCTCCTGAGCTTTGCATTGAGGGGAACTGCGAACCCTACAGGGTTAAGAAGGGAGATACTTGCGCCAAGGTAGCAAGAGCACACGGCATCACTCAAACTCAGATGCTGCGATGGAACTACTTCATCGACCCATACTGCAAGAACTGGGAACAGCAGATTGGTCACATCATTTGCGTCAGCGATCCCTCTGGCTACAAGCCTCCCAAGGTGAAGATTCCAGGAGCCGCAGCCGGAGCCGGTATAGTCACCACGGCAGCTCCATTACCCACCAATGCCCAACCCGAGTCGAACAAGAACTGCGGAAAGTGGTATATGCCCCAGAAAGGCCAAGGTACGTCGAAATACCTCAAGGTAGCGAACAAAGTGCTAATGTTTCCAGGATGTGCCGAGCTGGCCAACGGCAACGGCATCACTCTTAATGACTTTCACTTCCTCAACCCTCAGATCAATGCAAATTGTTCTAACATGTGGGCCGGTAAGTTTATGCTATATTCCAAAAGGTTCCGAAACCCCACTGATGAGTTTGCCAGACACCATGTACTGCGTCAAGGCGGTTGGATATATCAGCACGTATGTCAGTTACGGTGGAAACACTGCTACTGCAACCACCACCAAGAAGGCCAAGACCAAGACCATCAACCTGAATGATCTACCGGAAGCTACTCACATCCCATGGTCAGCTACCACGACATCGACGGGGTTTCCACTGGCCAGTGGATCAGTCCAGGGCTGCAAGGTCAAGCTCAACAACGACTATGGCAATATTCCCTGCGAGGTCGCGGCCAGAGCCTACGGCATTGACCTCTACTACTGGCTGAGGTGGAACCCCAGCGTTTTGGGTGGATCGGACCACTATGTCCCTGACAACTGCACCCTGGAGAACAATACCCAATACTGCGCTATCGCTTGGGATCCCCTTAAGGTGCAGCCTGCAAAGCCGGACAAGTACGAGCCTGTACCAACTGGTGCCACCGCAAACGCCACCAAGTTATGTGAGTACTGGTACGTGGTTAGCAAGGGTGAGACGTGTGAGGAGGTTCTTGAGGACAACAAGATACCGATGTGGGCTCTTCACGAATGGAATCCAAGCGTCGGCCCCAATTGTGAGAAGATGCAGGTCGATGCTGCGTACTGTGTTGCGGGCCCAGGGTGGCAGACTATAGACATAGATGCTACTCAGGGCCCAAAGACCACCCCCACAAGCACAGCTGCCAAGGAGGTTTCCGCAACAACACCAACCACCAAGGAGTCTACAGTCTCCACCGCGAAGAACACGGCCGAGACTACAGTCAAGAACACGGTAACCAAGACCGCCCCAGGACCCCCCGCTCCCACTCAGTCCGGAATCGTCGAGAACTGTCAAGAGTGGTATGTTACCGAGAAGGGTGATGGGTGCCAGGCCATTGCGGATCAGTTCAAGATCACCCTGAAGCAATTCTACGAGTGGAACCCAGCAGTTGGAAGTAAGTTCTCTATTCTCTTCCTCGGTACTATGGCGGAAGCATCTTTCCTAGCCTACTGGGTCCCCTCACGCTGGTAGCTGGCTAACCCGTTCTTCTAGCCGACTGTAAGAACCTTTGGGTCAAGGAAGCGTATTGCGTCTCTGTTGGGAAGAAATGAAGACATGAGTTCAACAAGTCACTTGGAGCATATCATTATTGTCTATCAAGCCCAGTGCACACAATGGAGGCACATGATTCTCAATTTCGGTCAACTATACAATCTCTAACCACACTTTGTCCAACTTTACGTTCCTATGGCTAGAGGGTATAGAAATAGTATGCATTCGCATCATATGCAAAATGCACATTCCATTCCAAGCCATGAAGTTTTACCACGTTACGCCAAGCATCCATCGTCTCCTCGCTGGGCTCTGGGGGTGGGTCTCCCGTAAACTCCAGACAACAAGACTTCTTGAGACCCCTAGTGACGAACCCGACACCCATCGAAGCTAGGCTGTTATTAGTAATATAGAGCTCCTTTATCTTGGGCATCTGGCTCGCGGCTCGTGCCGTGGCTAGGGCGAACCGCTCAAAGTGTATCGGGTTGTATGTACATGGGAACCACTTCTCGTACTCCTCGCCGGGGATTTCGCTCTCTGGGCCATCATCCCAATCAAAACTGCCGTGAAATCGGTCTTCTTCAGCCTCAGGGTCTCGCATCTCGATCCACTGGCCTGACGGTAATACATCGTTCAATTCAATGTGAAAAATGGTCATGTTGGGCCAGGTCGGTGGCTTGCTCTCGGGATCCTGAGACTCAGGCCATAGGATGGCACTATCGACGCTGGCATCGACCAAGAATTCTTGCAGGCGATCCCTTTGAGAGAAGGTGTGGAGTTGCCGGCTTAGAATGTCGCTCGTCGCATCGGGCGGCACAATTCCTGGAGGCAGGAACGTCCTGTCTTTGGGAGGCTCCCGGATATATTCGAGTCTGAAATGCTCTATCGATCTTGGTAGAAGCTCCAGAGTATTCGCAAACTCTACCAAAACATATTATTAATATGCGGAAACGAGATAAAGCCAAGGGGTCCGCCCAAATCCGCTATACTTACCTGTTCTCTGACGGATTCGGAGTTCGGTATTTATCTTCTCCCCATCACATAACCACCACTCAACTTTTTTCAAGCGCGTCATCTTACTCGCCATCATATTGATCGATGCTGGAGCGAAAACCAGCGCTCGCGATTCCAACTCTACCCGGAAAAAGGATATCTCAGAAAGGTCTTGTATGTTTCTATCCCAATCCGCAGGAAGCTCCAGATATGTTTTCCGGAGTTCGCCTGAGAAAACCTTGTCTTTTTCTGTTGGTCTATCGCCAACCCAAGGAATACAGTGCTCTCTTGAGGGCGATGTCAAGAGTATCAGGCTGACGAGGGGTGTCTGGCGACGTGGAACTCGCGCAAGAAGGCCCAGAACCCGCCTTATGGTTTTGGTGAATATGATCTGGTCGTCATAGTCTTCAGGGTCGGTGGATACATGAAGGTCGTGGGCGGGGAACTCGATTTCGAAGCGGACGTGGCGGAGATGGGCAAGGCGGGGTGGCGTGAGATAGTTGTAGGCTTCAGCTACATCAAGTCTCATAGGGTTTAGGGCTAAGTATCGGAACGTGAAGGGCTCTACGGTACTCTGCCATTTGCGAGAAATTGTTGCGTACACAGCCAGTGAAGTCTTGGGGACGGACTCATGGATTTCATCGACCAAGCTCCATTCCGCGATCAGATATAAAAGAATCCTGCGCAAGAGTTCCGGGGGGAGGGTTTCCATGGCCGTGACTTCGATCGTATCAGAATAAACAACCAAGAGGTCTGCATCAGCGCAGGAAAAAGATGATGACTGGAAGCGTGGGCCAACAGTTGTTTGATATATACAGCAGTCACGTGAGAATCCTTCACATAGCGCGAGGCCAAGACCTACCTACCCTAAATAAACGCGACGATAGGTCACGTGTGATTGAAGATGTACCTGCCAATTGCGGGCGTCCTTGAAAGTAGCCAGGTAGTTATTATCAGCTACTATTAAAGGCGGCTATTGCAAGCTGCTATTATAGGTCTTTTTCTCTGCTGCTATGTAGTTCCTTGTGTACTTTCTAGCTATTGATCTGGACTAATCTGGTAGGATATTGGCTCATTGGATTGGCATGGGAAGTGCTTAGGCCATTTACAATTTTTGCCAGAGTGTTGCTTACATGCGACTGGAATTCACCAGTGAGATACACCTTCGAGGGAGGAAGACACAAAAAAGCCAGCGTGTCCCCAGCGCACATTCGTATCATGACTACACATGATTTTCAGGCTCATCGTCACAGCTTTGCACCCAACCAACAGCATTTTTCGTAAACCCCTCGCAGTGACCAGGTTTCAGAGTCTCATCAACTCCACCGATAAGCCAAATGATCCCTCCAGCGCGGTGGATATCGCGAGTTGCCTATTGAGAAGGTCTTGTGTTTATATCAGGTCATATTTTGTCCCACGGCCCATAAAAACAACGATTTGTGCGGCTGCTGCAACGTTGACGCCAGGCACAGCAGGGTAGGGATGTCAATTGCCTCACTGAATCTCAAGTGCGGACCACGACATGCTGTGCACTGACTGATGCCAGCGCTGCTGCCCTTATGCGAACAGCCTCCCTGAGTAGATCACCCGGTCAAATAGGTAAATCGGCTCCGGAGATTAGTGGGGGGCTCTGGCTCGGACCTCTTTGCCGAGGGGCCATCCTGAGCTATCAATGCAAGCGGCTTGCGTGTCGACCACGTGGACGAGCTGTCAAGAGTCCTACCCGACAAGCCCCCTTTTCTCAATGAAACGTCCATACACGTGGTTAACCGAAAACAAGTCGCGGAAAAGCGAGTCCGGGTCGCGGGAAGCTAAACCCCAGTCCCCAGCTTTCTCCGCACCAAAAAGATCCACCAAAATCCCTGTCTCGTTGCAAAGTGAGATCATCTGCCTTTTGCCCGAAACAAGCGCCCGCTGTGGACACACGTCGTGCCATGAGCATCCACCGACAGCTGGGGGATCCTGGGGTTTAACCTTAGAAACTGGCATGATCGGATGCTGCGGACCGGATCCGTTGCGGGCCGTGACGGGGGGTTTCATGAGTCGTGCTCTCTTTTGTAGGCAGTCCTCTCTCTTGAGCCTGCTTGATCCTTGGCCGCGTTGGCGATTGTGCAGGTCCCCTGCAGTGTAGCATCTTGCATCCCTCGTCGTAAACACCTGAATCAGTAGGCTTGAATCCTTTCGACAATGACTCGAGATGTGCTGATGCCTAGAGTCTAGAAACACTGTGAATGTCGTGATACCCTCGTTTATCAATGCCTCTTATCAAGGACCTCCCCAGTAAACCCACAAATTCAAAAGTGCCCCCCCTCCTTGAGGCTCTGACAGATCACGTTTCCCTTCTCTCTTCCCCGCGTTTTGCAGCCGTGCGTTCCTCGGACGTGCGTTCCTCGGTCCACTAACGTTAGAACATGTAGATCAAGGGGGAGGGGTATTTGGCGGCTGCGCCTTCGGTTCAAGGAGGGGGTTGCCAGCTTCTACCAACGATATTCAAGCATGAAGCGAGTTGTTGCAAGTTGACCCACTGCGTGCTTCCATCGCTGCCGCTAGCTTCGTGGAGGTTCAGGTGGCATGGTTGTTTTGTTCCCTGTTCGCATAGAGCTGGCATGCCAAGGAAACCCGCGGACCGAAGATGAAGCTGAAAATCGGCAGGGCCACCGGTAGTGGTCTGATTGTAGAAGCTGGAGTTGGAGGTATAAATCTGGGCTTTGTCCTGACAATAGACCTATTCTTCTACTCATACAATTCATATCACTTCTATACATCCGTCTCCTTCCCGCACACTTCACTCTACACACAATGGCTTCCCTCGAGGTTCCCGCTCAGCAGCGTGCTGCCATCCGTCAAGGCGTCGGCCCCGAGTCAACCACCTCCATCGAGACCATCGATGTCCCCAAGCCTGGCCCCGGCCAGATTCTGGTCAAGGTCAACTGGTCTGGTCTCTGCGGCTCAGACAAGTCTCTTCTGCACAACGAGTGGAAGGACTTTGGCCTCAGCATGATGGACGTTACCAAGGGCATTGCCGGCCACGAAGGAGCTGGTCCCGTCGTTGCTGTTGGTGAGGGTATGGAGAAGCGGTGGAAGGTTGGTGACCGTGCTGGTGTCAAGTGGATTGCCAGCACCTGCGGCGAGTGCGAGTTCTGCCTCAATGGTGTGGACGAGGTGCACTGCCCCAACCAGACAAACAGTGGTTTCTCTGTTCCTGGAACATTCCAGGAGTACGTCATCGCCGATGGTCGGTATACTACCAAGCTCCCCGACGGTGTCCTTGATGAGGAGGCTGGTCCCATCATGTGCGGAGGAGTCACAGCTTACAGCGCCTGCAAGCGGTTAGTACTCGTGAAAATCAAAGAAAGCTACAAAGTACTAATTGTTCTTAGATCCAATGTCAAGCCTGGCCAGTGGATTGTCCTTCCCGGCGCTGGCGGTGGTCTCGGCCACTTTGCCGTCCAGTACGCTAAGGCCATGGGCATGCGAGTCATTGCCATCGATGGCGGAGACCACAAGCGCGAGCTGTGCACGAAGCTCGGCGCCGAGGTCTTTATCGACTTCAAGGAGACCAAGGACATCACAGCCGAGATTGTGAAGATCACAAAGTACGGAGCCCATGGTGTGATCGTCACAGCCGCCACCCGAGCAGCCTACGAGTCTGCTCCCGGATTCCTCCGCCCCAACGGCACTGTTGTTGCTGTCGGTCTTCCTCAGGACAGCACCATCATTGCTGGCTGTGCCCCTATGACCATGGTTCTTCGACGGTTGAACGTTGTCGGAAGTGTCGTTGGTAACCTTAAGGACGTCGAAGAGGCTCTCGACTTCACCGCCCGAGGTCTCGTCCGCGTAAGTCTAACCCCACAACATCTCAGAATTTCAAATACTAACCCATCAATAGCCTATTCTATCAAAGGGCAAGCTTGAGGACCTCGATGACTGGGTCCACAAGCTGGCCACTGGTCAAGTTGCCGGACGCTGTGTGCTTGAAGTCACCGCCCAGGCTTAAGAGACGTGTTAAATGTATAAGTAGAAAGTGATTTGGCGTAGCGAGTGGAATTAAGCATATGAGAAAGCGAGCGTTGTGGTATAAAGAAGCAGCCTGTGGGAGTTGGCATGCTAAAGCGAAATACGGGCAAGATATAGTCAAAAGACTGGATGAATAAGGAAATCATCATGACCAAGACCTAATCAAACATTGATCCCATTTTATTAGAAGCCCGGAGGTCCCAATCTACTTGTTTACTGAAGCTTGGTGTTTATCTCGCTATGCTGATATTATGCAACGGCCTATGGTGCAACCGCGGAGAGATTTCACAGTTCCCAAAGGTAGCGCCATAATTCTGCTTCTCTTTGTGTAGAAAACATTTGAGATACTTACCAGAGCCTTGAACTACATTTAATGAATTACACGCCATGGAAGGAGCGTCAGAAGAGCAAATCAGTGCCCAAATCCAGAAGAGTAAATGGTTCTACCGTGAAGGAATGCCTCACAACCGCCGAGGAGAATATGTTACATCGTATGCACACCCCACCTCCCTTTTATCTTGCTTTCAAAAACAAGGAGGAATTCTCCTGCCAAGAACTGACATGAGATTTAGGTTTCGATCGATCGGCCAAGCCCCATCTGAGGTACCGTCCTTCTGGAACACCTTGATGGTTGCCAACCGCCTGATGCAGATCTTGGGTAGCAGCCAACCCTGGCTAGCCCACAGCAGAAAGGGACCAACAAAGCCAAACAGCCGGACCTATAATGTCCAGGTTGCATTGTTAAGTGGTTGCAGCTAATAGTGTGCCACAATACGCCACCTAGGCTTATGTTGATGACATCTGCCCACGAATAGCCAGGAACCGAGTTGTTGACTACAATCCCACTAACAAAGTGTATTTTCACGTTTACGAAGATAGATTAATGTGTTTCATTCAGTCATTCGAGTCTCTACAAATACATGATACAATACAATCGCTAATTGGGCCTGCTTCAAACCAGAGTGTCTCGTTTTCCAACGCCTTGACTTCCTGCACCATCCTGATCGCAGAAAGATTTATCCAGCTTACAGATCAAGTAACCGCAGCCCTCCTCGTCTTGAAAAGACTTCTTCAAAGGCAAAAGCCGGTAACCTTGCTTGAGATTCTCAAGCTTGGCTATCCCCGAGGCTAGTGTAGATTGACGGGGATAACCCTGAGTGTCTGAGGACAGCTTGACAGACCATTTCAGAAAGACGAGGCTTGGATACTGAGTCTTGACTTGAAAGTCAAGACGAGAATCGAGTATCACGTCGTGTCGCTGAAGAGGGATGCTCCTGGTCCGAAGTTTTGTCTGGGATGCATCCTGTTTGTGTGCATCGGCTACCAGAAACTTGATCTGGACGTATGCCGAGGCATGTTCTGAAGTTGTCTCTGGCCAGCAGAGATCTTTTGTCATTAGTACATCGATGGAGAACCGTAGCTCCTGGACGTGGTCTGGGATGAGCTCTGGAGGCTGACGCAGTCTCTCGGGCTTCAACACGTAACCAGAATTATCAGTGCCGCCATTAAACATGGCCTGATTAAGTCCCATATTCAGGTCGTTTGTTTGGTAGTTCAAGGCTGCCATCTGCACGCCGTATCGCCAATATTGAAGAGGGCTCAGGTTAGATGAGTCTATCCGACTCGCGTCTGGATAGACTCGCACCATGTGTTGGGCGTTAAGGAAACCAAGTGAGCTTTCACCGTGCTTCTGTTTCAAATAGGACTTGAAATTGGCCTCTGAGACGGAGTAGATGAAGTTTCCAGTTGCTTCGACTTTGCTCGGGCGAGGTAGCCGTTTGCCTGGTCCGTAGACCGCTAGCTCCTCCAAGGGATCGTTCGCAGGAGGTTGTGGTTGAGAGATTTGGCTACAGGCTTCCTGATCGATAGTAGAAGAGTCGATAGTGGACGTCGAGTCAGTGCTTTCTGCCTCTGTCAGGCTGCCGTGATCCTGCGACAATCTCGTCGAGGCGGGAATGTCATTCGATACTCGGGGTTCTTGACTAGACTCGGCGCCTTTTGCAACTTTTGCCTTGATCAAGATTCTCCCTCGCAGCTGTGAAGGGGATGGAAGCGGTCCCAAGAGGTCAGACAGAGGCTCTGTTACCAGTTTCGACCCGAAGGTGTCCCTCATTATCTGAGCCATGATGCTTTTCTGACGAGGGCTGCAATGCACCTCCAGTGAAATCCAAAGAGGAAAGTCTGAGGCTAGAAAGGCGTATTGGTTGATGGCATCTATCACATCTTGAAAACTGATGGACGCTGTCAAGCTGTAGCCGTGCTTAACAATCGGCTGTCCATCTCGTCCGTCCCAACAGTCAACCTCGATAGATCGACATCCCTGAGAAAGTGCAGAGATGTATCCTTGGACTGTTGAACGTGTGAGAACCTGGCGACCCATAAGGTATGTGTTGTGCGAGCTGCAGATAAAATACTCGTTGATCGGTCGGTCAAGATCATATTGACGTAGCGTTTTTCTGATGGCCAGGTTCTGCTTTGACAAGAAAAGCTCACTGATCCCACTGATAGATATTTTGGGGGATTTTGAGGATACTTGAGCTTCCAGGCTGTTTAAGTCGGGGACAGAATCCGAGCCAAAGAATGATGACAGTAGTGAGGACGTCTCAAGCTCCAGATCTTCGCCCTGGACATTCTTCATGAACTTCAAGAAGTCGGTAACAGAAACTCCATCGCTGAGGCCGTGGGAAGAGGCGCGTAATTCTCGACTTAGAATTATGTCGGCCAGATACTGGCTATGGCTGTGTGTCCCTGCAGCGGAGAACAAAAGACCTGCAGGGCCCTTTGTAGAGCGGTCGGGTTTAGAGGAAGAACAGACACGCATGGCCTGATACCGGATAAGCTGGGATCACAACACAGGGTGCGACGTCTACTTACAGGAGCCGTCTTCTCAGGGTCCGTGGCGCCAGCTTTTGCTGTCCAACCTGCAAGGCTTCGGTGCACAAGTTCCAGAAATATGGGAATGAGAAAAATGCCAATGAGAACAGCCAAGTGCCATGAAAGAATGATGTACCCGAGTAGGATCTTGGACGGAAGGTCAGTGACTCCTGGGAGAAATGCCGTATGCAGTGAAAAGAGGACCAGTCTCGATCCGTATAAAACTCCCGAGAGCGAAAGCAAAGAAGAAACTCCACTCCAATACGCCGTGCATATCAAGTGTAGAAGTTCGAGCCCGAGCAGAATGCCAAATTGGGTGTGAGTATGCTCTTGTAGACCTCCAATGATGATGCCACGGAATAGCATCAAAGAAAAGATGTTCAATGCGTGATATTTGCGTGTCCGCTCCTTCGAGGCTTGACCGCGAAGACAGGTCTCTCCTTGAATAACGAAAAGCCCAATGTCTGCCGAGGAATTGGCATGGATCCAGGTCCACCAGAAAGAAGACAGTAGGAGCACGAGGGCAAGGATGGCGACAGCTGAGTTCTGCAGGACCATGCGATTGGAGAGTTGATATGTAGACCAGGCGCTCAAGGGGAGCAGAAAGAGACTAAGAAACAGTCTCGAAACGGCCCAAGATCGTTCTTTAAAGCGTGACAAAGGCTTTTGACTGGTGTTTGTCGAGTTGGGGCAGCTTTGTTCGTGAAGCAGCTCCCGGACATGAATAGAGACAAAGAAGAACAACAGAACAATAACTGCAAAGACGATGGTGTTGAACCAATCCATTGACATGCCGGGAGAGCTCGTGATCTGCGATAATATCACAAAGCCTGGCTCACCAGTAAGTGTCCCATTGGTCTCGTAGATACCATCCCTGACACCGGCGTATCGCGATTGGTTCGAAACCGGGCCTGCGGGTAACATCAAGGTTGACCAGCTGCTAAAGCCGATTAGAGGTTGAAGGAAGCCGGGATATCGGAGGCTGAGTGCGCCAGAGAAGTAGATGAACTGGATGTATGCCAGCATCTCGGAAACTCTGGCCATGCGGTGGTTATTCCTGTCTTGGGCATCCGAGAAGACAGCATGGTGTTCAGTTTGCTGCAAAGGCCAAGAGGTAACCAGAGAGGCCACCGAAAAGAAGAGCACGGGAAGCCAAAAACTGAGGAGTTGTGTCCAGGGTCGAACTTCGGGTGTCAGGTTGGCCTCAACACACAGCAAAGGAGTGCCATCATGTGTCATTAAATCGAGTGTGATCTCGAAGGTGTCGAGTAAGGTAGACCGGTTAAAAGTCGAAGTGATCTCAAGTCTCAGCCTGGCCTCTAACGGACCGTACTTGGCGCAAGACGTGTTGACAATTTGTCCGGGGTATTGATGGGCGCCATTATAGTCGACCACCGTGAATACCGGCACAAGATCCAGAGGAGACGTGGAGTCACATTCGGTGCCGTTGGCATAGTTTGCAACTAGGTGAAAATCGGTGTCGAAAGTATCGCGGCTGGCGTTGACGGAAGCTCGAAGACCTTCAGGGATTAACCTAAAGTTGGCAGTATCGGTGGAACAGTCCCGAGATTGAACATATGCTGCATGGCTCGTTGTAGCCAGCAGCGCCCAAAGGGCAACGCTTGGAAGCATTGGAATTGAACCAACGCAAGCGCTGGTTGAGCAAAGCTGCCGTGCTACCTTGAATACATGGAAAAAGCGGTGATGTATAACAACGAAACCCTTTGAGGAAGAATTTCCCCATGCCGATGGAACCGATCCATTACTCAGCAGGTATGATGAAACAAACTAGCCCCAGGTTGTCCAATGAAAAGAGGATGCCAAGGTTCGTATTCCCAAGTGCTCTTTAGCTTGTGCTATAATTGGGTCGGACTAGACGAGTCATGGGCCCCTGTAGTCCCTTCTTGGACCCTGTATCCTCGGTTGCCTCTCGATGGGTCGATCATGATAGCATTTACTCGTATACTTGCTGTTCGAGAACAGCCGGGAGGTTCTCCAGCCAATGAAGTTTATGAAGCCGAAAGCCGGGACGCAAGGATAGGGCTTATTGATAATGCGCACTCCCGAGAATGTATCCAAGCTCTATAGGGTAAGGAGAGGAGCAAAATCTTGTAAGAAGTCATGAACAGCAGGGTACCAAACAGAAGAGGTGAAAGGTAAGAAAGGAGGATCTTCTCGAGGTGGGCTGGTCGTCCTTATTAGCTGGTCATTTGGACTGCTTTGCGGTTAATACCTGCAGACACTACCACCTGCGTGGAAGAGTTTGACGATGACAGTACATAGAAAAATATCATTTGTGTCGACTAGGTATACTCTCTTTCCGTCCCTGAATCCAAATACGCCTCGCCGCGAAAACAACCGTCAATTCATATCACACATCAATCTCCCACTTCCTTCAAGTCAACCCCTGTCCCGTCAAACACTTGAGCAGCTTCTTCTTCTGCTTATCTCCAACCTCAATAAACTCCTCCACATACTCACAAGGCGAGTAATGCAGCCCTGTCCTATCAGTATACAGATACGTCTTGTCCTTATCCGCCTCATGACGGATGTCCAACGCGTCGAGCATGGCCTTTGTCACCTCGGGTCCATTCTCTAGTGCAATGTGGAGGACCAGCTTCTCTCTATACCGCCACGTCTTTCGCGTCTTGGCGATGAGGATCTTCATCGTTTCTCGAAGGCGGAGGTTCCAGTCGGATTCTTCATTGGCGATCTTGCACCAAGGGAATGGCTTGGAGAAACACGCCAGACCCAAAGGTACCATGAAGCCAAAGTTCTCCTCCTCATAGTTGGCGTCATGCGTCTCCAAGAGCCAGGTCACAAAGTCGGGAAGGGCCAAAAGCGAAGCCAAGTGGAGTGTTCCATCGTCTGGGGTGCCCTCACCCGCGAGCAGCTTGAAGGCATCAATGTTACCCAGGAAAAGAGCAGCCTCCCGGGGAGAGATCTCGTCCTCCTCTTCAAAAAGGGACTGGAATTGGGCCTTGGGCTGCTTGGGGTAGCAAGCAATCTTGCTAAAATCTGATCCTGAAACTGTGCTGTTGAACATATCCCCTGGCGCGAGCTCGAGAAGGGCTTTTAGTACAGGGGTTCGCGACTTGTCGAGTAGACAAAGAAAGACCGCCGACATCTGCGACTGCGGTGTCACATAAGTGGGTAGAGCTGTTGAACTATTAGCACAAAAGTATGGACAGGCTGTTGAATGTGACTCACCTGCATCCTCCATCTGCAGCAGACGGAGGATAACGGCGTTATCGATCTTTAGAGAAGACGATATAGCCCACATAAGAGCTGTACATTCCTCCGGCTCCCACATTGGTCGGAGGTTGTAGATGATCTTGGCTGCAGCAGGCACTCCGTGTTCAAGCAGAAATCCCAGGACAAGAGTCCCCTGTGGGAACTTGCGCATGCACTTGAACAACAGCTCATCCTCCTGAACTTTTGTTTCGGCGGGCTGTTCTTCAAAGAGAAGAATGAGCCAGTTCATGACTTCCAACTCCTCCTTGACGTGGTCCAGAAGAGCAGGGAGAACTGCAGCTAGGTCTGCGTGCTTGCTGAGAGCTCTAAACTCGTCTCGCGAGTTCTTCTTGCACGCCAGAACGAAGCAGTTAGCCTCTTCGGCGTTGGGGTCCGCACCATGCTCCACGAGCATGCTCACGATGGCGGTGTTGGTAGCAGCACTCTCCAAAGCGCCGACGAGAGCCTTATTCAGAGACTCCTTGCTGATACTGAACTCTAGCAAGCAGCTGTAAATCTCGAGTCGAACATCTGAGTCAAACGAGGAGTTGTTAGACACGTAGTCGAATGCGAGGGTCGCGGCGCTTTCATCGGCCTTGACGAGATGTCGACTCAATGCTCGCACGAGGTTGAGGCTGCTAGACTCAAAGGCCATGGTAAAAGCTGCTCCATCTTTGTAGTTTACAATAGCTCCATGCTCGAGCAAGAGATTAGGAGTATCCAAGTTGTCAGGATCAGACTTGATAGAATCAAGAAGAGCCTCAGAAACCTCATCGGTGTCGATATCTTTGTCGACGAGAGACTGATAAGCAATGAACCTCCTCTCGGAGTCGATGTCGGAGTTTCTAACGTGCCGAAATAGTTCCTTCGCCATTGCCGGTTCCGAGATGGTTCGCGATAGTGACAGGAACATGTCGACGGGAGATGATTCTAGCGCCATCTTGAGGGTGTCGATTTCGACCTTACCATGATAAGACAGTAGCAGCTTGGCCAGAATAATGTCATCGGGATGCTTGGAGACGCTCTCAGTAAGAGACTTGGATACAGCATCCACTGATACTTGGTCCGTTCGGAGCAAGTGTCCCAAGATGACAGCTTTCGTATGGGAGGCCACGGAGGACGAACTACCAACTATGAATGCCTTCTCAATGGTCAAAGCGGTAGGGTTGGCAGCGAGGAGCGTCTTCAAAACCTCAGGTGCGCCTTCTGCTGCCGCTTCCTGGAGGGCCCGTCCACCTTGGACATCGACCGATGCCTTGTGGTTGAGCAGAAGCTCAAGCCCAACCAGGTCACCAGACAATGCGGTCTTTGTCTCTTGGGGAAGATATTCAGACTGTCCAATCTCTGCTGAGGCAGCGGCCTCCAGGAGAAGCTTCATAATCTCCAGTTTGACATCTCTAGGGTCGACGGTGATGGCTTCTTGGAATGCAGCAGCCAAAGACGCTGTTTGAGGTTTCGAGGAAACGAGCGTGTTAAGAAGAGCGACATCCATGTCGTGGACGGCACTGCAGAGCAGCATTCCATTTCCAGTATCAACGCTGAGACCATGTCGTACCAGGCAAGGGACGACCTCGGCCAGGTTCGGATGTCCTCTCAGAACGCCTTCGATACTTGCAGGGGCCTGAAGTAGATGAGATGAAGGCGCAGAGTCCAGCAGGAACTCGATTGTTTTCAAGTTGTAGTATTCTGGCCTCATTGCTGTATGAAAGACGACGCTGAGACTCTGAGGGCTTGGAGGACATCCTGAACACAATATTTCCAATAGCTCAAAGTTTCCTCTCTCAATTACGTTGGTGTATGCGACACCAGAAGCGTAGTTTGCGTTGGCGCGGTGCTCAACTAGAACACGAACCATGTCCAGTCGAGTATCCTTTGACGACGCTTCCAGTAGCGTCTGATCAACGGCTTTACCGTTGGCTCCTTTTTGAAGGAGTAGTGTGATCATGGCCAGAGCACTGTCGTAGCCAAATTTCTCCATGGCTTTGAAAGCAATAGGAACGGCAACAGACAAGGTTTCGGTTCTCGGTCCTCCAGTGCAGAGCATCTGAAGGACTGAAACGTTGCCTCGTCGTGCCGCCACCAAAACGGGGTTTCCATCAGCCGTGTTGGATAAGTCCACAGGAGCGTGATACTCAAGGAACAGCTGAATGAGGTCCGAGTCGATATCTCCATCCTCAGACACCACTTGTTGTAGAGGAACGCCGAGAACCTGGCTGTGGACTCCCTTCTGCAGAATAGACTTCATAGCCCGCAGCCGACTGTCCCTCGGCGAGATGCCCATTGCAGCCGGGATAGCGGCCGAGAGAATCTCTGGCGAGCATTTTCGCTGCAGAAGCGCCTTGAGCATATCAAAGTCCACAGCTTCCAGGGCGGCCTGAATCGCAGAGGCTTGTTCATACTCGACAGAGGCTCCGCAACGCACTAGGGTCTCAACAAGCCTCAGGTGCTTGTTCCGCACAGCGCGGACCAAGTGAGCGTCGAGATGTTCACCAGATACTCCCATGGGACCGAAAATGTCCATGAGATGGATCATATCAGGCTCTGAGGTTGACTCCGGCACGTAGCTCAGTGCAAGTGAAACAGGTGAAGAGAAAGCGCCGTTTTTGAGCAACTCCATCATGACAAAGTCCATTTGCGAGACGGCCCATTGCAGAGCGTTGTGTGGAGGGATATCAACACTAACGCCGGCTCCGACGAGGAGTTTGGCCAGGGGTATCTGATGAGCTTTGACACTCTTGACCAATTCCTCGCGGAGGACGGGATAATCTCCAACGAGCCCAGCTTCGGCGAGCAACGTGAAGAAGGAAAGCTTTTGAATTGAATCTGGTACCAAAGTGGCCAGTTCACAAGCGCTCTCTCGTACGCCAAAGAACTTTTCGTTGGAGCTCGCATAAGCCAGAAGAACAGCCAAAGCGTGTAGGCTCTGCGCGCGAAGAGTCGCGAGGAGCAACGAGTCGCAGACGAGATCTCGTCGATTCGCAACGCACAGCAAGAGAATTTCAAGGGAGAATCCTGTTTCTGCTATCACACGAGCAAGGTCCTTCTCAAGGCACTCGAGCCAGGCTCCAGTCGTCATGGCCGTTGGAGCCGACAACAAGAGGCTCACCAGGGCAAGATCGCCAATCCTGATGTGTTGGGTGACGGCGTCTGGATAGGATGATGCGGCGGCACCGTAGCTCAAGAGAAGTTTCATGGCGTCGGCTGAAGCTTTTGACAAGGAGATGCCGAATGCTCGAGTCAGAGCCTCTTGGCTGACTCGAGTTTGACACAAGAGATGGATGTAGTTAATGTTGTCGTGAGAAGCAGCCTTGTCCAGCCATGTGATTCCTGGAGGGAAAGAATCTGCCATTGTTGAAGACAACCGATTCCTCTTCATCCTCTTCTCGAGCTTTGGGTCGTGTAGGTGACCCCATAGCTCGTCCAGCGAAGTCAAGGTCGTATACAGCAGCAAAGCCTGAGCAACACCAGCAGCTGCCAAAGGCTCAGTAGAAAGAAGCAAATCAAACGCCCTCGCGACTTCATGCTTGGTAAAAGTCCAGTTGGCATGATTAACCGCCTCCTCCTTCTGGTGCTTGGTCCTGAAGAGGTTGCGCTTCTGCTCTGAAGGCGGCCGGTAGCTGGGATCAGCCATCCGCTGCTGGACGAGAAGCTGACGAGCTGCATCTCGGTTGGTTTTGACGAACGGCTCATAGTCTTGAGCTGGAGGTTCCACCAGGCTTGGGATCTGCTGTGGTGGCGGGAGAAGTCCAGCTCTTCCAAGAAACCACTCTATCCGACGACTGTCGGCCATTATGGTTTGATGTCTCTAATGATTTGAAATGTGATAGTAGACGAGGAATAATCAAGGGGATAAAGATTGGGGAATGGCTTCAGCTGCCATACTCCAAACGCGACAGAAAGAGTGCCGAAATGAGGAACTTCCCCTCCCACCTCTGCAAGATTCAGCTGAAAGGCACACATTATGTACGTCTTGAGCCATCGGCCGAGGGCCCCAATAAGAAGCGGCATAGATACCGGACAGGGGAGTGTGCTGGCAGCCTCGTGACTTGGGATGGCGCAACGCAAGGCAGATTGTGTGTGAAAGTCTGCATACCCCGCGTTAGGCACCACGGGCGAACCATCCGATGGACGTGAGATGACTGTCTGAGCTTTCTGTTTCTAAGTAAGTGGGCGATTATGGAGTAAGGAGGCTGTGCTGGAGTAGCACCATTCTTGGATAGCCTGTATTTGTTAGTAAACGAGATGAAATACCACCAAACCAAAAACATCACCGAGATCAGGCTGTATCGATAACAAAGAAACATGAGACATTTCCCTCATCAAAGTCAGCCTCAATCAGGCAGACACCCACGCCAGAAACTCGTACAGTTTTCCAAACCTTCCATGATTGGCTTGGCATCGCAAGGATCGGCACTACCGCAACTGCAAGCACGCCCTTTTGCCAAACCAAAGTCCCTCGTGATTGGCTTATCCCCTATCACAGCTACTGCGGAGTCTGCTGGCACCAGTTGCCCGGCTTGTGTGACACGGCATGGCTGTGATTATCGATGCGCCTCGCGAGGTAGATATTGTTTTTTTGGCCGATTGAGCCGCTATCTAAATGCCTTGCACCAGCTGCGTGAAAGGTCATGTTTGAAGCATATTGTGTTCTTGTGAGTTACGCCCATTCTCGAATATACGTGCAATTCTTTATATAAAGTTACACTTGCTGCCATTCGTTTGACATCTCCAGAGTCACATCGTCAACTTCAAACATGGCTGCTCCTCCACCCTATTCGCCTCCGGCGTCTATTTCCAGACATCGCACGGGATCGGACGACGTCCATTCCCTCGCCGATGCATTGCTTCGTACCTCTGTCTCCTCGGATAGTGCTACTTCGACATCTACCACATCCACTATCCTTCCACCCTATCCAACCTCAAGGGAACGCTCCATCGCATCAAGTTCTTCCCCCTCGTCCGGTCGTAGCGATGATTATACAAGCGGATCTTTGCCTGGCCACCTCCACAGGCTGAGGTCTCCGTGCTCAGCCAGTACCTCGGGGACCACTTCAGGGACCCGAGAGCGGCTCCGCCAGATAGAGATGGAGCGAGACGAGCTTCGGCGTGCCATGGACGGTGAACGCGCCCAGGCTGCTGAGATGCGTCGTCTGGCAGAGCAAGAACGTGCCATCTCCGAGCGTCTCAGGATGGAGGCTGCTCTATCCGGCCCATCTGCTGCCGATGCTAGGCGTCGTGTCCAAGAGCTCAAGCGTGAGGCACTTGCAGCGCGCTCCGAGAAACCAAAGCGATCCAATGATGGCATGTTCAAGAAGGCCTACGCGACCGATCTTCTCTTCCTCATGGACACCACGGGTTCTATGTACAGTTACATCAAGGCTGCCAGAGACCAGGTCAAGAGGATCATGGACGACATCACAAAGGCCTTCTTCAACGAAGCTGAAGTGCGCATCGCCGTCGTGGGGTACAAGGACCACGCCGACAAGCCCAACATCCAATTCCTAGACTTTACAACCTCCATTGACGACGTTCGGTCGTTCATCGACAAGTTCACGGCCTCAGGCGGAGGCGATGCCCCTGAAGATGTCCTCGGAGGCATTGACCAAGCCATCAACGCCACATGGAAGAACCAGACGCGATGCATCATACACATCGCCGATGCTCCAGCCCATGGTCGCATCTTTCATGACTTTTCCGACTCGGCGGATGACTACCCCGAGCCTGGGAGCGAGCCGCATCGTCTCACTTACCAGCCCTTGTTCAAGAAGATGATTGACATGAACATCAACTATGCTCTACTGCGCATCAAGAATGCTACAGACCGCATGGCGTTGACCTTTATGAAAGAGTACGCCGCCATTTCGTCCGACTGCAAGCTCCTCGTGAGCAACCAGTACTATGACGAAGGCCTCAAGGCAACCCTAGCTCTCCGTGGTGCCAGCAGCTCCAAGGGCACCGCCAAGGGCGATCTAGTCTTTGAGGAAGCCGAACTAGGCACCTCTTACAGCGCGCTGCGGCATTTAGTCGTCAGAAGTGTCACCACTTCAGCCTCTCGCACAGCAGTTCGCATGTCAACGTCGAGTTCTCGAACTGGCGGCAAGGGAGGCGCCAAGAACCCCTTGACCACCCAACTCCAAGCCATTGAAGAAGACGAAGACAAGATTGAAGAAGCCAGTGAAATGTCACTGGAAAAGGTTCCACCACAGTGGGATACCCCTGGCTGGCTCAACGAGAAGCTTATCCTCGAGGGCTTCTCCCCTGATACTGTGGTGCACGGCGCAGACACACTCAACGCCATGATGGCGCATGACGATAACATCAGGCTGAGCATCATGGAGCTTACTATCAACAAGCGGTCGCGACCATTCTCCCAAGGTGCCCTTCGTCTCACGGCGTATGCTCGTACGGCTGCCTCGACAAACCGCTACGTCGTCAAGTCGTTTAAGCGTGACGGTAAGCGTCTCGCCCATTTGGCAGAGGACATGAGATGCCAAGCTCTCTGCAAGGCATTTGCCCTAGAGTTCAACGCCTTGGTCGGTGATAAGCACGCAATCGATTTCATCGTTACGACATGTCTCAGGGGCAAGACAACCACTTCAGGCACTGACTGCATGTCCCTCGAGCCATACATCGAGGGCGAGTACGTCAAGTACAACAACAACTGCAGCTACGTCAATGATGATAACCCCAAGGATGAGTTTAACCAGGCCGCGCAGGCCTTTTCGCACTTTACCTTTGAGCGGTCCTGGGGCAGCTTCCTGGTATGTGATCTGCAGGGCGTAGGCCACGTCCTCACAGATCCCGCCATTCACACACTCGACCCAGAGCGATTTAAGCTGGCCGACACAAATCTCGGCAAAGATGGCTTCAAGTTCTTCTTTGCCACGCACGCATGCAACGAGATCTGCGAAAAGCTCGAGCTCAGGAGCACAGCAGCAGGCATCGCAAGCAACAACTGCGAGTTTAGAGAGTTGTGGCCTAGCATCGACAACACCGTCTGCTGCTCCAACAAGCTCTGTGGCAAGATCGTGCGCGTTTCCAGTGCAAAGAAGTCAGAGGAGTACCCCGGTTGTCACTGGTGCGATGTCTGCTGGCCACAGTTGAGCTCATCCAAGGTCAAGTGGATGTGCGTGGCTCCAGGGCCTCACCATGAATTTGATGTCTCCAAGTTCTACTACGAGTCCCAGGGACAGATTCCGCCTCGGAAATGTCCTGATCATCGTGAGCGAGACACAACTGTTTCCAGGACAGCTGTCATGGGTGGAAGCTTCTTTTCTAGGCTGAAGGGTGCTAATAAGCAAAAGAACATCTCTGGGAAGGCTTGGTAAGGGGTTTATTGGGTTACTTGTGTTGCTGTTCTTTTTGTCCGGGCGTTCATCTTTTCAGTGTCTTTGTTCGAATATCCAGTGGCCATCCTAGGCTTGAGCTCGAGGGACCCGAATAGCGACCTACGCAAGGGCGCTCTAAATGTCCACGATTTAGCAAAGTAAACGCCGAATTTGTCTTGACTACACCTACTGATGGCTCAATGCTTATGTCCGTTGTTAATACTACAGAAGGGCCCTCGTTCTGTTCATGTCGTGTCCGACGAAGGCATAAAAACGTGCAATACACCACGTCACTCCGATTCTTCCTTAATCTGCCCAAATAGTAATAATGTTAGCAGGCGTTAATCTGCAACTGCCCCAACCAAAAGGCCTATGATAAAGGGCATGCGGGTCAGCTGAAGCTAAGTCAGGTTGCATGCAGAACCAGCCACCATTTGTTTTTCTTGGTCGCCAGCCGTCGCGTCCTCTCGACAACAGCATCAACATGTGCCCAGTCGACACATACGGTGCCCTCTGCGGTGTCCTCATCAGCCATAAAGGCTTTGAGTTTGAATCTGATGGGTACGACCAGGCACGACTTGCAGAGAGCATGGAGAGTCTACACGATCTCGCAGATTCTATTGGGACCCAGCTCCTCCGTAGAGACGGTTCCGGGAGGCTAGCATGGCATATGAGCGTGGAGTCAAGTACATTGACGAGAGTGGTATCCTCGGGACCTTCCCGGATAAGGCGACCATTATCTCCTGGCTAGACTGCGAGGGCCTTCTGAACTCCATCCGAGCCACCTTCCGCCAGGACACCAAATCTTCACAATTTCCTCTAGTATCGCTATCGCTCACATTTGCGAATTCACACATTTCCGCAGTCGGGCCCTCAGAGTTTCACCCAGCCGACGACAACGAGCAAGACGGAGGGTCGGGCTACACGCACGATACCTGGGAGATTCAAGGATCACGGCTCAAGACTTTGCGTCTGTGGACAGATGAGTGGCAGACTCTAACAGGGTTACAGTTTTTGGAGCAGAACGGGGCTCAAAGTCCAAGATGGGGAGATTGCAAGACGGAAGGTCCTGTCGAGCTGGATCTGCAAAGCAGCACTGGGGGATGGGCCAAAGGACTGAAGGTGTTTATTGACCCGGATGACTCTGTGGTTGTGAGCGTTCAGTTGATAGAGATCGAGAGTCCAGGCCGGGGCTCAATTCAGTAAGTCGGGTCATCACGTGACCCATAGTCATGTCGTCAGGTCACGTGCGCCGTCCCTCGGGTCGGGGGTAATTTCAACAGCGGCTGCGATGGCGCAAAGGGCACAACATCACTAATGACCCCGTTTCTGCGCAAGTACAAATAAGCGCCTTTCTTTATCATTCTGTGAGCGCCGCCCTTCTCCTATCCCATATTGGAGCCTAGCCATGAGTACAAGGCCGGGAGCATGCCACAACTGTAGGCGCAGCCGCTTGAAATGTGACCGATCCCTTCCGCACTGCCTGAAATGCACCAGTAGGGGCCAAAGTTGTCTAGGCTATGGCATTCTGTTGCGGTGGGAGAAAGGTATGGCGAGTCGTGGGAAATTGACTGGCGTTACATCCGACGACATGAACAAGATCCAGAAGGGAGATACGACCTCGACTCTACAAGCGCCATGGCCTTCTATTGTGTCTACAAGGCAGCCCCCATTCGAAGGTTCTAAGCCGAGCTCTCCTCATTCGTTACCTCGTTTGTTGTTAGACCCGATTGCGCGAGATCTAGACTATCGATCGAGGAGATATCTGGACTATTGTAGGCTACCTTCGTCCGCTTGACTGCTCTTCATACTAATATTCTTTGGTAAAAGTTGCCAGTGATGTTTGCAGAGACCTCGTGCTCTATGACATCCCCCAACATAATCCATTCCGCGAGCTGGTTCCGATGGCATACCAGCACCCCATGTTGTTGCAGGCGATCATCGCCAGTTCAGCTTTGCACATGTCAAACGCTTGCCAACGGTCATCAAGTTCTTTCAGTATCTTTACAACGACAGCCTCAACTCAGAGCAGCACAAGCTTAGTGAGCTCTCTATCGATCGTTCCATATATGACATCTCGCCCGGAGACTTTCCATGACGCACTCAGGGCCAAGCAGCAGGCACTTTGTCTGCTGAAGTCTGCTCTCGAAGATATGGCTTCAGCGGATGTTGATGTGATTCTCGCGGTGGTTCTTCTCCTCATTGGGTTCGAACTCATTGACTCTGGGCGAGGCAGCTGGATATTTCACATCAATGGCGCGAGAACGATCATTGACAAGCTGATCGCATCCGGCCCGGGGATGGAGACTGCTTTGACCCCGCTTCGCAGCTGGTTGGTGTCAAATTGCTTGGTGTAAGTCGTCCTGTCCAGTAATTGATGGCTCCTGACTTAACACGTACTAGGTATGATCTTCTTGGGTCAACATTCGCAAATTCTTATCTACCGCACAGTGGTGGGCTATCGACGACTACCATGTCACTGCTTCAAGATGCAGAAGGCAACCATTGTTCGTCATTTCCGGCAGCCCTCCTTCCTTTGATACAGGCAGGGTCTCAACTATTAAAGATGAACGACGTTTCCGCGTTTCAGGATACCTTGATCGATTCAGGACAGCACGATGCGCTTCATCTCTTACACGCTGCGAGGTCATTCGACCCGGCTGTCTGGGCCATTAATTTACAGCCACGCTCACCGGCTGACGATCTCCTCCATCGGACTATAATTGCATCTGCACACAGGGCAGCTGTATGTGTCTATCTCTCGCGCATTATTCTTGCTCTATGGCCCAGCACAGTATTGCCAGATGATCTGGAAATCCTAGCAGCCGAAATCATCACCCACCTTTCAAATATGAACCCCGGAGATGCATTATTCACAGCAACAGCGTGGCCAGCTTTCATTGCTGGCCTGGAAACGGCTGACCTTACGAATCGTGCTTGGGTAGTGAGAAGATTCCAAGAGCTCTGGGAAATGGAGCCTTGGGGACTTAACAGAGAGGCTCTCGAAGCATTGAGGACAATATGGGATGGGAGGAAGAATGAGGATGCCGTAACGAGCGGCAATGACCGACTCTACAAACAGGAAGAGAATTGGAATTGGATCGAGAAGCTAAAGAACATAGGCACCGACTGGTTGATTGCATGATTGTAAGGCGATCCCGGATGATCTATCATGGTGGTAATAGAGATACATTGCCCTCTGACCGGGACTATATAGGTAACCACTACAATCATGAGAGCAACCACCAGGTAGTCACCAGTTAAATACCACGTGGTCTAGCAACAATTCGTGAGCAGAGGTCTACATGTGGGATCATGCATCTCTCAGAGTACCACCCCTGTTGGCTGATTACCTTCGCTGCTCTGTCATTGCCTCTTCCAGGAGTTCAGCCTTCTCATCCGCGGTCAAATCACTGCTGGCCTTAGGTACCTTCCCCCAGATTGCCAGAATCAACAAACTCGCGGCTGCAGCACCCACTCCAAACCAAAACGTGTTCTTATAACTCTTCCCCAATCCTGCCTCTTCTACCGTTGCTGATTGGATGATGTCCGTCAAAGCAAGGACGAAAGCTACACCTAACTGCAGCACAGAATTAATAACACTCCCAGCCAACCCCTGCTGCGCTGTAGGAAACGTCGTGGTCACGAAAACTGTCATCAAGATCGTGGACAGATCGATTCCCACGGTGCTGAAGATGACTGCAGGGAAGATCCATGCCCAATAACTTGCTCCAAGCGGAATCAGAGCTATGAGAAGCTGTGACCCTACTGCGCCCAGGCCGGAAATGATCAACAGCACACGTCCTGGAACCAGGTGCAAGATGAAGCCTTCGATGACGCTGAGAATGAGGCCTGCAAGACCGAGAGGCACATACCAAGCTACCACCTGCAACGGACTGGCAGACATGATGTTCTGGAAATAGAGTGTGCCATATACAGAAAATATACCCCAGGTGCCGTAAAGCAGGAAGAGGGCCAACAGGAGAGGGCTCATGCAAGGAGTCGTGAAGATCGAAGTTGGCAAGAGAGGCTGAGCAGCGACGCGCGTTTCGATGTAGCCCGCAGCAAGGAGTGACGAGACACCAAGTATGAGACAGACTGGAATATATGGCGTTCGCCAACCTGCAGGGGCGTGTGCTGATTGCAAGATGGAAAACACCACTAGGGTGAGGCCACAGACGATCGTGATGGCGCCGAGGTAGTCCATTTTGGCTTTGCTTGGTGGTTGGTCCTTTGAATGAGGACGCGGAATGGACAAGACTGAAGATAACAGCGTAATTGCCGTCAGGATGGCGCCGATCCAGAAGTAAAAACCCCAGCGCATGAATTGACCTACGATCCCTGCCATGAGAATGCCACCGAAAAATCCAAATACCGCTGAAGTACCGTATACTGCAAAGACGAGATTCTTTCGTGGCCCAGGACGATACAGCGACCCCATGAGCATAACTCCGGTAGGTAAGAATGCCGCAGCTCCCAGCCCTTGCAGAGCCCGGCAGAAGTCGAGCATCAGCGGATTGATGCTGAACCCGGCTATTATACTCCAGGCAAGAAGCCAGGCAAGGCCCCAGATGAAGACGGGATATCCTCCCCACATATCACCCAGACGGCCAAAGACGAGCAAGGTGCTGGCGATGACGAGGGAGAAGGCAGTCGCTGGCCACACACTGGCTGCTTGCGGGATGTCGAGCTCTCTGATCAGTGTTGGGAGGATGACGGTGAAGCCTGAGACGAAGTATTCTGTCAAGAATTGGGACATGGAGATGCTGAAGACGAAGATTATCTCGCTCCAACGGGTTGTAAAGATCGGAGGGCGCTCACGGCCAAGACGTTCGATTCGTGCTTGGAGGGACTCGTCAACTGCGGGTATGGATTCGGCAAGGTCATCGAGATGCGGCGAAGGGTTGTCGTTCGGTAAAGGATTAACAACTTGAGCTTGAGCCCTGGGGCTACATTCTCTCGGCGGGATAGTCGGTGTTGCTGAGGTGTTGCTGGGAACCCGCTGAGTCGGTGATGAAGGTAACGATGGGTGTGTCATTGTCTATCAAATATCGGCCCCTGAATATGCAGAGATATGTAACGAGCAGTGGCCGGGCTATGAAAAGACCAGAGCAACAGATCTTATACAATGTTTTTTTTTTTTTTTCATTCTGGCAAAATCATTATTACATTTGTAATCAGAACATCCAAAGATGTGAATTTTCGGAGAATCGAGGTTGGATGGTAGCCTGAGTTCACCGCCTGTAGCTCTCAAGGGTTGGAAATGCTATTCAGATACTACCGTATTCGTACCTGTACTTATTCCGCGCAGCCGTCTCGCCGGGTGGCTTTGTATCTATCTGTTAATCGTCAAGTTCCCGACTAACAACTGAGCAAATGATAACCTATTAGAAATCCCCAGCAGCCTATCAGCCATCCTTATTGCAAACTAATAAAGAAAACCACCTTATTACAATTCCAACCCCTGAAACCTGTAAAGCTTGCCAGATGAGGCGTCAGTGGATACAACGCTTATGCACGACATGCGTCTTGGCTGCCTATGTGGGGTTAGCTCCGATCGATCTGCCAGCATCCTGATTGGTTTGAGTTTCATCCGCGATACGGCAAGGACTACCTAGAGTAATTACCGACTTGTGTTGAGACCAGCATTTGTCAGTACGGAGTAGAAATGCAGGCTTATTCAGCAGTCTAGTACTGGATGTATGTCTCGCAACCCCAGACCGGTGTCTATATCTTAAGAACTGCGATTTTGTCAGTAACTTGGCTCTTTGCATCATTCTATATTACATATCTCTCCCAAACAAGGCCTTTCTACTTGTGCAAATCTCACAATGTCACCAGTGATTCATTGTGTCCGCCATGGACAGGGCTTCCACAACGTCGGTGCCGGATGCTACACTCTTCCTGATCCTCGCCTGACTCCCTTGGGTGAAGAGCAGAACATGGCTTTGCGCAAGACGGCCTTCTCAGATCAGTCCAAGATATCGCTTGTCCTTGCTTCTCCGCTTTGCCGAACACTCCAATCTGCCTATCTAGTGTTTCAACCAGCCCTCACGGCCAGCAGCAAGTGTCACCCTGAGATCATCGCCATCCCTGACGCTCAAGAAACCTCGGATGACCCGTGCGACGTTGGAACTGATCCATCAATCCCCTGCAGAGTGGTAGCCGAGAGCAAGTGGCCCGTCGACCTCTCTCTAGTCAAGGACGGCTGGAACGTGAAAGCTTTAGGGACTCGCTACAGCCCAGAAAGCAATGCCATAGCAGCCCGCGCCCGCGACGCCCGCATCTTTATCCGACAGAAGATCCGACAACTGATCGAACAAGGCGATACAGACCCTCGAGTTGTGCTCGTAACGCACGGCGGTTTCCTGCACTACTTCACCGATGACTGGGAGGACTCATGGCTGAACCCTGGGACGGGATGGCGGAACTGCGAGACCCGGTCCTACGTATTCAAGCAGGACGTAATGAATGATACAGATGTGGAGGCTAGGCTCACTGAGACGATGGAGAGTCGACTGAGGAGGGGAAAGGGCAATCGAATGCCGGCTGAGGAAGAGCAGGCGGTGCTATTTGAGCAGGCGATGGAGAATTGGGAAAACCAGGGGCTGCAAAGACCCGACAGAATAGGACTGCATCTCGAAACGAGTGTCATTGCATGATGGAATGCCATCTCATAGCGGTCGAGCTCTCCCTCTACGAGGACGGAGTGCTCGACTTTCAGGGTAGAGAATCACTCCACGACTTCCACGACATTGATCAATTTATCGACTTCAATCCAAGTCAACGTCAATCCACAAGGCCAGTTGTCATGTAATCAATCCATCCACTGCAGGGTGCGGCAGCCTGCAAGGCGTACTGTGTCAAAAATCAAGTGCTGCCGATGGCCAACCCAGAGTAGACTGGGGCAATAACCTGATAGCTGCGTCGCCAGGCAACCACCCCACCCACCACTCACAGCGCAGGTCTTGTGCGAGCTGGAAGACATTATTAGTCGGTGAGCATACACTTCGGATGATAACACAGGGTGGTCATGGCAAGCATCATCTAGACTACCCGTCGACAAATCCGGAAATTACCTAAATAGGCAGCCGACCGCGACCGAGGCGCTTAAGAAACCTACAGAACCGTTGGACGCTTCGAAGAAATCGTTGGGTTACTCAGAAGCCAAGCCCACCCCCCCACCGCTTCTTCGAGCCCTTGACCAAGCGTGACGCGCTGGAACTGTCCCAATTATTGTCAAATTTAATTTGTAATCGCCTAGTTCAAGAGGTGCCTGCTCAAATCTGTTCTGGTCGACATGTGAAATTCGCCAGTCTGCCAGTGGTGAGTACATCTTCGAGACCAGTGCCCAAGATCATAGATGCCATCAGGTCATAAAATTGCGACTGTGCCCGTTGTATACCGAGAAATGTGGGAGTTAAGTAATACGCAATTTTAAATGAGCTACAGCTTTTTTTACTTTTGAAGCCTGCTACGACAAGCACAACTTGAACAGTACATATTCATCCCGGCTGTGCTTGAAAGACGTTGAGTCAAGAGCCGACTGCGATGGTCACTCTTCGCCCAGCCGATGCATTGATTACGAAGGTACGCTTACAAAGCTGGTGGACGACATACCTAACTTAACACGCCAAAAACCAGCCAAGAGCGGTATAGTTCCTTGGATCAACTCGGGGCTGGCAGCTCTCTCCACCGCCGGCCCAAGGGACCCGGAGCCTGGTCAGCCAGACATTGGGACCACTCCGGGGCGTGCAATAGACAGACAAAATCGAGCGACAATCCTGTTTGGGGAAGAACGGCGAAAGGTGCTAGGCCTACTTTAGCTTCTCATTCCGACACCTGAGACTTCCCCAGGTCTGCTCACGTTTGCCAGATACAGTGGTTGTTGACTTAAGGGCGTGGCCTCCACATAAAGCACCAAATGTCCCAGGGAGAGGTTCTTTCGATTGCTCCTCACTTCAGCTCCAAGACATAATACCATACCTCAAATTCTCACGGGCAGTTCTTGATAATTACTCCAAAAGACGCTTCGACGCCTTCCGATAGTACTTCGACGCCATCTCAGCGCATTTCAGAGACACATCAAGCAGAACGATACCGTGACGAATTCTGGCATTATCCAACATCTTGACAGTGGTCAACAGACATGCCTGAGCTGGTCAACCTTGTGCGGCCACTTCGGAACCTTGCCTTGACCAATATATCCAGGCCACGGACAACCTTGGCAGTATCGATCGACTGGGAAATCGAGAGTTCGCCCACCATCGTCATCGGAACCGATTCCGACAGTCTACCGTCATTCTTGTCCGGAACCCTGTCCCTTAATGTAAACGAACCCCCGGTCGAGATTGGCGGCTTCACTGCTGTGCTCAATGTCCACACAGTCCAGAAGAAGCCGGTCAAGAATCGCTGCGCGAAATGCAAGGACCAATACTTCGAGATACACCACTGGTCCTTTCTGAACCAACATACTGTCCTACAGAGCGGCAGTCAAACATTCCCATTCTCCACCCTGATACCAGGTCACCTACCAGCCTCGATAGATTCACCTCTGCTTTCCATTTCGTACGAGTTCCACGCCGAAGTTCACTTCAAGTCTCAAAACACAGAGACAAATACGCCTCGAACTGTGGACTTTAAGCGAATCTTGACCGTCAGACGCCGAATTTCCGTTCCGAACCCTCCTCTACAAACGACTCGC
The DNA here is from genome assembly GCA_027886155.1 of Fusarium paranaense. Taxonomy (NCBI): domain Eukaryota; kingdom Fungi; phylum Ascomycota; class Sordariomycetes; order Hypocreales; family Nectriaceae; genus Fusarium; species Fusarium paranaense. Next base: position 127,924 of record RZGL01000052.1, read on the forward strand.
AATTTCCCCGCCGAGGGGATAAGAGTTGAAAGCTCCATCAACCCCATTATTCGTCCCGCCGAGGTCAACAACGTCTCTCTCTCGCTAACTGGCCTCCTCGTCTCCCCGGGAAATGGCCAGAACGACCATCTCTGGCGGTTATGGAAGGGGGCTTGGAGGCTAGAGGAGAATATCGAAGCCATTGCGATCCCCTGCGAGCGACACCGATGTTTAGTGACCGAAAACGGAAGCGAAGGTTTTGTTCGCAGGAAATCCCGAACGCTCGGCAAAGGGGGCATATACAATGCCTGGGAGGAAAACGCGGCCGAGGGAACTGCTGAAGTGGAGTTTGGTGTTAACATCCGCCAAAGCTCCAATGGCCCCGGATCTGCCTACAGCTACGACACAAAGAGCCTTGACGGTACCAAGGTGACCCATGCGCTAGTTATCGAGCTTGTATTTGTCAAGGAGCATTTCCCACAGGGACAGCTTGATTTGGCAATCCGAACGGGCGTCGGAAGAATTCTCACATTAACCTATCTGGTGGTCTTGGCCGATGATCAGAGTATAGCTCCTGGGTGGGCGATGGAGAGTCTACCGTCGTACCAAGACGAATGGGTAAGCCCACCAGGCTATTTAGAGGGAGTCTTTAACCGAGTTAGAGAGTTTTAGTTTTAGTAATAGTATATAAATAGCCTTTATTTAAATAATAAGATAAATAAAGACTTATACTTAATGAGAGTAGCTTTAAAAAAAGTTTAAATTTACTTATAAAAGTAATTAAAAGAAAAATAATAATATTAATATATAAAATAAGGTATATTATTATTAATGATATTTTAAAATTATTTTAGAAATATATTTATCTAATAAAAATATCTTATTATAACTTATTAATTATATTACCTTAATTCTTTTTAAAAAAAAATATATATAAAAAAAGGGTTTTTAATATATTTAATTTTTTTTTAAATTATTAGGAACATAACATAAATAATTATTAATAAACTTATATTTATTTATATTTTAAGTATTATAATTATTAATAAATATTATTAAACAAAATTAAGATTAAATAATTTATTAATCTTATATAGCTTTATATAAGCCTATATAATAATAAGCTTGTATATCCCAGCCCTTATAGTAATATAATATGAAGAAATCCCTTATATTCTATAATAATTATTAGTATTTTAATTTTAATAAGCTTTAATATAATATAATTATTTAATTTATCAATTTAAAAATAAAATATAAAACTTTAATTATAAAAAATTAAAGCTTTAATTATTTAAAAAATTAAGAAATAATAATTTTAATTTATTAATAGATTACTAAATATACAAATAACCTAGTATTTATCCGATCTCGGCGTTATCTCTGTCAAGTTTGCAATTCATTCCCTTTGGCAGCCCCACTTGGCCCGCGGCTAGATCCGCCGCTATTGGGTATCTTATCAGATGGCCCCCGAGTCGGCGCCTTGCTGGGTGTCACAGGACCATGTCAGGCAATCACGCAGGCAGGCGGCAAGGAAGGCTGTGTGCCCTGCTGCCTCATCCTCCATCAGATGACACGCTTTCAGCCTTGAACCGCTTTGCCGGGTACATTTCTCTCTCCTACATCAAACAACAGGGGTCCACGTCCCTATAGGATCAGACAAACACGCTACAAACCATGAGTTCATCGTCTGAAGCGACGCCCCTTTTAGGCGCCGCCGTGGGAGATACCTCGGCTTCGTCAAGTTTATTACCTCACCGACCCGAAAGCGACGGTAGCCGCGCCCAAGACAAGAGGCTATCCGCCGGCGTCGCCCGCATGGCCGTCGTCTCCAAGAACCTCACCACGGCTCATCGCGTCTGGCTGTTCGTCGGCATCTTCATCGTCGGGTACGCCTACGGTCTCGAGAGCCAGGTGCGCTCCGCGTACCAGCCCTACGCGACTTCGAGCTTTCATCTGCACTCGTACCTCAGCACCATTAACGTCTTGAGGAGTGTCATTGCTGTGGCGGTTCAGCCGACGGCTGCCAAGGTTGCTGACGTGCTCGGTCGCTTTGAGGTTATTGCGATTTCTACCATTTTGTACACGGTCGGAATTGCCATCGAAGCGAGTGCGCAATCTGTTGAGGTGTTTTGCACTGGGTCCATGATCTACCAGGCCGGATACACGTGCATCGTCCTCCTCATGGAAGTTCTCATCGCCGACTTTTCGTCCATGCGAGCGCGCGTCTTTTTCAGCTATCTTCCCGCTATTCCTTTCCTTATCAACACTTGGATCAGTGGAAATATTACCTCGGCGGTTCTGAGCGCGACATCCTGGCGCTGGGGTATTGGAATGTGGGCAATCATCTATCCCATCGCTTCACTTCCCCTCCTATCTTGTCTCTACTTCCTTGAGCGTCGCACCTGGGAAACTGAAGATGGTAAAGAGAGCGAGGAGACTGCACCGCTGGTTTCGCTGCGAACCAACGAGGGCCGATCTAATCTCTTCGACCAGCTCGACGTCGTCGGCCTCCTCACTCTCGTCTCTGCCTTCTCCCTCATTCTGGCCCCTCTGACTGTCGCCGGAGGAACAGTGAGCCACTGGCGCAGCTGGTACATCATTCTCCCTCTAACTCTGGGTCTTTGTTCCATCATCGCATTCGTCCTTTGGGAACAGCGAGGCGCAAGGCATCCCCTTATCCCCTTTCATCTCCTTCGCGATCGAGGCGTCTGGTCCGCCTTGGCTGTTCGGAGTCTGCTCAACTTTGCATGGTATACCCAGGGTAACTATCTCTACACGGTTCTCATCGTTGCATTTGATTTTTCGGTCGAGAATGCGACCCGTATCCTGTCATTCTTCTCATTCTTTGGCGTCATAACTGGAGTTCTTGCCGGTCTCGTCATTTTCAAGATTCGTCGCCTCAAGTTCATCATCGTTGGAGGAACATGCCTTTTTATGGTTGCATTTGGCGTTCTCATTGCATATCCCGGTGACCCTTCCAAGTCTTCGCAGTATGGAATCATCGCGGCACAGGTTCTTCTCGGAGTGGCTGGAGGGTTCTTTGCCTATCCAACTCAAGCATCGATTCAGGCGTCTGCATCTCGCGAGCATGTGGCCATTCTCACAGGCCTTTACCTTTCCTTCTACAACGTCGGCAGCGCCTTTGGAACTTGTCTATCCGGCGCCATCTGGACTCAAACTTTATACGGAACTCTAAAGTCAAACCTAGACTTTCAGTCAAACAAGACGCTGGCAGAGGCCATCTACAACTCGCCCTTCTCCATTGTTCCTGACTATCCAGTCGGTACAGAGATTCGAACGGCCATCATCGACAGTTACAGTTCGGTTCAGAAACTGCTTTGCATTGCTGGGATGTGTGTCTGTATTCCCATGGTTGGATTTGCATTGGCCCTTAGAAACCCTCATCTGTCGGAGCGCGAGGTCCAGATTGAAGATGACTCCGAGGAGGCTTAGGCATTGGACATTAGGCTTGTTGGCTTGGATTTATTCATCATTTGAGCTTTGGCTGAACAACTGAACCCAGCTCAGGCTGGTAACATGCATCAACAGCAGGATAGAATGCATTATAGACAAGCATTTAACTTAGATAGTATTTGCTGCATTATCAAGACAGTAACATAGCTTGCATTTAAACATCGTATTCTACACCCAGTAAACCAATTATAGTCGAGCCCTGCTCTCTTCCCATCGTGCCTTTAACCGTCCAAGCATCATCCCAACATACTTGACATCAGTAACATCAGGAACGCTCCTCAGCGTCTCACTATCCTCCCTCGACTTTTCAGTCAGATAATCCAAGCTTCCCTTCTCAGCAGAAGAGGCAGCCTTGGGACCGTACTTGCCCTCGAACCAATCTAGTAGCTTGATCGGCGGGTTCTTTGAGGGGTCTCGGTCAGAGTTCCTCAATCTGTCCATCCACTCACTCGTGGGGAGGGTTTCGAATTTGAGACCTGCGCTGGTCATGGAGGGGAGCATATCTCGGGACCAGTGGAAGCGCTTGGGGTTTATGACGTGGTATACTAGGTCCGCGTCAAGACTTCGATCAGCGGGTGCGTTGGCGCCGAGGTTGGCCAGGTCGAGGATGGCGCTGGCAGCGAGGTTCACGGGGAGCCAAGTCATTTCCTAGCAAGATGTCAGTAACAGCGCATAGAATTTTTCAACCATGAACTCACCTCGTTCAGAGCGGGAAGAGCACCGAGGGTCTCGGCCGTCTGAATCATCAAAGGAATACCCTCGGTAGTATTCCACTCTCCAACGTTCGTGTCACCAACCAACTGTCCAATACGAAGAACCCTCGCAGGCGCACCAGCATCCTTCATGGCATTTCGTGTGATATGCTCCGCAACGTACTTTGAGCGCGCGTATCCAGTGTGCTGAGCATGGGCAGGTGAGGGGACATAAGACTCGAGAACAGAACCAGGTCGAGGTGTACCTCCTGCCGATGACACTGAAGAGCAGAAGAAAAACCGGGCAGGTCGAGGGGTTTGCACTGAAAGAGTGAGTTGAATCAAGTTGTGCACAGCCTTGATATGCTGATCCTCAAAACTTGACACGGAAATGTTGAAGTTGACGGCCCAGGCGCTGTGGATGACTGTCGTCAACTTGGTGCTCAGCTCTTGAATTCTGGACTCTCCGAGACCAAGGTCTTGCTTGCTCAGATCACAGGGCAGGGCGACCACCTTGCTTCTCTGCTCTTGGGTCAAGGTTAGTCCACGAGTTGCAAGGGAGCTGTCGACTCTGTCAGAGGCTGCGGCCTCGTTGGATGCTCGAACCATGGCCCATACGGCTCCGACACTGGGTCGTGCAGTCAGTTGAGCAAGTGCATGAGCTCCCAAGGCTCCTGTGACACCAGTAAGAAGCTAAGATACTGGTTAGCCCTGTGAAATGTGAATCGAAAAGAAGAGATACTCACCACAAGCTCCTTCTCAGGCTGTGGAGCAGATCCAGCAACATGAGGCTTGAACGAAGAGTACTTGGCAACCAAGTTCTTCATAATCTGCAACTGATCCTCAGCCTCACTATCCTCACCCGTCCTCAACTTCTCCAAATGACGAGCAAGAAGCTTCACATTGCCCGTCTCATAGAGAACATTCTGTCCCAGCTGAGACTGTCTACCACCGAGATCAATCTCTCTCTTGATCAGACTCCACATCTGGATGCACTGCAGACTGTCAACGCCAGAGGCAAAGAAATCTTCCTCCGGAGAAGAGAGCTTGGCGCCGCATTTTTCGTTGAGTTGGCGGATGAGATACGTCTCCAGCTCTTCGCCTTCGAGCAGCAAAGCCCCTTGTTGATCGCCTTGTCCTTCGTAGGCGGCATAAGCAGCCTCAATCTCCTTTTCAAACTGGCGATACACGGGAACACGGATAAAAGTTCCCTTGTCCGTCCTTGGATATGCCGTATCCGCCTGAACGATAATCACCAACTCCTTGGGCACTCGGGAGAACGACTCTGCCCGGGAATTGGCGTCTTCCACCGCAGGCCAGATGCGTTCGAGGAACTCTTCATCAGACATTTTAGCAGCCCTGTCAGCCTTGACGATCAAGACTCCGGGATAACTCCGTCCCTCGCCATAGACAATCGCCTCCTTGACAATCTCTTCCTGTCGGATTCGGCCTTCGATGGGGAGAGGGAGGACCTTTTCACCGTTGATAAGAGTGAAGCGGTCGTCGAGACGGCAGGCGTACTTCCAGAGCTTAGGTCGTGTCGGGTGTCGAGTGAAGAGATCTCGTGTGCGGAATGAATTAGGCGGGTCGTCAGAGTTGATGGTGCTCTTTGATGGGAGACCGTCCAGGGCAACGCATTCGTAAAGGCCAGGGGCGACTTCGTCCATGAGGCAATAAGGCTCAGCTTGGGGCAAGAAACGAAGATAGCTCCACTCCTTGTCGCCTTCTGGGCGTGTCGAGTTCATGAGTCTTCCCGTTTCAGTTCTGTCAAAGAGTCAGCATACTCATAAGCACTGGTTCTCTGTCACTCACGCTCCGTAGTTGCCAACCAGGTAGACTCCATTCTCTACCAGTCGATCTCCAAGATCATCAGGACACCCACTTCCAGCATAAAGAACCAGCTTGACACCAGCCAAAACACGGATACCCTCCTCAGTCTCGGCAAGTAACTTGATGACATACGGAACCGAGTGAAGAATCTCGGGCTGAACCGTGTCAATCATCTGGATGATCGACTCCCTCGTCAAAGGCAAGTTGTAGTTGCAAAAGTAGAGCGGCTTTCCAGAGTAGATGGACCGGAAAATCTCGTAGAAGCCGTGGCTGTGAAACATGGGGGAAGTGAGCAAACCTCGCATATCCATGTTTGTGGAAAATGCAGCGATGCAGCTTCTGTTGGTCAGGTAGATGGGCTTGGGAAGACCGGTTGAGCCGGATGAGTGGATGATGACTGCCACCTTGCGGGACTCGGCGTCTGGGTTGTAGTCGCGAGCAAACCTCGGTGCGTCGTAGTTGCAGTAGTCTGAGTGTTGCAGCAGTGGAAGAATCTCGAGTGGTCGGTTCTGTTGGACCTCCTTTAGGACTGGGTGGAAATTGGGTGTGGTGAGAATGGTGTGGCAGTCAGCCAGGTCGAGCAACTGTGTAATTGCTGGACAAGCAAGTCGAGTAGAGATCAAAAACGAAGAATATCCAAGCCGGTTAAGAGCGATGATCTGGATGACAATGTGAATACCAGATTGGGCGAGCATGCCAACAACAGGAGCCTTCTCAAGAGTAGGATCCTACACCAGTAAGTCTCAATCACCATCAGAAATACACTTATACTCACCACAGACTTGAGACCCATCTTCTGAAGCTTTGCGACGGCAGCATCGGCGTATCTGTCAATCGCAATCGCGCTGTGCTCCTTGTAATCATCAACCCCCGCCTCAGGGAACCCGAGCAAAGGAGCATCCTGCAGCTCCGAAGCCCTCCGCTTGATCATCTCATCAAGCGTAAACATCTTGGCCTGGAGGTCGAAAGACTGGACGGGCGGCGTCCTGGCCGCCTCGAAGCCGTTCACGTCGTGTCTGATGGTCATGATGTCTGTCTGCCTTGTCGAAAACAGGTAAGCACATGTTGAAGGCAACTCCCAATAGAATGCCTTTGCTCTATATATCTCAGAGATCCGGTTCCAACGGCGACCCGCTGATCCCGGAATGATATCCGAGGTGTTCCAGGACCCGGCAAAGGACGGACACCTCCTGGTATCACGTCTTTATCCGGCACATACAATCTCAGCCCCAACGAATCCCAGCTTCACACCTTATCCTACCCTATCGATTCGCCGATCGTATGCCAGACGCTTCTTTATCCGACACGACGCGGGGTAGAATACAAAAAGCCTCCAATGGGGGCGACGGATCCACCATGACCAAGTCGGATTTGCGCCGCTTTTCCGCTCATGCTCCGTTTCCATCACAAGAGTTATCGGCTATCTCTCCTGTAAACTCAATCTCGATTGAGGCTGTAGACGGGGCTTCGGAAAAGCGGCTGTAGACGCAGTTTTGCTCCCTCGCGACGCTATCATGGTTGCAGGCCTTCCCCATGGGGTAATGCAGCTATGGCGTCTCTATGATGAGAGGGTCATTACTAGGAGAATGTATAGTTTGTAGAGCTTGGGTAGTTTTTATACGTCTATAGCCAGATGAACTATATCAATGTTGTGTCCATCGGTTACGGGTAAACCCTCATCGTCCTCATCGCCACCCTCCTAGAATTATCACAATGGCTACTCAAGAAACAGCAACCAACAATGTCAATCCCAAGGATGAAGCGACAGTTGATCATGTTGACTTTCAAGAAGACATGATGAAATCCACTGACGTAGAGCAGCACGACAAGTTTGGGTCCCACGCCAAGACGGACCCAAAGGAGATTGCCCTCGTCAAGAAGCTCGACATGTACTTGATGGTGAGTTTGCTTGTAAATTGCACAGCTGTGACTATGTTGACAGCTGTCTAGCCTATTCTCTGGATCATGTACTTTCTAAACTTTCTCGATCGAAACGCCATCGTCAACGGGAAACTCAACGGCCTGGATAAGGATCTTGGCATGGTTGGATCCCAGTACAACACCTGCGTCAGCATCTTCTTCGTCGGGTGAGTAAATACACAGTCTGCAGGTTAAAAATGCTAACTCGTATAGATACATCACCGGCATGATTCCATCTAATGTCTTGATCACCCGCATCAGACCCTCTTGGCACATGTCCGGGTGGATGATGGCGTGGGCGATTGTATCGACTCTTATCTGCGTTGTCAAGAGTTATCATGGCATGCTAGCTTGCAGGTAAGTTCAGGAACCCTATTCAGAGAGAGAGTACTAATATGACCCGTCTCCAGACTCATCCTCGGTATGACCGAAGCTCCCTTCTACTCCGGCGCCTGTTACCTTGTCAGTCTCTTTTACAACAGAAAAGAGACAGCAACGAGACTGGCGATATTCTACACGGGCAATCTCCTCGCGAGTTCATTCTCCGGCTTGATCGCAGCAGGTGTCTTTGCTGGTCTTGACGGACGATACGGTCTAGAAGGATGGCGCTGGCTCTTCCTCATCCAAGGTGTCATCACTGGTAAGTAACCACACCCTCTCTCACTTTACCACCTAACCTCCCATAGTTGGAGTCGCCGTAATCGCCTTCTTCATGCTCCCAGACGCTCCCCTCCAGACACGTTGGCTCAACCAAGAGGAGCGCCAACTCGCCCACTCTAGAATTGCCAGCGACACGACCGAGAAGCGACTCGCTACAGGCAGTTGGTCGGGCCTCTGGGATGCCGTAAAGGACTACCGGACGTGGATCTTTGCGCTGCAAGGAAATCTCCATCTCTCTGCCAATGGCTTCAAGAACTACATGCCCACCGCTGTCAAGTCCCTCGGCTTCAACACCACCATCACCCTCGTCCTTACCTGTCCCCCATTCCTCATCGCGACAGCTACATCAATCCTCGTCTCATACTCATCTGGTCGTCGCAACGAACGGACATGGCACATCACCATCTCAAAGCTCATCGCGAGTATTGGCTTCGCAGTAGCTACTGGAACCCACAACATCGGTGCACGATACTTTGCCATGGTCCTCTTCGTTGGTGCAACCTATGGAGTAAACAACATAAACGTTGCATGGACATCTGCAACTCTCGGTCAGACGGACGAGAAAAAGGCAGCAGCGATTGCCATTGTCAACACTCTAGGTAATCTCTCATTTGTCTATACTCCTTACCTTTGGCCAGATAGCGATGCGCCGTTGTTCCGTCTGGCCATGATTGCGAGCATCGTCTTCTCCATGGGCGTTGTGGCGACGGCTTGGGTGATGAAGTTTGTGTTAAAAAGGGCGAACAAGAAGATCAGGGCATCGGATAACGAGGCGGTTAATTTTTACGCCTATTAATTATGTTCAATGAAGTTGGAAGAAGAAGCGGCACAGCTTTTACCATGCAGGTTATGAAACAAGTACGTGTGGAAGCTAGCTATGGTCTGGGAATGAGATGGGAAATTGGGCAATGAATACCTCTCGGGGCAGGCGTGGCTCTTGGTATCTAGGATAAAGTTACAAGGATGGGGGGGTTGGTACCAGAGTGAACCATTGTACCTGACCAGATGCCAATGTTTGGACTGAAAGCCTTTTCAACTCGAAAACAAAGTCCAACAGGCCATCTGGGCTACCACTTGCCCTCTGTTGATCTCTTTATCTTCGCCCCTGTTGGCATAAATCAGGTGCCTTAAATCAATACCGAGTTCTGAGCTTAGGTTCCAATGCTGTTGCAGTGTTAAAAGTCATACTCTTTGCTGCTATGGTTAACACTCTCGGCCGTCATGCAAAGGAAAGTCTGCCAGCAACTCTACGAACAAAGGTTCACTACGGCCACAACAAGAAAGTATCCCAAATGCCTTGTCTATCACTCTAGACCTGATGCAAATGTACATGTACAAGAAATATCTACTTTCCAACCCCAGACCTTAGTCCTTCATAGACCTCTTAGCAACCCAAAACTGCGCATTGTACGCGCTCTTAGTCAAGGCCTTGTTGTTGAATCCGTAGACAGCCTCCATGCTCCTAACCTTTCTCTCCGGCAATGTCAGAGGCCCACATGATTCATCCGTGTCAAGATACTCAAAGCCCATGACCTCGGTGATCCTCAGCACCTCATCCAGTGACAGCTGCACGTACGGACCAGATCCATAGAGGAGAGGTCCAAGGTTGATCCAGTGACCACCGGGCTTGAGCACCTTCTTGATTGTGTCGAGGTAGCTCATGAGGTTTCGGGCAGTGTCGATGAAAAAGTATGTGACAACGACGTCGAACTTGCCCCTCTTGCCAATAAAAGCGGTGGTAAAGTCACCCTCAACGAGGACTACAGAGCTAGCGTTGACGCCAACATCGGGGAAGAGAAGTTCTCGGGTCATGTCTGCTTCGGAAATGTGATGTGACCAGCCCTCGACAAAGGGGTGCCAGGACATGGAGTTGCGGGCTCTGTTAGCTTCGACAAGGCGGTAGGCGAGGTTCATGTACATGGACCACTCGTTCATGGTCACTTCGAAGCCTAGATGCGTTGTTAGAGAGTAACCATAAAAATACAACATGGATCTTACCTCCGAGTCTGGCAATATCATGGCCCAGCCTGCCAAGACCAGATCCTGGAACCAATGCCTTGACAGGAGCAGCTCCATCTCGCTCAGGGAAGAAACCTTCCAGGGTCTTGGTCAGACAAGAAAAGGGCCCATTCCTCTCGGAAGCACCCTCCTCAGTCCAGTCACGGACATAATGCTTCAGAGCCTGAGAGACAGAGATCCGGTCGGCAGTCTTTCCGGAAGCCTCAATTTCTTTGGCATGCTTCTGGAACTCGTCCTGGCCGATTTCGTAATACTCCATGGCATTCTGGACAATACGGTTGCAAAGGTCCTGGTTCTTGGTGAGGAGAGTATCAAAGCGGGCAAACTTCTTGGAGTACTGAAGTTCTTTTTCAAGTAACTGGTCGCGTGCAAGGGTTAGAAAATCAAACAGAATTTCCAGGCACTGAGTTTGCTTACAGCTCGCTGAGCCTTTGTGACATGCTTGTAAAAGCCTTCGAACCGATCAAGCTCAACCTTCTGACGCTCATGGTACTTGCTGAATCCGTAAAGAGCATCGAGAAGGCGATGTCGGGGATGATTCTTGTTCCAGGTACCAGCATCCCGGGCCATGTTGCCCATCAGCTTCTTCTTGGCCTCTGCATGGCGAGGCGTGTTGGGCTCTCCGGCGAACTGCTCCAGAGTGACAACAACTTCGTGGACCACCTCAATAGGAGAGCTCAGGGTGCCAGACTGTAATGACGTATATGTTAGCTGAGGTTGCAAGGTTGTTTCTGTTGTCGTCGCCATCTGAGTAAATGACATTGCGGTTGTGGTGGTGGTGGTGAAAGGGTGGGGACGGGATAAAAGAGAAAAGAGGACAAACCAGGTCGGAGGCGACGTCAGGCCCATTTTGATTCGTGGCAGACTCAACCTTGATGTTCTCGGCCTCGTTGGCGTCCGCAGCCGTGCATAAGGGGCCGATGGAGAGAAGCAGCAGGGTGGTGAACGAAAGGAGCGCCGTGGAGGCGAGCTGAAGTCTCATGGTGATGATTGATTGAGGTGGGATGTTTTTTTTCTTGATCACAACCACAAAGTCCAGAGCCCAATACGGAGGCTCCTGTCTGTAATATGACTTTACGTGATGAGCGAGAAAAGAGGGCCTCGAGGAAAAACGACTATGTACTCTGCCCTGGACGCCACGGTTAGTTTATCAAGGTTACAAGGTTGACAGGGTTGATGCTGGTCGGTTGTATCCCGCGAGCCGTGAACCGTTACACCAACGGGGGACGGGGTAAGCGACGACGAACCTGGAGAGATGTTCAAGGTGTGCATGCAGAAAAAAAAAGAGAAAGAGGAAGAGAGACAAGACGGCTCTGCATCATGCAAACCAGTCGAGAGATAATATCCAACACTTTCACTCTAAAGCCCGAGCCTCACAGCGGCCCAACCTTTTTGTTCTGTCAACTGCTGGTACGTTTTTCGGTCGGTGGCCTGAGGTTCCATTGGATGAGAGACTTGGCATGAGATGGTCTTTTTGGCGAGTCGCCGCTTCCAGCGTTTGTGGAGGGGCACACACACAAGAGCAGGAACACGAACAGTGGGGGAAGGCGCACCAGCTGAGCTTCCGGTCGGGGCAAGCGCGGGAAAAGTGGGGTCCGGTCCTTGTGCTTCGCTTGCCCGGGATTTGAGTCGATTTAAGGTGAGGACCTTGATGGCCCTGCCAAGACCAAGCCTCGCGATTTTGTTTACCCACGCACGCATCCCCACGGGCCAACAGGGGACCTCACAACCTCTCGTCTCTCTCTGTACGACATCTCCACGCCGGTCTCTGATCTACCCTAGGCTCGACCGAGGAGCCAATGGCCGACTCGGTGTTCTTTGTTCTCGCAACCTTGTGCAGCATAAGCATACAAGGGTCCTGTCCTCTTCCCGTTGAGCACATTCCAACCTGCTGCATACTACTCACACCCCATCCATCCCATGTCTCTCTTTATATCCGTAGCCTCTACTCTATTTCTCGTAGTCTCGCCGAATAATTACTGTATCCAAGGATTTAAACATTGTCCCCCCACGTCGTCTTGTCCGATCTTCAGCTTCAAGCGCTGTAAGACACCCCTCGTATCCACGCCCGCGGACCGTTTGTCAGGCCCCAATTGCCACGAACCTTGATGCATACAGTCGCTGCAGCCTCCATCTCTTCTCTTGGCGATCCCGTAGAGAGGCAGTGAATCACAGTCACTAATCCTCACGCCCCTCCCCCCTTGACACTTCAGCTGTCAGTGGCTGCCACTGCACCGTCACTGACACCGTCACCTACGACCTACATATAAAGCTCCCCTCCACACCCGTTGCCGCCTCCCGTTGTTGTTCCTGCATCCTCATCCTCACCTTGCTGTCTCCTTCTGACAAAAGCCACTCGTTCTCAAACACCTCAACACCACCAAAGAACAAGTCAAGATGAAGACCACCACCTTCGCCGTCGCCCTCCTGGGCCTCTTCCCCGCCGTCATGGCCGCTGAGTCTCTGGCTCCCTCCCCTACCGAGTCCGTCGGTTGCGAGCCTCATGGCGACCACTGTTTGTTTTCCCTTCTGACACTCCCTTCTGGCAGCATGATCTAACAATCCAGGGCACTGCGAGGCCGCCCGCACCACTCTCGCTACCGCCAAGGCTCCCGCTACCACCGACGAGGAGGATCACGATGATCATGACCACGAGGCCGGTGAGAGCGAGGCCCTTGCTCCCTCTCCCACCGAGTCCGTCGGCTGTGAGCCCCACGGTGACCACTGTACGCATCCCTCCAGCTTCACTTGTTCGTCTCCATCCTAACCTCTCTAGGGCACTGCGAGGGTCCCCGTACTGGTACTGACGTCGCCGCTGCTACCACCGAGGAGCACGACCACTCCGCTGGAGCCACCGAGTCTCTGGCCCCCTCTCCCACCGAGTCCGTCGGCTGCGAGCCCCATGGCGACCACTGTATGTTCCTCAATTGCTCACTCTTGCAATCAGCTAACGCATATCCAGGGCACTGCGAGGGTCCCGCCACCGGTGCTGCCTCTGGCACTCCCACCTCTTCCCCCGAGGTCACCGTCACCAACGCCGCCGGCATTCAGATGGTCCCCGTCGTCGGCCTCTTCGCCGCGGCTGCTCTGGCCCTGTAAGGGACCCTGCGAGGTTGTACGGTAGGCATCCAGGGGAGCTCTTTGTCGTGTCGGCCCCTGGGATCGCGAAGCAGCGGATGATTAGAAAGGACATGGCAACAATTCACACCACCACCGTTACTTAGGTAGTTTCGTTCGATTCAGCTACACCTTGCTAGCTCGATTAATCAACTTCTTCCCACCTTTTTACTCTGCTTGATGATCTTGCTGTTGGTGATGTCACAAGACATGTTGCCCGAATTGGGCGAGCCTTGTACCAATTGGCTTGTTTCAAACTTTGAGAAACAAGACCATGTGTCGCTGCTGTGTTGTGTTGACCGGGTAATTGAAGACCTCTGGTGGTTCAGATGGTTACATCGTGGTCAGTTCTACATGGCCATGCCTTTGTGCAACCCCCAACAGCACAGAACCAACAGTATTGCCATTCAAGCACATTTGTGTCCATGACGGCCAACATCCATGATGATCAATCCCATCTCAGCTTCATCGATCCCCCATGACGCCTCATCTGCTTGCGCCGCGCACAATGTGGTGTGCGCCTTCCCGCATGAATAGCGCCAACGTAAATTATCCATAAAAGTAACCTTTTTTTCTTGAACAAGCTCATCCCATGTCTAGCATGACACTAGGAATTATTCCCGCAGAGAATTCCCTGTTTTTTTCTCTTCTCGCTCACAATGGGGAGGGGGGACCCTTCACCTATTGGTCTTGGCGCTTCCTAGCCTGGCGGTTCTGATCCATCCAGATAGTCTATCAAGGTTCTCAACCTCGCTTTGCAACTGCCCACTCGCTCACTCGCCCACGCCGATGCAGCTAGGGCAAGGGTTTACGTTGACTGTGCATCGGACCTTGGTACCTGAGTAAGGTTCGTATGCATCGAGGCCGTGTCTCTATCAAGATGCAAGGTTGTGACGGTGACCTGGGTAGGTAAGATGTAGGTAAACTAGACAGCAGTAACCCCCAACCTTCCCAATGGGTCGCTCCTTCCTCTCGAATCGGAGCGTTTGCTTTCCAACTCATGGCATAACCGCTTCTTCCCCGGCTCCGCTGAGATCCATATCCCACGCATCCACGGCCTTGGAACTGACACATGAGGTCGCGTACCCGGTGCACACCCTTCTCGCAACGATATGGACCCTTGAAGAAAGTCCCCCCATCGAGAAGGAGGCGCCGCCAAACTGACCGAGGATTGCCCAGCCTGTTGGTCATCGGAACGTCGCCGTGGAGCCTTCTACCCATGATTCACCTACGACGTACCTAGCACCACAACGCACCGCAACGCAACGCACTACATCCCCGCCTCGTGTCATTGCACATGAACTCAGCATATACTCCGTATTCACTCCCGTCCATCAGCTACGCCAAGCCAACCGGATATCCATCCAGGTCGATGCCCCACGGTTCTGCCCGCCTGCAGCTGCCCGCCACTGACAGAACTTTGTTTCTCTTGGTCAATGAGGACCTTGATATCCAACCCTCCATCCATTAGAGGAGGGGACTTTTTATTCACTGCAAACTCGGCCCCCACGCCGGCGGACGTTTACATATTAAGCTTCTTTTTTTCCACCTCTTCTTCTCTCCTCCTGCCCTCGTCCAGATCGATCATCCGCAAGGCGCAACCTCGCTCTTCGGTCAATACATTGCATGCTCTCCCACCGCTGCATACCACTCGCTCTCCGAACCGCCATGACTCGCACCGGTCGTATTTGCGGGAGCCGTCCCGCCGTGGTGTTCGTCGGAGCACTGCTCTTTGCCGGCATCGTGTCGGCCTCGATCAACCCCGGCGCCATCAGACGCCAGGCCACGGCCACCAGCGCCGGAGCCGAGGCCAGCATGGACTTTGAGTCCCTGACCGGATGCCACATGCATGGGACGAAGCAGTATGTGCTCTCGAAAAATGGGATGATGGTTATTGACATTCTCTAGGTACTGCATGGCGGACTCTACTGAGTACCAGATCGTCCCTGAAGCCGCCGAGGCGACGGCCACCGAGGATCCTCCCTCTTCGTACACTGCCTGCCACAACCACGGTTCAGACGTGCAAGTTCTTTCGTCCTCCTACGTCGATACGCCTCTGACAATCGTCCAGTTACTGCATGAACCCCAACGGTGGCGAAGTTCAAGTTCTCGCCGAAAACGAAGCCGCCCCTACTCAGACTGCGGCCAAGGAGACTGGCAAGAGCTCCGCCGCTGATTCGGACAAGATCACCGCCGTCACTGAGTGCCACATGCACGATACCTCTCTGTGCGTTGTCTCCGCTGTGCGCAGCTGATATATGCTAACATGGGATAGCTACTGCATGGGCCCCAGCTCTACCGAGTACTACGTCCAGACCACCATCACCAACACCGAGGAGTTTCCCGCCCAGCTCACCGATTGCCACAGCCACGGCGAAGAGACGCAAGTTCTTCAGGTACTCTGGAATTGGGCTATAGCTAACACTGCTCAGTTACTGCATGTCCGACGATGGCGAGGCTCCCATCATTCTCGCTGAAGATGTCGAGTCCGGCGCCGCTGATCCTGAGGAGGAACACTGCCACTTCCACGCCGGCGTCGAGTAAGTCGCTCTCCAATCCCGGTCTGTTCCAACGTTAACACGATTAGGCATTGTGTCGGAGGTAGCCACGGCTCTGAAGAGGAGGGTGGCCGCTCATGTGGAAAGGTTGACCGAGACTACAAAATTGGTATCCGTATTGGCATGCTTTTCGTTGTTCTCATCGCCAGTTCCATCGGTAGGTAAAATTCTCATACTGAGAACCCTGAACTGACAGTGTCTAGGTGTCTTTGGTCCCATCTTGATGTCGACTTTCATGCCCGTCAAGTCCAACCTCTTCCTCACTGTCCTCAAGCAGTTCGGTACTGGTGTCATTATCTCCACTGCCTTTGTTCACGTAGGTTCCCCTATACCCCTAGGTCTTTCCTACTAACCTCGACAGTTGTACACCCACGCGTCCATGATGTTTGGAAACGAGTGTATCGGCGAGCTCCAGTACGAGGGTGTCACCTCAGCCATCGTTATGGCCGGCCTGTTCATCTCGTTCGTGATTGAGTATTTCGTTCACCGAGCGATGCGATGGCAGGAGAACAAGGAAAACAAGTCCGAGGGCGCCATGTCTCCCCAGGCGCTTGCGAAGGCGGAACTTACCAACGTGACTATCATGGAGGTTGGTATCATCTTCCACTCGCTTCGTAAGTGCCCACTCATTCCACCATGACGTCTACTAACTTCTCTAGTCATTGGAATTACGCTTGTCGTCGCTGGTGACTCCTTCTTCATCACCTTGTCCATCGTCATCATCTTCCACCAGCTCTTCGAAGGTATCGCTCTGGGTACCCGTATCGCGGCGGCTGGCTATGGCCAAACTCCTCTGGCCCATTTCCACTCCCACGGGCACTCCCACAGTCCCGCTCCCGCGGTGGACCGAACTGGCACGTCGACCGTTTCCCTGACCAAGAAGCTCATTCTTGGTGCTGGTTTCGCCCTTGTCACCCCCGTTGGCATGGCCATCGGTATCGGCGTCCTGAACGTCTTCAACGGCAACAACCCTTCCACTCTGATCGCCCTAGGAACTCTGGACGCCCTCTCGGCCGGTATTCTCGTCTGGGTCGGACTTGTAGAGATGTGGGCGCAGGATTGGATGTGGGGAGGCGAGCTCACCGAGGCTGGCCCTGTCACGACTGCTCTGGCCCTGTTTGGTCTTATCTGCGGTATGGTTCTGATGAGTTTGCTCGGCAAGTGGGCTTAAACAAGCCTTGGATACCCCCCTTTCGACATACTAGTCGAAGCTTGGAGTCTCGAAGATAGTCCTCCTACAAGATGCAGTGTTAAGAACATTGCTTTCACCCCGTAATTACCACGATTAGATATACCAGAAAGTAACAGTACTCTTCACTTCTTTCACAAACAAACTTAATCGCACTACACTTTTTCGCTTCCATCAGTCCTTCTTGGCGCGTGCCTGTTGGATGCGTCTGCTCATGCTGCCAACCTTGAAGAAGATGCCGATGATGCCCTCGCTCACCCACCTGGGCAGACAAGACAATAGCCAGACCCGTCCAGACATGCCTCCAGCCCAGTACCAGTCAGGAGTACCTCCAATCAAGCCTCCAAACCATCCCTCGCCCCTGAGAGCCTGTCCAACCAGCTTGCGCGCGTAGATCTCGGTCGGCACCGTCGCCGTGTTCTGGCTAAAAGTAAGGCGACGAACAAACACGTCCTCAACAGGCTTGTACAGCGAGTTTTCTGGCAGGGACCGGTGAGTGCGGCTAGCAATGTTGGACCTAACTGTGCCGGTGACGGCCGTCATGACACGCACGCCAAAGGGCTTCAGCTCGAGGCGCAGAGCTCGGCCCCAGACGTTGATGGCGCCCTTTGTGGATGAGTAGATTGCGCCAAAGAGGTAGGGCACCATGGACGATGTGCTCGAGATGTTGAGAATTAGGCCGCGGGCCTCGATGAGGAGCGGCGCAAAGATCTGAACCATGGACATGGGGCCAAAGACGTTGACCTCGTACGTGGCGCGGACGTCGTCGAGGTCCATGTCCAGAGCGGGGATGGTATGCGTTCGGCCGCTGAGGAGTCTTCAGCATAGGAGTTATGGTAGGATATGGGGTCTTACGCGTTGTTGACGAGAATGTCAAGACGACCACCGGTGAGCTCGGCGACCTTGTTCTTGCACTCAACGATGCTCTCGGGCTTTGTAACCTCCAGGGGAAAGACGCTGATGCCGGTCGCCTCGAGATCCTTGATCATGTCGGTGTTTCTCACAGTGGCAATGACATGACAACCTGCAGAACATGAGTAAACGATCATTTGATGCGGAATATGAGAAACTAACCTCGACGATGAAACTCGGTGGCCAGGGCATGTCCAATGCCTCCAGGCGAACAGCTACCATCAAGCTCAGCATCTCAACTCAACACGTTCAAATTGTCAAAATTCCTACCCTGTAATAAGCACAAAGGTCTTTCTCTCAGCCATGATTACTTTTAAAGTCTGGCACAGAGTCGTGATTCGTCAACGTTGAGATGACAGAACAATGATTGCTGTCCACAAAGACAATTCGTAAATAGCTCTCGAGGGATAGAGGGAGCATGTGAAACCTGGCGAGAAAGCTTAGCTGTGGTAGTTTGAGTGGGGGGGGAGCCGAGGCTTGTTGAGGTGACGCCACAGCTCAACGGTCTGCGCCACATCCGTGTCTCACAACACCAAGCTGATGGAGGGGGGTGGCTGCGGTTTCATCTCGAGCTCAGATGGGACTTGTTATCAAGGCCATGATTGAGAGAGCCATCTAACTACCTCTACAGATCGCTATTTGATCCCCAGCCAAGCTAGTTGAGGGGCAATTCGAGACGATCGTGATCAGCTTGCCTCTAGGGTAAATGAGTGATGTGACCATGAGCCCTCGACATTGAAGCCAGATGCTTTTTCACTGGACAAGTTCGCTTTCATTCGACTTTTAGCGGAAAGAAATATCCAAACCTGCACCGGTAGAATTCTTCTGGAAATTTTTAAACGACTTGAGTAGGGTTGGTGTGGAGGAACGACCAAGTGTCATGGTGCAATCCGATGAATTCACATACAGGAGGAGGATAATTGCTCCGTCACATTTCCAAAACATGACTTCAATTTTGTTCGAGCATTCAACAGAGAGGGCGAATTTAGAGTGTACCCTGGAATAGACATTCGTCTCAGCGGGACTGCACGTTGATAGACCGGTTATCGCCTATGCGCATGGAGGGCCAATGGCCGGCGTTGTTGTCGAGATGCTCTTTTCTAGCGCGGCTAGGAGTTGTCAACCCCTTGATCGATAACATTGCATGGTACTCAGAATAGCACTAGATTCCAGATGCCGATCGAGACAGAACTGTTTCGTTATCCTGTCAAGAACCTGTTAGTCCAGCGGTGCCGAGCAGATGGGAGGGACTCACGAAACTCGTCTTACTCTACCTTATTGCTAGTAATAGCATGAACGAGTTTGCTTCTCATAGGATACTGGTGCGGCCAGTTCAAATGCCATCCAGCTAATGGAGAGTGTCCATGATCTAGCCCCAGGGTCTCCCTGCCTTTCAGAGGGTGGAAGTTGATGGCTCGGAGAGATGTGGCATGGGCTCTTGAAAGATGATTAGACAAGGACAATATCCTCGAGAGAGTAGCGCAGAGGTTATTGGCAGCGACGACACTTGGTCGTATTACTGAAAGTCCAACGTCTTGGGCGCATCATCCGAGAGGCGCTCCAAGTGGATCACTCTTGAGGACAAGGCAGAGCCCATTGTATACGCCGCAGTCGTACGTGGTTTCTAATAGCCTGGGTTCGGCTACCTCGGATACACAAGAAAGAGAAGGCTCTGTATTGCGGTGATTACTGCTTACGCTTGAGAAGCCCCAGTTGTCATGGACAGGTGGATCATCATCCATGATGAGGGGCGGTTATACATAGAATCTGGCCATGGGAGCTTCTGCTTACTTGACATGGTGAGCCTGGTTCCTTGGAGTATTGTGGATTATTAATGCCTCGCTTGCCAGATGCTATCAAGTCTTACTTCCAGCAAGTCACGAAGAACAGTGTAGAAGATAATAAAATATAACGTTCAATATCGCCATCAGTGATATACAATCAGCATGACGCAGAATCTCAAGTTGACCCAAATCAATGATTAACTCCTCGAGGCTTCCTACCGGAGTGCCTCATGTTTGTACATCCAACCGCTGGACGCCAGCCATCCCGAGTATATGGCCATTATTCCGTTCCGGTACCAATCCAAATTCCTCCAAGACTCCCAACCCAATTCCCTTTCGTTCGTCGTATGTCATCACCGTCCGTGTCCGTGGCCGTGTGGCGTTGTCCCGGGCATCTCCATAACTGGAGGTGGTATGGAACCGTCCATCTCGTAGACGAGGTTGGGGTTCGCTACATCTTGTGGCTTGGGAGGGGCGTAGGCGCCGGCATACGGATGGTTATAGCCTTGTTGGTTGGGTGCGGTCGTTGCCCACGCCGGCTTTGGCTCCGAGGGCGGGTATGTTGATGCGCCAGCGTACTCGTGGTTTCCGTCGTAGTTGGGAGGAAGCATTGGGTGAGACTCTTCGGACTTTCGCTTTCGTCGTCGCAGGAGGAAGAAGACACCGGCGCCAATGAAAGCAACTCCGACGAGAGCGGCTCCGACCGCGATTCCAATCGTGGCGCCAGTCGACAGGCTCGAGTCATCGTCCTTGGTAGTATCTTTGTCGTCGTTGCTGTTGTCGCTGGTTGCGACGACGGTGATTGTCCTGCCGCCTGATGTCGTAGTGAAATCGGCCGTCTGCTTGCTCTTTGTTGTCGTCGTGCTCGTGGTCGTCGAGCTGTCTGCTGTTGTCGTCGTCGTCTCGCCTTCCTTTGCAGCCTCTTGGAACTCCTCCTTGGTCACCTTCAGCGGCGTGGACGAGTCCTTGCATGCCTGTTGCATAGTGTCAAAGGTTTCATCGACATCGTCGGGTGATTCCTGGCCAACGCATCGTGCGGAGCCGAGGATGAAGTCGTTCTTGTAGCTGCCCTGACCGCAAAGACAATAGTTGAGCTCCTTGGAGTCTTTTCCGGTGCAGTCGGCATCGTTGGCAGCCTTGTAAAGACAACTCTGGGCGCCCTTTGGGTAGAAACCAAAGTCGTTCTCGGCGGCGAGGGCGGGCGACAGGAGGAGGAAGAGGGTGAGCCACCTCGACGCCATGATGGGCAAGCGAGTGTGTAGAGTCGTTTTTGTCGCGGTGGATTCAATCCACTAGATGTTCGATCGCGCAATCAGACAACGTTGAAAGAAGTTGGATGCGACAGCGAAAGAGCGTGGTCCAAGGGATGAATGAGCGTTGGGCGCCCGCTTTCAGCTGTCCAGCCACCCCAGCCTGGTTTGTTCCCAAATGGTTGGCGATGATTGAATAAAATTGCCGAGAAATCCGATAGTTTCCAAGCCTCAAAAAAAGCAGGTCACGCAAAAAACGAATGACAACGTCGCTAGGATCGGTAGAGGAAAAAAACGAGTGACAGGAGTCGATTCGCAAACTGTTTTTTCTTCGCTTTGATGGGTGTGAGGAGGATGCGTTGGTCGTACGGGATAAAAAGAGGAGATAAACAACGCGTGTGGCCAGGGCTTGGATGGAGGGGGGCTCAATAAAGATGGATCAGGAATGATGACGACGGGACAGTGCTTTTATTAACTTGGTTCATCCAAGGAAGGAAAGGAAATATGCAAACAGGCAGTGACGATCGCCCGGTCAGCACCAAGCCAGGAGGGAGGGAGGGAGGGAGGGAAGGAGCGACCCCAGCCTTCTTTCCAACTTGGTGGGAACGGGTATGGGTACGTAGTGGCAGGATCGACCTAGCTTATCTCCATTCCCTGAAAACGCTCAGTGTCCCAAATGTGCCGCAATTCCCGCTGGGTCGGGCACAAGGCACAAAAACAAACTGCACTGCACTGCGAGCTGGCAGACAGACAAAGAAAGACAAAGAGCGAGAGGCAAGCTCAGCCTCAATGCGGCGCAGTTGCATTGCAGCATCCCCAAGGCACTCACTGGCGTCGCGTGGTTGGCTGGGGGCGGGGGTCTAATTTTAGGTCCGTGATCGTGCAGCAGGGAGTGGAGGGGATGATCGTCGAACCGAGCTGGGCTGAGTGGAGGGTCGCATTCTCTACCAACCGAGAGATGTGTTTCGGTAAGCTTTGCGGTGAGATCATGGTTATCGTGAGACCGCTTCTTCACAGCCCTACAAGGCACAGGCGAGGCAAAAACTCTTTGAAGGTGACGGGATCGTTGGTTCCGTCGTCGATCAACTTTAGTTTCTCCCAGTAACTCGGTCGTGGTGGCGATCCGAGTCTTGGATCTAGCGTGGCAGATGCAGTAACACCATCAAGCAGTGAAACAGGGTATCATTTTCTAGGCATTTCTTTCGACAAACATCTTACATCTCTCTTTCACGACCCTGGCGCCCGCTTGCTTGTCTCGTCAACTCCTTCAGATCCTCCACCCCGCTTACAACCGACCAAACACCTTGGCAAAAATCTCACGGGCCTTGAGCAGGTTCAACAGACAGATCCTTTCATTGTCCAGATGCGCCGAGTCGGTTGACTGCCCGCATGGCAAGTGCGCAGCCGGTGCCCCAAACTCCTTCTCCAAGAACCGGATCGCTGGGATCGAACCACCCTCGCGGATGTACAACGGCTTGCGAGGCTTGCCCAGCTTGGTCTTGACCGAGAGGACCTCATCCTGCTCAGGCGCGACATCTGGTGTGGCATCGCCTGAAGGAGCAGATGTCTCAAAGGAGCCCTCCCAAGTCTCCAGGATTGCCTTTTCCAGGGTCTGAAAGATGGCGTTTGTGGGATCACCCAGCCACGGCTCGGCTCTGTTGTCCACGTTGATGGTCAGCCTGTTCTGTGACTCGAGCTGCGAAAACTCGTTCTCCAAAAACGCCGTCAGCGCCTCAATAACGCTATCCACCTCTTGACCCGGCACTAGTCGTAGACTGATGTGGGAACTGGCGTGGCTGCTCACAAGGCTGCCGTCCGGACCAGACACCTTGTACCGATGGAGCGTCAAGTTCGGCTCTCTCCACCGTGCCATGAGGGACTGCTTGAGCCTCTCTTCTGGGCCCTTCTCAGGGTTGCTGCGGATTAGAATAGAAGCAATGTCGTCATAGCGTGCTTCCTCTTCCGGAGTCACAGGAAGGATTCCCTCGTAGAAGCCAGGGATCTGTACCCGGTTGCCGGGGCCCTTGAGCTTGGAGAGGATGTGTGTAAGATCGGTCAACGGCTCGTTCAGCATATAAGAACCGTCGACACCCGAGTGAATGTCAGGCCGAGGCGCATCAACGCAAATGGTCGTATGCAAAACACCACGAAGACCATACGTCAAGCAAGGCACCTCATCGTCCAACCAATAACTGTTGGCAAGCAAGATGTAGTCCACATCGCCAATCAGCTCCTTGTTCTTCCTGACAGCCTCTTCAAAGCCGAGCGACCCGAATTCTTCCTCGCCCTCGATCAGGAAGATGACATCGTTCTCTAGCTGCTGAGCCTCCATCAAGTCCGTAACAGCATAGAGCGCAGCGACAATTGGCCCCTTGTTGTCACTGACACCACGACCGTAGAGGTAGCCATTAGTTCCTTGCATGGTAAATGGGTCGTTGGTCCAGTTGCCCTTGCGGCTGTCGGCCGCAACGACGTCGTAGTGACCGTAGAAGAGGATGCGCTTCCGCGTCTCGGCCGCCTCCTTCTTGGCCGAGAAGCGAGCATAAACAACGGGGTTGTGAGGCTTCTCGGTGCTGAGCATCTCGACATGCCCGCCTAGACGCTTGAACAGCGCTCCGAGATATGTTGCTCCCTTACGACAGTCCTCGGCAAACTCTGGACGGGAGGACACGGTCTTGTACGACACAAAGTCTCGGAGGGTCGACAAGAGCAAGTTGTCCGAGGCTTGAGAGACTTCTTTCTCCTTCTTGGAGCAGTCGTCAGGGTCAATAGCCCAGATTGAGACGTTGTCATCGTTGGCGCCAGTAATGAAGTACTGCTTGTTCTTGTAGGTGGTGATAGCTGAGGCCAGAATTTTGCCATGATGAGCGTGCCATCGCAAGAGGCACTGGTACTTTTGGGGCACGGTTCCGGACGACGCATGCTGGTATTTGCCGTAGTGAGTTGTGCTGTATTTCTGCTGGATGTTAGCGAGATGAACTGGAGAGGACACTGAATAATACTCACGCTGGCCCAACCGTTAGTTGCGGCTGTCCACAAATAACCCCAACCCATCTGAATCGACATGATGTCGCAATCATGCGCCTTGATGACTCTTAACCGTTGAGATGTGTCAAGATCCCACAGCTCGACAACGCCATCCAGCTTGCCAGCGTACAAGAACGAGCTGTCAAGAGCCAGCGACAAGACAGATTCGGCGTTGTCGGAGCCCAGGGTCATGATCTCCTGGATACCACCTCCATGCTCTTCGTCCTCACCGGCAGCATGCCCCAAACTCCAAAGCTTGATTGTTCCATCGCCAGCACCAGATATCAAAACATCGTCATCGGTTCCGACCTCCACGGTGGGGCCCTTGGCAATGATCATGCAGTACACATAACCGTAGTGCGCAAAGTTTCGAACACAGCCCGAGTGCATCTCGAGAACGGTCTGGGCTTTGGGGATCAAGCCCCAACGGTCATCGTTGCGCCGCGGCGTGCTCGTACCGCCGGGGGGCTTGGAGTCAAAGAAACGGTGGTTTCGTCGGTCAGGGTGTTGTTGAGACTCGGGGGACACACGAGCGGTTGTGTCGTTGAGACCGACCCATTGGATGGTGGCATTCTGCGCTCCAATGTAGAGGGTCTCGTGCTGAGGGCTATACGCGGTACAGAAGATGTCGCCGACGTCGTAGGAACCGTAGATCTCGTATAGTCGAGTCAGGGTCTTGGGGTCCCAGACGTTGATGATGGGGTCTCCAGCGCTGGAAAACAGGAGGGAGGCATCGGGGGAGAGGGAGAGCGACAGGACGCTGCGCTTGTGTGCCTGGACACGATGGACCTGGTGAAAGGTGTCGAGAGACCAAGCTACAATCTCGCCATCCTGTGTACCAGCATAGATCATCTCATGCTGGGGACTGACGGCGAGAGCAAGGACGGTGCTCTCATGGGAGAGGTTGTGGATGAGGTCGGGTCGGGTCGCGGGGTCTTCAGCAACTTCGAGGGTAGAGAGGATCGGAGACGAAGGGGCGGGCGACATGGTCGGCGAAACCGTCCGGGAAGGCATCTTGTGGGCGCCTAGGCGGTGTCAGTTCTGTAGCCAAGGTGGGAGCATATTCAGGTGATGTTGAAGATTGAGGGGCAGAGGGAATGCAGGGCCAGTAGAGAGGACAGTTTTCGATGGAAGAGGATGAATTCGCAATATGAAGCACATACGTGAGCCGACGCCGTAACTATAAAGACTGAATCGTGGAGATGAAGCTGTCAGGGTAGATAGATGCTTGGTGTTGACGAGTCAAGCCTGGGAAGGCCCTGTCACTACGCCGAGGCCGGGGAACCACCAAATTGGAGCTATGACGCGATTGCGCGATGCCAGGGTCTTTTCTTCCGGCAGAAAAAAAGTCAGGGGATTAGGCGAAAAACAGCCAATGAGTCTAGAACAATGAAAAGGACAGAAAGTTCAATAGCTCGGCCGCATTGTGCAACGGTTGGCTGAATGTTCGCAATTCAAGGGGGGAGTGTCCAAGTGTTGAGCATGTCTCAATTGCCGCCACAGCCTTGTGCAATAAACGGGTACTGATTGGTTAACGGCTGAGCCAAGCCATGTGAGTGCCAGCCTTGCCGGTTCACCAGCCACCACGCATGTGGCACTAGCCATCTGGGGAATTGTTGACTCTAACCGTTCAACTCAACACATTGGCGTAGCAGAGGCTGAAATAATGTGAAGGGAATCGGTGAACTGGGTTGGAAATCATACGCTGAGTTGGAAACGGTACCGTTGTCTTCATCCCAGGAAACAGCCACTGGACGTCTGACCGGACCGGCTTGAGATTGGTAAAGGCGGTATACACTTGTACACAAGGAGCGTACATCTGAGCCTGCTTGGTATATAAAGATGACTAGACATATGCAACTTACTGCCATTTTCTTTGACGGTGACGCCGTTCTCATCCCCCTTCTTCTCATCCTCCAAGATCTTGGCGCATCCCCGACAGCCGCCCGGCTCGGAGGAATCAGGACTCATTGGATAACAGGGTAAAGATACGGTAAAATGCAAGTTTGTAAAAGGAAGAAAAAGATAGAGTCAAAGGAGAGAAGAAGAATGGGGAAGATGAGAAAAGGAGTGAGACAAGGAAAGTCGTGGCACGGGATATGATGTGCTGGCCTGGCCGCCCGCTCGCTGCGTCTTCCCGTCAGCCGGCCAGGGCGTCTACGATTAGGTATGACGAAATTCCCACAGATACCACCTCACGGAGCACAAAAAAGAACAACACAGTAAACACAAACTTTGATCAACACTCTACACGTTGCTTTGTGCGGCGCGCCTCACCGATGTTTTAGGAGAAGTCCCCCCCCTGTCGACACGCCCCTGGCGCACCGCTGAGCCGGTGTAGGGCAAGGGTCCATGCCGGGGTCCGGCACGGCGATATCGGGGCGGCCGGTGCGGGAACGAGAGCCGATGGATCCTCCCTCCGTGGGGGAGCATGGGATGGCGTATGTTGTTGCATGTCATCGGGCAGGTTGGGCACATTAAACGGTCGCGTTTCATAGAGTTTGGTGTTGATTCGATGGATGTTTTATTGGCTAGTGCCCACACGGGTTAGAAATAATGAGAGTAGAACGGCAGACATCTCATATTCATAAACGATGGTCCAAAATAGTAAGAATAATATGATAGTACAAGGTAAACCTTGAGAGCTCTTTTACTTACTATGTTATTATTCTTATTCTACCTTGGTAATTCCTCTTCGTGGACGATAAGCTAATTAATCCCATTGTATTGGTGTCTCGTTTTTCCTTCACCCGCGTGCTGCCCAGTCATAGATGGCGTGTGAGATGACTCACTGGAAATTGAAACGCTTCATCTCCGTCTCTACAGAGGCGCTCGTCTTGGGGGAGCAATTTCCCGATACTTTTGCGCCTGGGTTACATGCCGTGATAACTCACGGATCGAGATGACACCTTGGTTTGTTTCCTATCTGGGCTGAGCAAGGATGGCATACCGCCACTGTTCCGAAAGGTCCGCATCCCAAACCCAATCAATGCTCTGTGGCAGCAATCAAGTCCCTTGCTGCACGAAATTTCACTCTAGGTTGACAGGACAGGCGCTTCTCTAACGGTAAAGTGGCGGTTATAGATGCTTCTTCGTCAATCTTTGTTTTTCACCACGGGAACAGTGTTAATGATCTCTGCCAGTTGAACGGCTCTATAGGAGAGGTATATTGTCCCGAATTATTGGCCCTTAATTCTGTTAGATGAACCGTGACTCAGAGCGACCGAAAGCATGGGCAGCCCAAGAATGACTTGCGGTTAAGGAGCAGGGCAAGCGACAAGCCACACACGGACAGCGACGCGAATTAGTTAGTCCTTGAGGGCGCACCTTTGCCTACTCTACCAGTAGTAGGGGTGGGCCGAAGTTGGAAGACCTTGTCGCTGCCTTAATCGGACCCATATTGTCAAAACTGTACTCTAGTTGCAAAAGCTGGATATCATCGCCTTATTTACCTTCTTGGGGTATGCCTGGACGGGCTGGAAGTCAATTGCTCGCATACGGCCTGGCATCGATAGAGCCTTTCGCTGTACTACTTATTGTCCACGGCCTGCATTAAGGCCGTACAACTCGATGGTGTGGGTGAGGCGGAACTTGAGCGCTTGGTGCTAAGGGCCAAGTCCAGCTGCAATGAGAATGTTCAGCGTCACGCCGATATCTTCTTAGCTCCACGCCATGTCCGGCCACTTATTCGAGGGATGGAGTGATCTCTGTGAGAGCTCTACTACGATACTTGTCTCAGACATCGTCTCCTCCGAGGATGCGGTGTCACTTTCTGTAGATTGTAGTTTTACTTGGAGCTTCATGGGTCTTGGCGCCGTCTCCCATAGACCTTATGGTGACCAAGATACTCGCCCTAGGTCCAGCAGTGCTCATTGTAGCTGTCTTCTCGGTCCTAGAAGTGGGCTTGGTTGCATTGGAGCTATCATTAGAGAGCAAAAAGTATTCACTTGCCATCTCATGCCTGACATTTCGTGGCCCCTATTACAAAAGTCCCATGCTCGATGGTGTGCGTTCTGATAGTTTCCTGAGCCGGGGTTTCTAGCTCTTCGGTATCTGGCCTGCCAACGGAGGCGGAAGAGCTCTTGTTTGATGCTACAGGATCAGTAGGGACAAAGTGGCAATACCAGACAAGCCAGATGAAGCAATTCGAACTGAATGAGGTGGTTGACGCGTGGCTATTTTAGTCTTTAATGACCGTTAGGAAGATGGGTGGGAAACTGCCAACACTGGGTCGCCCGATGTATCAATGAGGGTAAGCACAGTCGATGCTGTATCTTCTTCGTGCAATCCGAGACCGCTGTACCAGCAAGGGCAGTCCAAGTTGCCATGTCTTTGGATAAGACTAATCCGCCAGCGATTCCAGACATTTCTTCGGCAGGATCGCTTCGGTAGCAGCCCCGGGGGGCTCCCCTAGCCCGTTAGAAGTAGAGGCTGCATACACTGAGATTCAGGATACCTCAAACAGCATCTACACCTCTAGCTAACCTGTCAAGCCTCAGCCTTTCGAGGCAATAATATCGCTTACTTTCATCGTCATAAATCCAGTTGAGATCCTTGAAAAGAACATGGACCGATTCCCAGCCGAGAGCACCGAGATCCCGTAGGCGTTTCTCAAAATCATCAATCGCGAGCGGGTAGGCGATGTCTCTGCCCATGGAAACAGCCCTCTTCTCGGTGCGCTTGAACCTAGCCTCTAGCTCCTCACTCTTCCAGTCGTGTAACCACACGCTTGCCAGAGCCTTGTCGCCGTTCCAGGTCTCTGGCTCGTCGACCCATCCAAACACCGGGGGCTGCTCGTAGCAGCGACGGCTTGGCCTCCTAGACACTGGTGTATGGACGAGCGGCTCTGTCTCCCTGACTGCGTCTTGTATCTCGGGAGAGAGCGAGAGGGGCCAATACGCGGTCAAAATCTCCGTGTTGGGAGTCAATATGGAGCCAAAGTCATGGTTCTCGAAGATTATGATCTGAGTGTGTGGTTGGGTTGAGTTAATTCCCAAGTTGTCCATCAGCTGTTGGTATTCGGGGGAAGCTTTGAACTCTTGGTACGCTTCGGGCGAGTTCCAGCCGAGACTCAGGATGTAGTCTTGGGGAGACTCTGTGATGCGCCCATAGGTGGGCATGCGGATGGAGTGACTCCAGGTGTAGAGCGGGTCAAAGATGAATTCATCAATAGGAGCGGGTTCTGCTTGGAACTTGGTCCACGTGCAAAATCCGGGCCATTCAGAAGCCCTTTGGGCACACATGGCGGTTGGTGGTCAAGATAAGCAGGATGCGCTGTGGGGGATGAGGTTAGAGAGCAAAAGTTTCATGTTGGCTCTGGCAGCAGGCGGATGGAGCCTTTATGCTTGGGTGTGACGGCAACTAACAGCCGTCGAAGTGGGATTGGTCGAAGGAACAACGGATGGATCAAATTGATCGCTTTCTCATAGGCTAGGAAGATGCCTGCATGACGGACGTGCTACATGTATTGGTTGCATAGATCTAACGTATGTCTATTGCCAGCCCATCTAACTCCATTGAACGTGCATCCATCCCCTGACGTTCGTCTCCCAGCTCTTGATAAGCTTCCCAGTGGCACTATCTCCCACAACTTCCAATACATCATCGGCATCCTCAAAGATCCATCTTCTCACCGATGGTTCAAAGTCCCTGCCAATGACCTGGCCCTTCAGCTTGTCCACACAGTCTTTGCCCTCCTTGAGAGCTGCTGTTGACGCAGTGACAAGGTCCTTGATCTGGACCATGACCTCCTTGGGCAGGTTGCTCTTGCCGGAGCGGTCGCGCTCCTTTTCGCGGTCGTTGAACGAAATGATCCAGTTGGCGCTGTTCTTGATTGCGCCGGCCGTGTCGCGGAGGATGGCGAGGGAGTGAAGCGTGCTCAGGGCAGTGACTTGATTCGAGACGTCGGATGGATCCGTTATGTCGAGCTTGAGGGTCTCGAGAGCGATACTTAGAGTGTCCGTAATCTGTGCAAACTCCTCAGGGATAGTCTTTGTTTTGCCGATGTTCGTGACAAAGGGAATGAGGGTGCTCAAAAGGCTAATGACCTCAAAGTAGGTCGCCTCCTGGGGTGTGACATCCTTCTTGGGTCCCTGGAGGAACTTGGTGAATGAGTTGCTCAGCTGGCTCAGCGTTTCGAGCACAAAGATCTGGTCGGGTATCGCGGCTGCTGCTGAAGCCTTGTAAATTGCTGGAGGCTTGTAGCTGAGTACCTCGTGGAATGCCTCGGCAAGAAGCGATAAATGAGCACGGCGGTTCTGGACCTGTTAGCGAGCACCTAGGTTTGGATGTTTGGGACGCACAGATAATGCTGGACCAACTCGAAGGCGAGAGTACACAGGCGGTTGAGAGCTACAATCCCACGAGGGGAAAGACCCATAGTCGATGGTCTCGACGAGCTGGGTATCATCAGTCACTTCGACTAGGATCCGTTAGCACCACACCAAATACACAACGTCTGGGAAGACTCACCGAAACGGGGGTCGATGAGAACCTCGGAGAAATTCTCTCCTAGAAGTCTCTCGGTCCTAGTCTCCTCCACCAAGCTCATCGCCCGGGTGCAACTCCATCGTAGATCCTCAATATACTGAGGAATGTCGATAACGCTGCTGTAGCTGCCTGACTCGAAGGCATCAATCAACCGCCTAGGCATGCGAAGCTTCAAAGACACGCTAAAGTGAGATTGAAGAAGCTCCATGAGATCCCAACCCCAGTTATCGGACGGGGAAATCAGGGCCGGGGAAAGGGTAGATAGGCGGTCGTAGAAAATGGGGCCGAGGGAGTCCATGATGGTGCGTTTCACACCAAGCGTCTCCCAGATCTCACGCGCTCGCGGCGATGAGCCCGTGAGGAGGTGTAGCTGCACAAGAAGGAGTGAGATGATTCCATGCTTGGGCGTCAAGGAGAGCTGGTGCTCTAGCAACAAGACAGCACGAAGGAGCGGTGCAAAAGAGACAGGGGAGTTGGATATCTCTGTTGAGGGAGGGAATGCCAGCTGGATGTTGCAGAGGGCAATAATAACTGCCAGCTCTGGCCTAATCTCGCCTTCAACGGATGGATGCTTTTCTGTAAGCTCAGTCAAAGACTTGTACACCTCCAGCGCATCCTTGGCAATCGTGTTGAAACAAGGCGCTGGTGAGCTGGCGTCAACCTCGACGTCGGTAACCACACATTTCCTCAGAGGTTTCTCTCCGGGCACGTTGGTGTACATGGAAGGACAAGTAGCGGCGAAGTATTGCAGCTTGTAAGAAAGGGTTCTTATCCTAGCCGACTTGAGTTCGTCTTCCATCTCGTCTCCCAGCTTGGGAACAAAGTCATAGGCGAGATACGACAAAGCAGGTGGGGTGAGCACCTCAACAAGGGTCTTGATATCATCGAAACAGGCAGCGTTGATGCCTTGGTCTTTGATGTAGTTGATCAGCTCTTTGAGTCGGAAAGATGCAGGCTCGCCATCGGCAAGGTCGTCTTTGTCATTTGATGCGAGGTTGAAGGCTGCGGCGACACGCGCCAACAAGATGATCCGCTTGTAGATGGGGCGCAAATTAGGTGACTTGACAAACTTTAGAAGAAGTTTCTGAACAGTCTCCTCAATGCTAGGGCGAGTCAGTCAAAGATGGGTATGGAGGGAATGGTTGACTAACTCTGGCTTCACAGTCTTTACCTGGGCAGCTGCATCAATAAAGTGCTTCCAGACCTTCCAGTCCGCTCCCAAAAGGTTTGGTTGGCCGTTTTCGTCCTCTGTCGACAAGCAATCCTTGCATATTTGGTAGGTGGCTTCATGGTCTCCTTGGCGCTGGTGTTTCGAAATAACTCTCAAGAAGAGCTCCTTTCGGCCCTTGCGGAATTGTACAAGTGGACAAAAGACTGGGCTAGAAACAAGCTTGTCAAAGTCTCCTTCAGAGCCATGCTTCTCTACAATGTCATAAAGTAGCAAGATCTCCTCCTCCGTTTGGACACTTCGCGGTTGGGGCTTGGCATCGTCCCCCTCAGAGCTCGCGGCCTGGTAGTGTTAATGCCAGACTTGTTGGCGTGAGCAGGGCAAATACCTGTTCAGAAAGCTGTGCAGCACGCTGGATTTGTTTCAATGCGAGCATACCGTATAGCTTCTTCTTCTCGGGTGGCGATTGAGGGCTAGTCTTGATGGATGTCAGCCCGCGACAGGCAGAGGTACACGAACGACATTACCGCCAATAGATGTGTAATCACAATGTTCCAAAACATGAATGTCCGATCCTGGGGGAACGATCTGTCGAGGATAGCCGCAATCTGGGTAGCAGGTCAGCCTCCGGGTCAGCCGACGATGGACTCTGTCATACCTGTTGGGCACTGATCAAGTCCCAATGCAGCAGACAAGACTCCAAGCACCGGCTGGCGCCAATCCTATCCTTGGGCGAAGCCTTGACGAGGCGTGCCCTCAAAGGGCCCAGAGTCTGAGAGAACTCATCCTCGGTCGTTAAGCCCTGCGTTGCCCACTCAAGGAGATCGATACCGTCCACGTCCTTCACAACGGTTCCTTCTTTGACGAACTTGTCGATGGCCGTCACAGCAGCAAACTTGGCACTGGGATCATCAAGCTGGCTTTCGGCACATATTTTGACAATCTATCCATACTTAGTGTCCTTCAATACCTCCGGGAAAGTCGAGCTGCGCACCTCATAATACTGATCATTAAACGTTCGAGCTCGCTTCTCAGCCAGGCGGATCACGACAGCCCAGTTGCCATCGTTAAAGGCAGACTGGAGCTGGAGATCGACGCCGTTTTTGAGGACCGGCCGCTGTTGGCGATTCATGAGTGCGCCAAGCTTCACGCCCTTTTCCACGCTCAGATTGGCCTAACGAGGGTGAGAATGAGTCCAGGGACAAGCGTGAGATTGTCGAGAGCTTTGGAGGGGCACAAATTGAACTTGAGAACGTGGGGCAGAAGGGAAGCAGGGGTGTGGCGGTGCGGATGTGGTGTGTGTGTGGCTGGTGGAAGCTATGCCCCACTTGCGCTGGTCATCACATGACCACCATGACCCTGAGTTCGGTCTCACCAACAGATGGCAAGCCCCTGTAACTCGGCAAAAGCACAATAGCAAAGAGTCCAAATGACGCTTCATCTAGAATCTAGTTTCAATGAGAGAGAAAAGATCGCATGGCACCCGAATCCGGACATTTAGGCCAACACGATCGTCAAGAAACCGAGCCACCTCAACGTCGTTCAACGCCCAATAGAACCCCTTTGACCGACAGTACCGACCACGGTCAGGGCAGCCATCCCGATTCACGAAAGGGTTGGATAAAGCCTTGGTATGATCAAACAAGACCAGCCCGTCGAGCTCTATGAGGTCATCGTGAGTGTCCGCTCGGGCTGCTTAGAAAAGACTCCGATGCACTTCGTTTGTCCCTCGTGCACACCCTGCGAGTTTCTCCCTCAGCAGGATTTTGTCACCGATTTTCATGAACAAAACTGAGTACAAACTTGCGGCTCTGCTCTACCCTATGAACGCCTCTTGACACACATGCCGAGGGCTCCACGTTACCTGCTCCCATCACATGGCACGCCGGTATGACGGAGTGGTGGACATGACATCGTATTGGGTCAGCAAATAGGGCTGAGAGCAGAATAAATTCTGTGTGCCGAAGATGCGTCAGATCAGGCCGAGGGAAGAATGTGAGACATCGGAGCTTCTGGTCTTGGGTTGTCCGAGCCACTCGGGGTTTACAACTAGCGTGGATCCGAACGGTACAAGCATCCTTCTCAGCCTCAAGAACAAAGGAGAGCTACTACTTTGTCAAACATGGGCCGTTACGAAGGAGTGCAATGGGAGGCAGCATCGACACTCTGCCACAAGCTACAGCCATGGGAGTTCTTCATCAACGGCAGCCATTGTTCATCATGTCCCTAAAGAGGTTGTCTAATCGTCATATCTGGCCTGCCGAGGACTTGAACTGTCGGTGTGCTTAGCATCCAGGCACTATCCACCGCCTCGAAACATCCCAAGGTAACCTGGGAGGGTCACATGCAGGTTCTGTTCAACATCGTCCATGCCTTGGGAAGGACAGAGGCGGCTGCGCCATCCAGCCTCGACTTGTACAACGATTAAGAGTCCCATTTTCAATCGTTCGTTTACAGAGGAGAATGATTGGGGCCTGTGTGCGCTTGTCTAGTAATCCAGCAGGTATAAAGAATCGCCAACCAGACCATAGAAGGCCTCAAACACTCACAACTTGGCTTTGAACAAAACACCACTGCATTCAACCTGATACTCTCACCTCTTCTCTATTCTCAGATGGCCTTTCAACAAGAGTCTCAGCCCCCTATGGCGATATCTCGCTCAGTGTCACCTGCGACTGCTGTCACAGAGCAACAGACACCGCCAGAACCAACCGGCACTTCTTCAACAGCCACAGCCAAGCAGGATAGTACTGAAGATCCCATCCCAACAGATGCCCACAATCCATCAGTCACGGGCGACGAGGGCAAGTCTCAAGAACAAGCCGAGTCCCCCCCGGAGCTAGTTACCCCTCTTAAGAAGCACGTCCTATACTCCATCATCATCATCGCCATCACCGGCCTCTTCGCTCTCTCTTCCGCCTGCTGGCTGGTTGCGTTTATACAAACTAAGGTTGACGGGGGCTATATCAAAGCTGTCCGTATCGGCGGGAACGTCAGCTCGACGTGGGCGAAACTGATTGATGCTGCCGCTTCCATGCTGGTGGCTCCCGCGATACTCGCAATTGCCAACTGGCACATGTTCAAGCTCGCTCGTCTCTCTGCGGTCAACGAGCACGACAAACGGGACTCGAAAGCAAGCCTCAACGTTCTTGTGGAAGTTGCCAGCACTGACTGGGGATCGACCAGCCCCCTCAAGTTCTGGACGTTTCTTCAATCACAAAAGCCTCGGATCATTTGTCTGGGAGTTATCTCCATCCTTTCAGCTTTGAGCTTCTCTCTTCTAAGCAACATCACCGCGTACGAGGAAGCCGGCAGCGTAAATACGACAACGACTCTTGAAGCCATGCAGGGGATGCAAAATTTCTTGAAGCAACCCCTACCCTTGGAAATCAGTGACACCGAGCGCTTGCAGATTCTCAATGATCTTGAGAATCAGCTCCAACGTCTACAAGCAACAGACCTAGAGCCAAGATCCAACGGCTTCCTTGGCGTCAACATCTCGAGCCGAGCACGCCTAGAAATGCGCCCGACAATCGAACAGCTATTCAACGTGCCTGCCTACCGGATATCGGCATCATGCAAACCATCCAACCTCTCGACAGTGTCAATTGGTTCTCCAGACAAGAACGATTCGCGCGTCAGGTTCAATCTTGAGGAAGCTGCCTCATCCTCTGAGTCTGGGCCTACACGATTTCGAGCAGACTTTGGCATAGTCGAGGAGCTTCTTGCAAGACAGGGGATGGAAGCTGCAAGAACAAACAGTTCATCAGTCAGGTACCCCCTCATCGCATTCAGCGGAACAGCGACTTGGATCGGAGGATTCAGTTATACTGGGAATGAAACTGTCGACTTGACGGAAACAACGCGGTACAGCAGCCTAGTCCCATTCAGAGCGAAAGAGGTCGTCCACAGTCCCTCTTGCGCTGAAGGGAGCGAGTTTAAGAGCGAGAGCTACGACTTGACTTTCTGGGGCGTAGTGTGCAGTCTCAACAGATGGTCTGGAACGGCAACGGCCAATCTCAATGGAACAACCTTGTCACTGGCCCAATCCAGGCTACATGATGAGAAGCTTGAAGCCCAAGATGAAACACCAATACTCTTCCTAGGACAAAAATTTGATACGTTCGAAAGTGGTCGTGTAGGGAGATCGCCAGGTATCGGCGGCTACCTCTTACGAGCAGCTCGCAGGGCATACCAGGAGGCGGACCGACCTGCCTGGGGTATCGAAACACTCGTTGATGCATTCGTCTGGTATGAGGTGGCAGTGAGGGAAGCAATCCAAGGCGACAAGAGTGATGCCAAGATCGAGCGTCTCGTCTCCCAGGTCGAGGTTTTGGAGAAGAAGCCGGACACGTATACCATGACATTTGTCCCATGGATGCTCCTCTTTGGCCTTGTCGCCCTAGGCGTCGCCTGCGCTCTAACAGTTGCTCTATCGCTTGACTCGCTGGGAGTGCCGTCTTTCAGGAGCGGGAGGGTACTGGACGCAGTGAGGTTGACGGCCGACCTGGGCAGGACGCTGGGCAAGACTGCTTTCGAAGAGACTTACTGGATGAGCCGGCAGGAACTAAATGACTGCGCTGAAGGTGCCAAATTTAAGTATGAACCTGACAGACGGCTAGACATGAATCGAGAATCGTATGTGATGGGGGTTCGTCTGCGACTGGTGTCTGTTAGACAAGGTGGCGAAAGGTAGGCTTCTCATGGTAGCATATGGTCTGACATTTTGACCTTGTATGTATGACGGGGATGGATGTAGTATCACCAGGTTATCCTAATTCGTCGAGGATATCATCCATGTTTCTCTGCCTGGCACGCGGGTAAAGAAATAAACGGGACGCCAGAGTATTAAGAGGGTTACCTAACTTCGCATAAGTATAATAAATTAATTTATAAAAAATATTATAAAATAATATAATAATCTAGAAGATTCTTATCTATTTTTTATTATATTTTATTAACTATATTTAGGGGAGGTTACTCTAATATGTCTATCCTTGTGTCTTATTTTTTCCGTAACCCAGGTGCCTGGCTTGGTTGAACAGACTGATGAACAAGGTTAGACGCGGCTACATCTGATACGGGCAAGGAGAGAATGTAACGTGCTGTCAGGGTTACACTGTAGCAACATTTGCCAGCTGGAACTGAGTTCAGCTACCTTGTATTCCGTTGAATGCCTTGTCGGTCTCAGTGGCTGTGCTTCCTGCAGCTCTCGGCCATTCACACGAGGCTCCGAGACTTGGCGGAGGAGACGAGGTTTACTCACTCCCGTCGCAAATGCGAGCTAGTTGGCCTCTTCAATGATGGAAATATTGTTATTACTGTCTCAAAACTCTTTAGCTTCGTCGCGAAGAAGAAATGACATCGCAAGAGGTTGCGGGTTACGACAGGCCAGTGTCACCTCTGTCCGTCGACGAGCTGGCATCGCCACCTCCAACAGTAGCCAACGAGGCAAAGACACAAGCGACTGTCACGAATATCTTGTTACCCAAGGATGCCGTGGATGGAGAGGAAGAACAGGCTGAGATGCCAACCTATCACCGGGCTAGCAAAACAGTCCTCGTCGACATCGTGATGATCGCTATCATAGCCTCAATCGCCATGTGCGTCTCCTTCGGCCTCATCTTCCACATAAAACTCAACACTCACAAGGGATTTACACAGTCTGAGCCCATCAGTTGCCGCTTCTCTTTCATCTGGGCCAAGCTCATCGACGTTGCCTGCTCCATCTTGATCGCCCGGGACTACTCGCCCTGGCCAACTGGTACATCTTCAAACTAGTGCGCCTCTGTGCAATCAGCCAGGGAACAGTTGGGGACCGTCCCGTGAACCTCAAGGCTCTCACGGAGCTCGCCGGCACAGACTGGGGTCGTACAGTCCCCTCAAGCACTGGACCTTTGTGCGGACGCGCGATCCCCGACTCATCTGCCTCGCTACCGTGGCCCTCCTTTCTGCCTTGAGCTTTTCATTCCTAACGAATGTCCCGGCGTACGAAGCTATCGGATTCAACATCGCCAACGTGACACAAAAAGTCGAGACGCTGTATGGGCCGAAGGATGATGCACCTTCAAAGGTGATCTCAGACATTCTCGACTCTGGTCAAGACATCGAACTCTCAGCACAGCTCACCAGGAGCCTGCATAATATTCCCCCCGAGATTGGAACTACAAACACCAGTCATCAAGTCGTCCTCAATGTGTCAAGCCAGTCTCTGTCTAGGGTCTCAAAGTCAGCGAAGAGACTCTTCAATGTGCCCGCATATCAGCTTGCAGCGTCCTGCAAGCCCGCCGATATACGAAGTTTCCAGGTCCAGTTGGATTTCAGAGAGGAGAACTATGCCGAGTTCCATATAAGGATCAAGATCGCGTCAAAGTTGGCCGATTTTAAAGGCAGGGGCAGGAACATGGCCCCTTCGCTGAAGGGGCAGTCAGACATCGGAGTAGCGCGCCCTCTTGTAGCCTTTAAAGATGAAAAGATCTGGATCGGGTGGTTCTACTACACCAAAGAAAAAGACACTGCCACGTATCTCACGGACTACGGGCCATTGGACACCTACCGCTACTCCCCTGAGAAGGACGACCAAGTTTTGGACTGGACGATATGCGGAGTGACTTGCGAGCTAAGCATAACCATGGGCACGGCAACAGTCAACCGCAAGGATTGGTCCATCTCGAAGGTCCGCTTTGATGAACAAACTCACAGGTTCGAGGAGTGTCGTCCCCTGTTGTACAGTCTTCAAAACAAGCGGGAGATCGCGTCACCAGCTTTCTATAAAACGCCTGGTCTAGGTGGGCACCTTGCTGATGCCGCTTCCGTTTCGGGATCTGGTATCCAGATGTCAAATATCCACTTTATCGTCAAGGCCTTTGCGTGGCTCGAGGCCAAGATGAGGGATGTGGCATATAACATGGCGGAGAGGGACAGCGGCAGGAACATGGACGTTGAAGTCATGGTTGAGGGGAACGGCGAGCAACTGTACACCATGACTTTTGTCTCCTGGATCCTGCTAACGGGCCTCTTGGCTCTTGGGACAGCAGGCCTGCTGGCCATCGGACTGGCGCTCGATTTCCTGCGTACGCCGTCACTGCGCAGCGGAAGAATGCTGAGTCCGGTTCGACTGATGATGGACGTAGGTGCTGTGCTGGACAAGCATGTCCTTGAGCAAGCCTTGACGTGGGATGGAGATGAGCTAGATGCTTGGGTTAAGACTGTAAAGTTTCAGTATGAGCCCGCAGAAGGTCACGGAGAAGCCAGAGTGACGGAGGATGGCGACTATGATTGCTGTATGAGACTGCGCCAAATCTCTCGGTCCAATGCTAGGGACTGAAGGGTCTCCCTTGGATCCCACTATGGTGTTCGGTTGTGCTCGTTTTGCAACTCCCCAGCCTGAATTCAATCTATCCGCCATATATCAATATCGTACAATGTTGGTGGTGTTTTCTTCCGTATAATACAGTTCTCGGGGTCGAGTATTCGATCGTTCAGCACGTATCCGTCTCGTTTCGAGTCGATCGTCCTAGAACCAGCCGCCGCCCTCCTTCCTCCGTTTATCAGTCTGCGGAAAACGTCAGTCGTCATTCAAACTCGATATCACCGATCCCTCGACGTCAATTGACTCCGACGTACCCATGCTTGCTTGCAGTCGCGATACGCCCTGCAAAGCCGTCAGCTCATTGATCCTCCCAACCACGATTCGACATACTGGAAGTACTCTCCACACATTGACTTATCCCCTCCGTTCCTGAACAAGCACCGATAACTCCTCTGCGCGGCCTCCTGGCACGGGTCGTAGTACTCGCTCTTCGATTTCCTATCCACGTTCAGCTGGCCGGCTCTCGTCGGGTGGCAGCGCACGGCGGTCGCTCACGTCTCAAACTTGCGGCGCTTATCGTCGCTCCAGGCATCCGATCCGGCCTCGGTCGGCTTGGGAGCCTCGGCGGCCTCTTGTTTGGTGTCTTGCGGTGTTGAGGACATGGCGATGACGTTTTTGAGAGACGATGGAGCTGGGATGTTGCGGCTGCATGACCGTCAGAGAGAATAGTGGGGGTGGATCGGCGGTGCCAATCTTCTGATGATGGTGCTAATCCTGACCGTTGACACTATGCTTACACCAAAATACCCCGTGCCAAACTGCCGGGAGCATCATTCCTACAATGTTGCATCTATTTTTAATGTCAACTTGTGTCTCCCGTATGACTAGGGCAATTTGAGTTTAAAAGGCTAGATTTCAGTCCGTGTGGATGAATTGAGCCGTGAGTGGCACTCGACATTCGCCCATTCAAGTCCCCGGCGCCGTACAAGAATCGTCCACCATATTGTTGGCCCGAGCCATGTGGGTGCGGTAAGTTAGACATGAAGGAAGAGATATCCATATTTAGACTATACATGTAGGTAGAAACAGTACCTAGGTATTGATTCTTGGGTTCCTACCGAGACAGTTGACTGCCTCCGACAGACATTTCTTGCTAGCCTCGGGCAATACCAAGCAACCCCCGAAATGAGGTTATGGCTGGGATAATGAGCCAGCCCGTCGGTAGGGTCTAGAGTTTTGCCCAACTTCTGATTTCAGGGTCCTTCGTGGGCCGACCTGGGTTGAAGACATTGTCAGGTGGAGAGTTTGGCTGGGGCGGCACATCCGTTAAACCACAAGTGTCCCAAGGGAGGCTCATGGAGAACAGAAATCTCCGGAAGAACAAAAGGTTAAAGGTCCCCTTGAGTTTGATTTTCAACTTGAGGACGATATGATGCCCGAAGCCCCCCTCCATTTCCCTGGAGCAGAGCCCGCCGTGACTTGACACCTCCAGGAGTCGAGAATCTGGCGCTTACATCGACACTCTTCTCGTGCGGTTCAAGTCTGGCAGCACACAAACCAGAGGCTCAAAAATGTCCAGCTGAGGCTGATCCAGGAGAAGCAGCCCACTTGCGTCTTCGAGAGTGTTGAATGGTGTTGTGTCCGAGTGCCTGTCCGGAGGTAGCCAACGAAAGGGGCCGATGGGATAGAATAAGCAATCATAGATCAAGGAAAAGCCAAGATCAAGGCATCTAATAATGACAAGGGAGGCGACCTTTAGTCCCGGGAGGTCTTGGGGGAAGTGAATAGACAAGAATCGCCGTGACAGGCTGTCAGTGAAACTCGGTTCAGCAGTATAGGCTATTCGGCATGGAGCGCTTCTTTAGATTTGGTATAGGTAGTGAACAACGGCTACCGCCGTCCTGGAATAACTGCTGTCTTCTGGGCTGTGGCAGCGTGGATATCGACTGGCATGGATGCGAAAGTTCCTTGTTCGTCGCCCTCTTGATCCGGGTAGCGACAAGTCTAGCAGAAAGGCCATCTGCTGAAGACCGTGTACAGACACATTTCTTCTCAGTCAGATCTCACCAAGTATTCCGATCCTTTGCTTCTTTCGTCAATCCTCGACGCAATGGCTCAGCGCCTCGGGCCTCCTGTCACCACGGCCTTGTCAATCAAAGAGAGGAGGCCTTTGCCGTCTTACAGCCATTAGAAGATACCTCGGTCGATCGATGAGAAACACTGGCTGAGTTGGCTTCCAGATGCCATCTTTATCTACCCATTTAGCAAGCAAACGTAACGACAGCCGGGCAAAAC
The DNA here is from genome assembly GCA_027886155.1 of Fusarium paranaense. Lineage (NCBI taxonomy): Eukaryota > Fungi > Ascomycota > Sordariomycetes > Hypocreales > Nectriaceae > Fusarium > Fusarium paranaense. The sequence continues at coordinate 169,602 of RZGL01000052.1, forward strand.
AACGAGTCTCCTCTTGGTACCTGCCTCGGAGCATGTGGAGCGTAGTCACTTGATGCTGACCGAGCTTTCTCGTCGCCGATGTCGCAAAGATGGACAACTTTCCTTGGATGATGCTTTCCGATAGGTTGTCATTTCGCGGAGATGGGATCCATCACACGTAGGGCGAGTTGACTGCTTCGGGCGTGTCGTACGGTCTATAGTACGAGGCTCATGTCTAGACTCAGGTTAGAAAGGTGCAGTGATATCATCCTCCAGTGATCTCTTGCAGTGATTTTGGTCAATCGATTTGCCATGAGGGGGATGAAGCAGCCAGTATAGACCACGAGCATAGAGCCCAAGACTGCGATGGAGAACGAGATCCCAATGAACCTTGAAAGCCCGCACGCAGCGTGTTCCATCAGCGCCCTGTAGCAACTTTGTGGTATGCTTGAATGGGACTCCTCTAGAGACATCGCCATCCTCAGGGTTTGTCGGTTTCTGGCAAACAAGTCAGCACGCGGCCAGGTTAGGCGCAGGCAAACGGCAATGAAGTGCGCAAGCACATGCGAGATCGTCGCAAGGCGCTTCAGGTCAAACTGAGCCCTTTGTTGCCGTTCTTCCTTTGTCGATTTGCGGTAACAATCAATTCCCAGTGAAGCATGTCCTTGAAGGCAGCACGCATACGCGTTGATGGTGGGCGAGGGTGACCGACCTGCATCTGAGGGGCTGCCGCGACAACGCGATCACGAGAAGGAAGCTTCCCGCCTTTTTATTAGGTACGCAGAACAATTCAAAATACGATGAGCGACACAGGCAAGCATGGAGAACAAATTAACTGTGAGAGAAGGAACGTATCCCATATGATGTGATTGATGATGACCTTGTAGGTATTCAACTCCAGGTAATCCCCAGCCATGATGCTTCATTTCAAAGACCCAGACAAACAATTTCCAACCCATGTACAAGTATCCATAAACCAAATCATTTCCCAGTTCCAAATCCTTCACAAATTGTACAAAGACCAAAGTTCATCTTCCCCGCCCCAAGTCTTGAAGTGCAGCTAGCCCGCGATCGGTGGTGTGTGTTTGTTTGTGTTTGTGTGCGTGTGTTCGATCGGTGTTCTCGCAATCGGGTGTGTCGATCGGTCGTGTGTTTTCAGTCGATCGGTAGGTTGGTAGGTAGGCAGGTAGGTAGGAGGAGCTGTCACTGTGATGTTTGTGGTTTCTCAGGCTGGTCAGCAATTGGTATCAAGGTCAGAAAAGGGAAAACTCACTCTCTTGGGGCAGGGAATCAGCTGGTTTGCCATCGCCCACCTGAGACTGCTGCAGCTGCTGCATGTGTCGACCGAAGCCATGACCAAAGAACTGCTTTGAGGAGGTTCTGCATGTAGTGAGGCCTTACCACGCTATATGCCAGCGAAATCGCACACGCAGTTTAGACCAGCTGGGACAGGGAACGAATTACCGCCTCCATGTTACTGACCAAAAAGCAGCTCTCTCGCCAAGGCTTCTGTCGACACAATTAGCAGGCAGGCAGGTCAGGTGGACTTACTGTGATGGCAAACAGGTGGTGGTTGTTTTTTCGGATGATGCGACAAAGGCATCGCCCACCAGAGGACGACTGCAAGCTTGTGTCGGTAGAAGCGATCGGGGAGCTGCATGAGGGAGGTTCCGCATGGTGATAGGCCTTACCACGCTATATAGAGGCCAATCGCACACGCAGTTTAGGCCAGCCAAGACAGGGAACGATTTTACCGCCATCCATGCTTACTGACCCAAGCAGCTCCCCGGGCTTCTATCGACACAATTAGCATGCAGGTCAACTGGTGGACTCACAATGATGGCAGGCGTGTGGAGGACGTGAAGAGGACGTGTGGAAGGTGTGTGTTGTTTTTTTTTTTTTTTTACGAAGCGACAAGTGTCGCGAGGCTAGAGAAGGTCAGCGTGACAAAAAGAGAAGCTAAGGCGCGTTCATACTTGAATGGGAGCCTGCCATCAAATGCCAAACGTCAAGTGATTGGAGACATGTTGAGCGTAGTGCGATCAACAGTCGGGTACTGGAAAAGAGGTCAAAAGGTAAGTTCGCGATGAGTCAGACCTGTGCAAGAGTGAGAGCTTACGGGTTTGTTTGTTTGAAGTGATCATCTCTGCCTCGACAGAAGCGCAGAAGATGAGGGGCGCGTCATGTTGTAGTGGTGGTGGAGGTGGAGGCGGCAGAGAGTGGGAGTTGTTTTGGGAGGAAGGCAGGTGCAGATGCCTTTGTTGTTTGAAGAAGAAAAGAGATCATCGAGGAGATGGTTGTTTGTTTGTTTGTTTGTTTGAAGAGAGAAGAGAAGAAGAGGTTGTTGAAGAGCCAGGATGTTGAGGCTGCTGGATGATGATGAGGGGAAGAGAAGGAGGAGGGGAAGAGAGGAGGGGATTAAATAAAGTGTGAGTGGGTCTTGGCTGATCTGACAGCTGATCTGCAGGAACCGCTGGCCCATGCGCGCGCGCCCGAATTAAAAACAATCGGGCGCAGGGGCGCCGGCATTTTTGGGGTGGGGCGCGCATTTTTTGGACGCGTTTTTGGAGGACGCGCCTATTTTTTGTGCGTGCCCCACCCATTTTTGGAAAATTAGGCGAGCGCATTTTTTTTCCGCGGGCGATTGCCGACACAGGGGACTCCCGGTCGCGCGCCCGCCGTCGCACGCCTCGTGGATCCGGCTTGATCTGCCAGACCTCACCGCCCGCCCATCGACTGGGGTTGCCTCGCCCACGTCGCACGTCAAGGTGATCAGGGTATCACAGATGGTAGTTGAAATTGTCAGAGCTGGCAAGGGCGCATGGTAGATTTAACTAAGTAGCGTGAAGCAAACAGTCCTGGAATTACATTTATTTCTACTTGTGTTGCCTTTGAGACTTCGCATTCAATGCCTCGTAACCCTGCTTGACCGTTGGCGAAATGACCTGGCTGCCGACGAGAGTCGACTGCCGCTGCGGCAGCTGGACGTTCAACGCTCCCACGCCAAGGTGGGGTTGTCCAGCGATTTTCAGCGGCCACGAGCCACGCGCCCAACAGGGTCGCGTCGTCCACGGCTGTGCTTGCCGAGAACCGGCAACGGCGCGAGTCGGGGCGGCCACGACATTGGTCAAGCGCTCTGCAGCGCAAATCCGTTGGGGGGCGACAGACCTCAGGAAGAAATGCACGAAGCAAGGCTTGACATAACTCAGAGAACTGGCCTTCGCGGCTGCTGTAGAAACGCTCGGGGATTAAATTTATAACGTGGACTGGGGTTCGGCCGTTGTGAGACAGCCCAGGCGTGCCAGGTTAGTTCCCGCGTTTCCAGGGTCCATCGCACGCCTTGTGGAGTGGTACCGAACCTTGTCTAGGATCATGTAAGACAATTGGACAGCGTGCCACATGGACTTTGATGTTAAATCTGATGCTCTAGTTTTTGATTTGATCTCTTCTCTCCTGTGTTGAACGGTCAGATGCGAGACGATTGGGAACATCCTGTTTCGCTGGGCTCTTTCTCTCACAGTGATGGCTAGACGTACTAATCTCAGCCTCCTCTTCCCCTTTTCCAGCCAAATTTTGTCAAATTGTATCTTTTCCATTCATCAAAACATGCCAAGCATTCCATCTATCAATTGAGGCCGTAATCTCGCCACAGCTTCCTCAAACTGTCTGGGCATTTCTGGCTCTAGGGTATGGGGCATTGCATCGCAGCGGACGCTCTTGCACAAGGCACGTGATTGTCACGCTGCCGACGAAAGCCGTCAGTTGACAGCGCAGGACGGACTGCCAGTCAATAGGTAGACATCAAGGAGTAGGTATGGGAAGAAAAGGGTTGGCCTTCAAGCAACACAGGAGCTTTTATATCCGCCGTTAATTTATTCAGGTACTCTTCGCTCCGCCCCGATGTGCTTGTTAAGACCCTACTTGATGTTCGCTTCGACACTCAAATGGCACCGATGTTTCACCAACGAGACCAGAACCCAAAAGACGTCCACGCAGACCGCGCTCAGTTGAAAAGAAAATCAATTCGAAATTCAGAAAAGAATATTAAATATTAAATCAATCTCGACTTCAAAGTACGTTGGCCCAGAAAATATAAGAAAGCAGGCAAGGGAGTGACAAGCTCGTAAACCCTCCACCTATTACCCCAAGCCTCAACCCTGGAATGAATATTAAATAATGGTTTGGCACTGTCCACTATTGCACCGACATGTGATGCCGGGAATGAGACAGCTGCAGTCCTGATCAACGGCGCACTCCGGTGCCGGCGGACTTCCTCCGAAACCGCAAACACCATTGACACAGACGCACAAGCCTGGAAGAATGCAAACATCGAGTTGTGCGACACACGACGCAGCTCCCGTGCAACTAACCTGATCAACACATACTCCTTGCTGGCATAGTGCGCCAGCGCTGCATTGTGCGTTCGTTTCGCAAGTCTGGACGTTGGGGTCCGGTGTACAGAGCGCGTCAACACAAATACACAGCCCAAGGACGCAAAGAGGATTGACTGAAAGAACGCAGTCATTTGCGTCAAGACACGGATCGTTCCCTCCCGGTGTAGGAGTGCTGCAGACCCCATTGTCGCAGGTTTCCCCACTGTTGCAGTCAGAATCGACGTTACATGACTGTGGTGCTGGAGGATCGACGCAGAGGCTTGACTCGCAGATCTGACCTCCCGAGCAGTCAGCATCGACGTTACACTGTCCTCCAGGCGTGGGAACGGTGCAGACTCCGTTAACGCAGGTTTCCCCTTGGCCGGTACAATCAGAATCAACAGCGCACGATGGAGGATCGACACATGTATTCGATTCGCAGATCTGGCCTCCTGAGCAATCGGCATCAACGCTGCACTGTGGTCCGGTAGAAACAGTGCAAACTCCGTTGACACAGGTTTCCCCTGGGTTGGTGCAGTCGGAATCAACAGCGCACGATGGAGGATCGACACATGTATTCGATTCGCAGATCTGGCCTCCTGAGCAATCGGCATCAACGCTGCACTGTGG